>VWZG01000751.1:9316-72360 GCA_013396735.1 Grallaria varia
GCTCATACACACACACACACAAGGGCTCACACACACACGCGGGCTCACACACACACGCGGGCTCACACGGGCTCACACACACACACACACGGGCTCACACACACACACACACGGGCTCACACACAGCACCGCACACCAAACCCCGTCCCCCTCTCCCTGCCACTGACGGATTGCTCCAGGACCCTAACACTGGACACCCCCCAGTCTGGAGCTGTGTGGGGCGCTGCGGGGAGCTCCTGCAGTGTGAAGGAGCAGCTCTGTGCCGAGCTCACTCCACGGCAGTGCTGGAACTCCAGCCAGCAGAGGGAAGAGGCTTTTCTGTGACATCACTCCTTTCACCACTACTGCCCTCAGAAACTGCATTTTGCTGCCCTGGATATTGTCCGAGCAATGGAAACATTTTCTGGGCTCTCAAGGACGATGTCAAAGGCTCTCTGAGGGCAGGGAACAGGGTGGTGGGGCTGCCCAAGGCATGCACAGGAAGGAGGAGGTGACTCGGCCCAGAGGAACTCTGCCTCTTATGCAAAAGGTAACTTATGTGAACAGAAATATTTAGTGGACACTTACGTTGCTGAGTACTCAAAGAGACCATAGTAAGGATTAAACATCTCCTTGGACAAGAGAAAAAACCACTCTCTGGCCACACCTCCATAGTCAAGTCCTTTTTCTGACTCAAATTCAATCCAGAGCCTGGCTTTCAGTACATCGGGCCTCTTCACGGACATGATTCTTCTGTAGGACTCCTCAAAAATATTATTTCTGTGTAGTTTCATCTCAAATCTGTTTGGTATATCAGCCTGTGTCAAAGAAGATTAGATTACACATGTAAGTTTCAAGAAGTAAGTCTCTGGGCAAATCACTGACCAGTGGTAACAACTCAATGACAGTCAGACACCCAGTGTCCAAGTCCCCCTTGGTTTTGCTTCCCAGTGCTCTTTCTCAGTCCACAGGTTGAGAGCATGGAGGGAACTAGGACAGTTCCAGTACAGTGCTGGAGATTTCTGTGATATTTGATGAAAATGACAAGAGAAGTAACAAACAAAGATAGAAAATTATTGATATTCCTATGCTCTATTTTAAGGGCATTTGCATTCATCTGGAAAAATCTGAGTCTTGAAGACTTAGAAATGTTTTTTGTTGAGAAATCCATCAAATTCAAACTTTTCTTCATGTGTTTGATTCCTACTTGAGCCCTTCAGGAGCAGCACAATCAAGTAAAACTGGGAGATGTCTCCTCTCCAGGCCCACATTGTTCTACTCACAGGTTTCTTTAACTTCTTCCGGAAATAGTCATATTTCTGCTTGAACTCCCGGGAGTATGGAACTGCCTGTCAGGAGAGGAGCAGGAGGGCATGTTATTCCAGCTGCTCAGCACTTGGATATCCAACAGTATTTAGCCCTGCTACCCACAAGTGTGTGCCATGGGCTCACCTACACCCACAGCAGCCAGGTTAAAAATCCCACAAAACAACATCATTTTACTATGATGATCATATGACTTTACGCAGCCATTAAATAATATTTCAACTTGTTTACATTATTTAAGTAATTCTTTGGTTTTGTCATGGCACTCGAAATACAATGGACAGCATTCAGATGAATCCTTAGTGCTTCTGTGAAACAGATTAGCTCCTATCTCCCTTAAAAACCAACACACAAACCACTGTCAGTCACTCAAGAGGACCTTGATGATCTCATTTCCTTGAAAAAAACCTCCCCAGATAGTCTTTCTCACTTATGCTGAGCATTTCTGGGATGAGGCCCATTAGGAATTTGTACAACATCAGGTATGAGAATCTCAAGCTGTAAGTGCCTGAGAAACGGGTAAATCCCTCCAAAAGCAATTATGGCCAAAAAAGTAATTATTATTATTATTATTGACCTTAGCAATAAACAACTGGAATTATACTGCTGCATCCTGAAGCCTTGAAGGTTCTGAGGATTTACCCAGGATAAAAAGGTATCCTTGGCACCTGGAAACAGCTTAGGATTGGAAGTCTGATCACTCAGAATACCATCAAATGGCATAAACTGGCATAAATCAGCATTAAAAGGTCCATCAGTCTTTGATGTTTTGAAAATTTGACACTAAAGTAAAATGCTGTGTTTGTTTTTTCTAAGGCTGATATTCCTAAATCTTTGTTTATGTGCAGGAGGTTTTATGTCTCCTAAACTGAAAGACCCAATTTTTGTCTTTTTTACAGTTTGAATCCACATAGTCCCAACTCTCCCCTCTCCAGTGGGAACAGCTTTTTATTGTCCAGAAATCCCAAAATGCATAGAACAGTGCCTCAGCTCAGTAAAATCCCACTGTCAGTAATGACCCCGGCTATGGGTAGATACAAACATTCCTCCACAGGCACTCCTAAACACTTAACAATCTGGGATGCAGCACAGGACTTGGTGGGACATTCCCAGCTTCTCCTGGCTTAGGATGGGGAGCAGACACGTGCCCTTCACACAGCAAAGCTACGGCCTCCCCAGTGCCCACCCTGATGCAGGGAGCAGGCAGGGCCTGCTGCTGGGCAGTGTTCCTGCCTCTTCCAGCTGTGCCCCACACTCAGCACAAATCCCACAGCAGCACTTACTGGGCCTGTGATGGCCGGGTTCTGCAGCCTGGGGTCCTCCCACTGGGTAATTTTATTATCTGAAAATAACAAAAAAAATGATCCCGTTACTTCTCTGGTGCCACGCTCTGAATTTCTGTTGGATTTTTCTCCCTACCACTGCACAGCTCAGTCTGTCAGGGTTAGCAAAGGCTGAGTCCCCCACCTGCACCAGCCCAAACACACTATTTAGTTGAAAACACTCAACTCAAAAATGCAGAACTACCCCAGGAGTGACTGTGTTCACTTGAACATGGGATGGGATTGGAGATACATGGCCTGACAGCCAAAGGAACTCAAAACCTCTGTCCAGTAACACACTAAGTTACTGTTTGGAAAAAGAGCCAAAATGTCACACTTTTAGTTTTGGAGGGAGTAACATTTTTCCTAGACTCTGATTTAATGAGAAGGTTATAGGACCATTAAGAGAGACAGAGTTGTTCAGTTATGGTACAAGAGATCATCCAGTTGTGACCAAAGGAAATGCTGGCAGTGGCACAACACAGCCCAACTCTTCCCATCCACAGCTTTGAAGAGCACCAGGAGGGTAACAGGAAGGTTCTACAGGACCATGGTGGAACTCTCCCTTCCCTGCCTCCAGACAGCTGCTCCTCCCAAGATTCTGAACACAACAGAACCACAACAGAACAATGGTGTTGCAACAATAAGACAATGCTCCAAACCCCAATCCAGGTGCCCCTGCAGCGATGAGGTGTCGGCCACCCACTGCCTGTGCTGACAGGGTAAGGACACTCCCTCTGTTTGCTGTAGACACTGCTCTGGGTTAGAAACTTGGTATAAGGAGTCAAGAACTGTATTTGCCATGTTGCTAGAGCTGGACAAGCCCTCTAAGTTTTGAGCATCCCAAGCTGGTTTAAGAGGGACTGGGATCTGAAAGGTGACATTCAGCAATTGTTAACTGGGGAGAATTCAAAAGGATGGCAGGCACATTTCAAGACATTTGATCTATTAGTTAATTTAATATTAAAATACTATTTTATTTCTCTTTACACATTAAGGCTATTTATCACTGATGGAAATGCTGGAGGGCTGTCAGCCTGAGCTCCAGAGATGCTCAGAGCAACAACGCCCAGCCCGGCCCTTCCCATCTGGTCTCAACCCCTTGATTGGATTTCCCTTCTACTACATTTTCTGATTGGATACCAATTAATTTCTTACACCTGCTTTGACACTGGCAGCCACAAATCATGGTGGCAATTTTCTGTGAACTCAGGCAGCACCACCGGAAATGACTGAGATGTGTCAGCTCTTTGCTCACCATACTTCAGAATGTGCAATGCCCCTGACAAACCTCTGCTAAGTTTCCTCTCAGAGTCTTACAGAGACTTGATATTACAAACGGTATTCCAGGGCTAGAAGGGTCTGGCATGAACCACTTTACCTGGAATTGTAGTTCAGGATTCTCTGTCTTATCCCAGATGGACGTGGATAACAAACTCATTCCTTTTGCAGCCCATTTTTGAAAATCTACCATCTGCCTTGAGTCTTCCCACAATACAATACTCTGTCTTTGCTTATAGCAGGCTCTCAGGCCTTTGAGGATTCCCTCTCCTCCCTCCCTTTCCGAGGGGCCCACTATTTCCCTGAAGCTGGGAGCCCCTGCCAGACACAGAATGATCACAGCCAGACACTCCCAGTGCTGATGGCATGGAAGGGATACTGCAGGTCAGATTTAGGACACTCCTGTTGATACATCACAGGATGAGAACTCATGACCAGGTGATGCTATTTTTCCTGCCCTTTTCCACCAAAATTCTGCTAAGTATTCCCATTCTGAGTAATACTTTGCAGTTCTCCTTACACAGCCTCTTACCTCACACTGCAGTGGCCATTTGTCAGACTCACTCTGACTTCCCAGCCCTTTCCCATGAGCCACTCTCCTCTCTCCTGCACTGATGGTTCCTGCTGAGCCTGCACCCCCCTAATTCCTTGTGCAAATCACGATTTAGTATTGTGAATATTGTCACAGGCTGGTGGATGTGGACAGACTTTGAGAGGGACCCATTTACTGTATCCATCCCTCTGTCCATGAACCCCTGGTACCTGTTTGGGAAATGGCTGGAGAAGGGTTGTTTTCCCCCCTGATCCCCTCCAACAAGTAGGTGATGTGTTCCTAGGAGGCTCCGAGGAACGGCAGCAGTGTGTGCATGCTGCAGAGAACAGGGAACCCCAGGCTCCTCCAGGGAAGGAAGGGAAGCTGACTGGGGCAGCTGAGGGCCCAGAGAGCCAGGGAGGCTGTTCCTGTCACACACAGATTCTGGTACCAAAAACACCCCTCTGCTGCACCAGTAACACACCTCTCTGCCATACCAACAACACCTCCCTGCTCTACCAGTAACACTGTTGTACCAGTAAAAGACCTCTCTGCTGTACCAATACTGGTGTTACTGGTCCCCATGGGATGTTTAACAGCAGAGGGACTGTGCTGGCTATAGGAGACTTGCAGTTTCTCCCAGGGATGAGAAAAACCTTTCAAAAATAGGACAAAGTGTTGGAGAATTATGCAGCAGAGTTATAAAATGTACCAGGAGAACCAGGACAGAAGCAGCAGCTGAATCTGTCAGCATTTATCCCGCTGATATTGTCCTGGGAATGGCAGGGCTCTGCAGTCCCCTGGGAATGGCCCTCCAGCCCACCTGCCATGGCAGCACTAAGGCACCAGGCTGGGACCAAAGGGGCATTGGCTGGATACAAGCAGCATTATCAAAAACTTTTCTAAATTTTTATGAAAACTGCCATATAAAAAGCTAAACCCACTTAGATCAAAAGAGGCTAGAGAGAGAATTCAGATGCAAATAAATTTTGCTTTCTAACAGTTATAAATCCTTTGGGGAATTTAATTAATGTGCAACTTTCACATTCTGTTTTAGGGATTAACACATGCTCAAACAGCTTTAGGTGACTGAAAAATTAAAACTTTTTAAGAGAGGCTGGGAGGCTCAGCAGTTATACAAGTGTTTTAAATGGGCCAGTTTTATCCTGTCACTCCTCAGGGGCAGCAGTTGGAATCATTTGGCATAGTTACATTTCCAGATCTCTGTTGGGAAAAACAATTACAGAAGGGACAAAGGAAGATAACTCCATAGTCAAGTCTGGAAGAAGTCCATCGGGTGCTTGATGAGAGTATTATTTCTAATGTTAGTTGAAACTATTTATACCACTTCAAAATTGGTATTACTTTAGATGACTTCATACTGTCATCTCTATAGGTGAGCTTGGGAGTCTGTTACACTGAGGGACAAACCTAATTCTGTCAAACATGGGGAACAGTTTAGATTTTAACCTCTGTGTACCCTTCTCTGACGGTTAAGTGAGTTGGCTGTGGCTGTGTAGAAATATCTCATTATAAGTCTTAAAGTTTAAAAAAAAAAAACCCAAACCAAAAATGTAAGAAGACCCAGCCCAGTCTATGTGGGTTGCTTTGTGTCCAAACACCAACAAAACTCACACAGCAGTTCTCAGATGCTCTAGGAAGACAAGTCTACAATGAAACATCACTTACACTAGAACTCCACTAACAGAACTGGAGAATATTAATGGGCTGGTGCAGTTTCACATGCTCTAAATAGGAAATAAGATCAGAATCAGCACTGCCACAAAAGCAGAGGCAAGTACTTCTCAGTGCTAATTGCTCCACTGCCTATACGTGGAGTTGTGGCTACAGGATCTTTTCTCATCTTATTTTCTATTCCTAGTGTATATTTTAATTTATTAAGTGCAAATAAGCCATGGGATCATCAACAACAACAACAACAAATCCAAAATATCAACAAGAACAAAAGAAACCACAGAGAGGAAATGTTAATGCTTCACAAGTCAGAGAGGGACAAAGCTTGATGAGCCAATTAAAGCAAGCTTCCAGTGAATGTACAGTACCGTAGGAGGGCACTAAGTCTCTGGTATCAATGTCTCCACATATCAACACCTGGCTTCCTAAATGAAGAGTAAAATCACAAAGCTTTCACTTCAATACTTGGTACCTCCCTTTGTCTATTTGCTCTAGTGCCTGAGTGCTTACTTACTATGGTCTATATAAAATGTTCTTCCATCCAGGTGTATTCTTTCCTCCCAGCCAGGCTAGAAATGGGAAATAAAAACAAACAAAAAAGAAAATAAGAGAAGCAGTGCAAGTGTCACACAGCCTGAAGCAAAGCATTGGCCACCTCCTGGAACTGTCAAAGATATTTGTGAGGGAGGAAACCCAAATGGCCACAGAGGCATGATGGCAAAGCCACAAATCCAGGTAACACTCAGACCTGCATAATTGTACAGGTGACTGCATCCCACACAGGGAATATTTTTTTAAAGCTGGGAAGTGGAAACCTCTTGCTGCATGATTTACACCCATTTCCTGCTGTGAACAAACAATCACAGAGAACAGATGGGCCACCATGGCTTAGCTTGAGAGTTTCTGCTCCTGCTTCTGAAAGCCACGTGGGTTATGTGTAAATGTGTAACCCAGGATCCCAGTACAGTGGGACAGGAATGCTCTCAGCTTGTCCTCAGTGCTTCCCTTTTCATCTGTTCCCCTTCCTCATCTCCCAGGTGATTGCAGTGCAGAAAGGAGAATGGATGGCTGGTACTGGGACAGGCAATGCTGGACAGCCTGGTCTTCCATAAAATATAGAGGAGAAATTATTTCACTGCAATCTTTTTCTGAGAAACTGTTGTCAAATTCTGTAGTCATTCCTCGCTCAAAACTGGACTGTTTAACTGAGGTGAAAGCTGTTACTAATTATCTATTCCCAGTGATAAGTCCTGGTTTCAGTGCAGGTCCCACCTCCTGCAGTTAACAGAACAAACTGTAATTGGTCCTTCAGTGCCTCCAAGGTTAACATATGCCCAGTGTACCTGAACAACTGCAGGAGCATAGCTACTCCCACAGTTGTTTCCTAAAGCCAAAGGGCATTCCTGCTCTGGGACCAGCAATGTGGAAGCTTTCACATCTTACTTTCTGCCATTAAGGATGGAGTATTTTAAAAACAAAGCAAAGCTCTGCATTTGATGTGGCTGTAAATCCCTATTATACTTTGGTTACAAGTATGGCAAAACTTCCGATAGCAAAATGATAGTTTTCTCTGCAAAATATGGAAGTTCCATGGAAAAATAAAAATTTATTTGTATTTCTGAATGCCAGAATATGCTGGTGCACTGATAGAACTTGCTTGGAGCAACCTGCTCCATTTTTCCTAAGCAACAAGTGATTATCTAAATGCAGAGAGTCAAGACAAGGCCTAGGTAAGTGTCTGAGAGCTCAGGGGTTCAGGTAGCACACGAAGAGGCTGTGGGCTGGCCCCAGGGAGCCCTAGCAAGTCCCAGCTCACAACAAGGCTCCAGTGCCTGTGCCAGGGACAGAGCAGAACCCGGGACAGCGAGTGTAGGGCACAACACAGGCACAGTGTCACTTACAGGAAGAGGGCCAAGGTCATTGGGGTTCAGAGATGCTTTGGACCTCAAATGCACTGGAAACTTCAGCCGTGGATCCTCCTGGAACACAAATATGAAACTGTAAATCCAGGCAGATCTACAAACTCAATCAAGCACAGAGTCACCTGGAAATCCTCCTACATCACAGTTACTATTTTATTTTTTTGAGAATAAACCAAAACATGCCTTATTAGAATTCCTACACTGCAATGAATTTTTCAGTGTTAAGAGTTATGGTGATTTAAAACCTGACTCCATTAAGTGTGGTATATCCAGGGATACAATGCAAACCCCACAGCCCTGCCCTTAGGATGCCACCACTCAATAAGGGTGTTTAGACCCACGTGCACATTTCTGGCTCTTACAAACAAAGACAAGGCAAGTTCCCACTAAGAAGGGGGTGTGCAGGCAGGAAAACCGAGACAGCAGCATTTCAGAGCCCAGCCCTGGTGTCAGCGCAGCAAGTGAAGCCCTTACCCAGGTGGTGGTCTTGGTGTTGTGGTCGATGAAGAAGGGGCGGCCGTTGGGGGCGATGCGCATCTCCCAGCCTGGGGGCAGGAAGCTCTGGGCCCCCTTGTGCTGGGGCTTGGGGGAGTTGTAGGGGGACGGCTGTGGGGACTGGGGGTTGGAGAGGGTGTCCTTCACCGCCCGGCGCACCGGAGAGTCCTTCATGCCCTGCGGAGCAGGAAACACCACCACTGCTCACCAAAACCAACCCAATTCGGCTTCACAGCAGAGAGTTCTTCATTCCAGATGTAATTAATGCTAAAATTAAGTGCTGGCACTGACTTTCTAGAACTCAGTTAGCTCTATCTGCTCCTTCTCACACACCAAGCCTTGTGCTGTGAAGGACTCTGTGTCCAGTCCCTTCAATGTCCCCAGTATTTACAACACCTGGCTGTACCTTCCCCTGCACCTGCTCTGGATGTCTCCATAATTCATTTTTCTAAGGAAAAATAAAAGCAGTGCTTTGTGCTTCATGGAACAATGTATCTCATTTACAAGAAAGCCTTTACATGGGAGGTCATGTGAGCCACAGCTCTTCAAACTCCAAGTGTGAAGAGGAAATTTGAAGAACTTGCTCTCCTCAGCACAGCCATGTGTGGCTGAGTCAGTGCTTCCAATCACACTGTCAGAAGTCAAACACACACAGGCTTTGACTGTTCCAGGAGGCACATCACTTATTTTTCAGACCCATGGCAGTGAACATCATTCCACAGCATTCGGGATTACTTTGAAAAAGACTTAAAAGAAAATGCAACACCCATTTGAAAGACCAAGACCTTAAAGAGACTGTGTTGCACAACTAAAAGGAAAACAAGACCTGTAGTCAGGAGCGTCCTCACCTCCAGCGGGGCCGACAGGGTGACGGTGGGGGAGCTGAGGCTGCGGGGCCGCCGGATCTGTGGCTCGCTCAGGTGGTTGCTGCTGCTGGCCCCTGGCGCCACCATCCCGTCCTCGGCGAGCTGCCGGGGCAAAGCCAAGTCACAATCGGCACAAACACTGCGCGGCCACACTTAGGGCATTTCGGCAATGACAGCGCCGCTTGGTATCACCGCCATGATCATCCTTGAACACACTTTCCTAAAGACAGGGACTTAATGCAATTCCATTGGAAGGGCCAGTAATGGATGGTTCTGTTAATGGATCAGGTCAACTTCCAAATTCAGCCCTAAAAACATGTTTGAATCCTTTTAGTAGCTCTCTGGAAATTCCTCCCCTTGCAGAAACCAGCTTAACCTGTGCCTTAACACAGTTAAAAGAAAAACCATCTCAATCATTGCGGTTTTTTATGATTCACCTGAGTAGTCGTGACAATACTTAGGATTTTTCCTTTAAATCTCAAGAGTTCTGGCAGCCATGTCAACTGAAATTGCCCTCAGGCCAAGCGAAGTGTTTGCTCTGTGCCTGGAGCAGGGTACCTGCATGATGGGCCGCGTCCACGTCGTGGTCCGGTTGTTGTGGTTCACGTAGTAGGTCCGTCCCTTGGCGTCCTTCCGCTCCTCCCAGCCCGAGGGTAACCCAGGGGTGGTGTGCACATAGGCCACGGAGGGCTGCTCGGGCAAGAAATCACTGTATTCTTATTTTATATTATTATGTATATTATTATTTTGTATTATTTTGTAATAGCTAAAAATATTTTAGTCTCTTGTCTTTCAGAAAAAGCAGCTTATTAACTTACACTATTCTTAATTACAACAACCATATGGAAAAATCTGGTTTCTGATTTCATTTAATACAAGCTCTTTTTCATGTGCTTGTAAGTCAAATTATTTTTTGTCCCAAGAGATCTTTTGGATCAGTGTGATGGTATCCTGTTCAGCAACCAGCCAAGGTTACATGCCCTCAAACTTTTCATTTGCCAGTTACACACAGTGATGAAAAGGAACTCCATCTTTTAATGAATTTTACTTAGAAAGGGGGATTTTTTCCCTCTTTTATCAGTGCAGATAAGTAAGAGTTAAATAACCCTGCAGTCAAGATCTCCCAAGCCCTGTTCACTTCTTTACCACAGGGTGTCTTGAATCAGTTGCCAGAAATTACTGTGGATTTAGAGACTGAAGTTGAACCACTTTGTTATGTCTCAAATGCTGCGTTCAGGGTTTGGTGTCCTGACGACACAAGATAACCCCAAGCTCAGCTTTAGCATGACAAGATTTTTTAGTAAAAGTTTGTTCCACCAAACATAGAGGTAACATGCCAGAGGCACCACCTGCCACCCCAGGGCACTGCCCCACACAGGAACTGTTCCTGCACTGCCCTCCCTGTCAGGGCAATATCCAGGCACCAGCTCTCCCCACGCCAGGAGTGCTGAGCTGGACACTGGGACCAAGCATCGCAAGGCAGCTGCATTAACTCAGAGGCTGATGCACTACAAGCTCTGGGTTTTGCCACAAAACAGCAAAGGCCTCTGAAGGCATCTGCTGAAATCCAGGCACATTTTTTTCCTACTCTACATTCTCTGCTCCAGCAAGGTAATTAAGTTAAATCTTGTTCTTGTTTCATCTCTGTGAGACCCTTTCCTAGAGCTCCTGTTGTTGAAGAGCAGAGCAGGGCTGGCACAATGAGCTGGAGAACTGCCTAGAGAGTCAAGAAAGGAAAGGAGAAAAGACACTGCATGGGTCAGAGAGCTGACATAACCCAACAGGGAATTGAAAACAGAGGGAAACAGATGAAGAATCCAAGTACAACCTCTGAGACTGATTTATTTCTCCCCTAAAGAGCCAAGGGCTGTTTTCTCACCTGTGCTTGCTCACAGAGCTGCCAGGCAATGAGAAAAACACCTTCTCCATGGCTATTCTAGTGGTTTCCAACCCCTGAGTCAATGCCACAGTAAGAGGGCTGCAAACACTCCACAATGTCTCAGCTACAACTCCAACATTAGGAGAAAGGCACTGCTTCCATCAGACACAGGGAAAAGGACACTGCTTCCAGGCCTGGGGCTGGAAGTCTGGTTTGTGGGTCCCACTCCGAGGAGAGGGTTTCAAGGGATTCTCAACCCAAAACCCAGGTGACCCTGAGACTTTTAGGTCACTCGTCTAAAAATCTCAGGTGCCCAAAGACATAAGAGAATGAAATCTTTGAGGATCAAGCTTTAGGATTTAGACCATGAATCCTGTCCCACTTCCTGCATAGATCTGGGGCTCCAAGTGTAAGCGCTAAATGAAGACACAAGGGGGATTAGTGAGCTGCAGCATGATGAGGTAAAACAGGTGCATTAACAGTGGGTCAGGGACAGTAGAACTCAGTTATTTGCAGAAAAATACTCATTTTTGCTCTAAAAAGTCTAACCAAGACAAGATCCTCTGCCAGCAGAGCGCCACTGCACTGCAGGCCAATCTAGCATAATTAACTAGCCATCAACGATTCTGTCTTTATTTAGACATTTGCTATTTCTGAGTGTGCTCCACTGGTTCTAAAATTCAACCAGTAAATATAGACAGTAGTACAGAACGATGCATCAACAAAACCAGCAAACATACAGAGTTTAAATTAAATTTTTTTCTCTGAAACAAATTATCCAGGAGGGCAGAAATTCATAAAAGCTATTTATGATGGTTACTATAAATGATTTCCATGAAATAATTCGCTTCAGACTGACAAGTAATCAGGTTAAAAAATGGGATGTTTTTGACAAAGTCCAGTATAAATTAAGCCCACTTTCTTGCATTACACTTTCAGCAAAGCACATAAAGAATTTTACTGGATGATCAAATTACAAATTCAGCCTTGGAATGGTGAGCAACTGCTGGAAAATTAAACTGGCATTAAATAAGACCATTAAGAGCTCTATAATACATTGCTATACCTCCACAGCTCTCAAGTTAAGATCAACTTTAATTAAAATCAATTCGCTAATGGAGAGTAAGGGAAGACAGATGCAAGCTGCAAACACAGCAATATGTACACTGGTTTGAGGTCTCTAACCCCCACTGCTTCTAGGATTCCTTTTTAAAGAATTAGCTGTTGCATTTTTCAGGAGCCCAAGGCATTTCCTTAGTGCACAGCTTTGTCACAACTCAGTGGCACATTCACATCCCTACGCCAGGCCGGTATTTGAGGGTTTTTTAGAGAAATTTTGAGAAAATCTGAGAGAAGAACATGTACCTCTTGATTCAGTGCCTGTATCTCATTCAACACACGTCCGCTTTGTGAAGAAAAACTGCCTCTTTGTACAAGACCTAAATGTCCCCCCCATTTTACTTAGAGATAGTGCTTGATAAAGAGTTTTATTACCGTTGGCTCCTCTCCACCTGAGACAGTTGAAGAACGAGCTCTCCTAGAGGGACCACTCTGCTGTTAAATGATAAGGAACGTTACACATATTTACTGAGGAAGGTCACAGGTTACTGTCGCATCTTTAGGAGCAACGAATCACAGACACGTTTATTAAGAGAGAGCAATTAGACAGAAAAAATGTTTAAGATAATGGCAGAAGTAAGTCATCAATCAATGGTAACCAAGCCAGATTATCAGAGTGCTGTAGTCAGGAAGAAAGAATGTATTTAGTTGCCAGAAGAGAAATGATCATTGGCTCAAGAAGGATTAAATCCGGTAAAGATCAGGTAAGATGTTGTTTTAGAGCAACGCCTTCGATGCTGCTGGTTTGAACATCTGAGTGTCCCACAAGAACCAGGAGAAAGGCCTGTGCCCAGGCCCACCTGAGAGTGGGGGAGTGCCAAATAAAGCAGGAAGACAGCCCTGGCACCCACTGGCTGCAGGAAGGTGGCTCTGCCTGGCACAGAGAGCAACAGGACTGCACGGGGACCCAGCACACTGCTCTGCCCCAGAGAGGAAGGAGACAGCTGGTGCTGCAGGCACACCAAAAAACTTCTAGAACATATGAAAACCTCAGTTCTTTCTGTAAACGTCTGCGCAAGAGCAACAGAGAGAACAAGCGAAGGAGTGACAGCATCTTCAGTAACAAACTTATTGATATAGACTCCATACTTTAATAAAGAATATGCACGAATTTACTATTTGCAGATTCACATGTGACACATTTCTAATAAAAAATTGGAGAAAAAAATCTTGGAAGAAAAGTATAATTTTTTTAAATATCTTTTGCAATCTGATCAGTTTTATTCAAAAGACCACCACCCTCTGCAACCCTCAGCCTTGGGCTGTAGGACAGGTACCGCCTCCTGTCAGCTGGACCAAAGGTGTGCTTGGTTCTGATGGGAGAGATGAGCTTTGTCTAAAAAACATCTTTGTATCTTTTCTTCTTTGAAGGATCTCCTTAAATAAACCTGCAGAAGTTGCTTCCCTAAGTCGCTCAGATTAAAGAACTGCAATTCTGTCCAGGTCTGTTGTACCATGACTATCACAAAAAGGGTCATTTTCACTGCAACCAGGCAAAGCACCAATTCCTTTTGGATGTTAGACAGATTTATATATTGCAAGTGAAATCAATTTATGGACCACAGAAATACACCTACTAGGAGAGTCCTGTGACTGCCCCAGTTCCAGGTAGACCTGGTGCTCCTGCCCTCCCTTCTTCCTCCACTCCTTGGAAGAGTTTCCCTCCCCACTGACTGCATATATGAGTGCAGTAACCTAAATTTCTATTTTAGAGAACCGAGGAGAGCGCGACTGTGCTCAGACTCCAAACGTTTTCCTCTCTCAGGAATGTCCCCATTTTAGCTGCTGACCAGGCCCACGTGCATTTGGTCTCCATAGCTGTCTGGGACAGTCAGATGCCCACACTGGTCATTGATCTGCGTCTGACCAGAGCTGACCCAAGGAAAGGTGTTATGTATATCAGAGAATGCCCAGCCCAAAAGGAAGAACTCACAGGGAGCTTTGGCTTACCAGGGCTAACTGAGACTGCTCAGCAACTGTGTCTGTTACGCTGCACGACCTCAGCCTTGAAGAAGGTTCTCTTTGCTGGAAGAAAAACAAAGATGTCTGTAAGTTAAGGTGTCTTAGAACATGGAATTATTCAGTAATTTCAGGTACTAACTCCTTTGTAACAAAATCTCCCGTAAACGACTATTAGCTACTATTTTACCAGAGTGGTAGATACCATTCCTCTGTTGACAGTGACCATTCATATATAATACCAAAAAAAAAAAAAAAAAGATAATTCATTTTTCTAAAGGAGAATGTCAACATGAACAAATTCATGGGTTATTGACAAAAATAAGGCTTAGGAGTTAAATCCAAGATAAAATACTACAGATGAGAGCTCAAACTCTTAAAAATTCCTTTACTTAGAGATTTAAGCTATCTCTTTAACAAAAAGATTCAGTCAATTTTCCCCTTTACCTTCTAATTTTTGAACTTCCTGAGACACAACCTCCCTGACTGTGAACTAGAAACAAAAAAACCCTAAAAGAGCAGATATGCAGCATGACTTCTTGACAATGCAGTGCAATTCCCCTCCACACGCCCAGCTGGGCACTGGTTAACTGGCACCTGATCTTTAAGCCAAGAGCAACTGCACATTTCACCCTGGCCATCAGTGGTGTGAGTGCACGGAGAACCAAGAGCTGACCCAGTGATTACAGCCCCTCACGGGCCCCCCATGCACCCAGGATATAACGAGGCAACACGTCGAAGCACCTACTGGAGAGGCCTACCAGAAACTTCACCTCTCATTGGCAAACATCAGTCTGGCAAGCACATTCTGTTAGCAGAGCTGTGTTTAATACTGTGCTAAAAACCAGAGGAAACCACCTGTAACTCCCTGTGTTGCTGATAGATGATGTGAGAACATTTGTGTGACACACGGACTGACCACATGCCTGCAGCATTTGCTGGCACCACAGAGGTGTGGGAGGAGAGCACAAAGCACCCGAGCACACACGGAGTCCCCGCTCAGGGACCTGCTGGCAACCACCCATTGTCCCAGGCTGCACATGAGCTGTGCGGGCACGGGAGCCCCTGGGGCTGGCTCTGGGGAACACGGCTCCAGGTCAGGTTATTCAGATATTCACAGACACTCCTGGCACTGTGCTGGGAAACACAGCTCTGAGGGCTTCTCCCTTCAGCCACACCTGCAGCTCTGAGCCAGCTTCATGCAAAGCCAGGTTCGAGCTGGTGGCTTTGGGAACAGCCCCAGATCCAAGCTGCCTCCACAAAGTGATGAAGCTGCACCCCCAGCTGGACAACATACAGTAACTGGGATTTTAACTGCTTGGACCACTTCTTACTTTGCGAGCGGGGTCTGGTTTTGACTTTTACTGCACTGGAAAGGAAGATGCTATCACTAATGGCTCAGCAGAGAACTGGTTTGTATAGGAATGTCATTACTGAATTATTTTAACTCAGATAACTTTGCAGGTGTAGCATTTATGCGTTATTGGAAGTGTAAAAAATAGTAGGCCCTGATCTTTTCACTGAAAGAGCTTGATAAAGCTCCTGCCCTCCAAGTGAAGGGCTGCTAAACCCAGCAGCTCTCAGCACAAGCCCAAGTGACTCTGAATGCAGCTCCATCAGAGCACCAGAGCTGTTGTTTACTGACCAGTGTCCAGATGACATTCACATCACTCAGAGCCCAACTGCACTTGCTCTCTAGGAAAAATGCACCTAATCAAGATTCTGTTTGAGGAGAACAAGAGTGAAAATGATTTCTTCTCTCAAACTGCAGAGGTACCTTGATGGCATACAGCAAGAATGAAAATAAACAAATCGGAGCATGATGTTCTGTTTAATATTTACAATGGTTCTTACCCAGATATATATATATATAAGATTGCCCTACTTGCAATTGTATTATCCTAATTTTTTTTGTGGTATCCCCAGTCTGACATACTAATGGATAGCACAAATACAGAGACCATTTTTTTGTTTGTTTTTTTCCTTTTTCCCTTGGGAATTCATAGCTTGATATTCTCTACTCCCACATATTTTGTTTCACTAAACAAGTAACAGCAGCAGTATCTGACGTTAAACTTGCAAAGAAGAAACATTAAATCTGAAATGTGTTGTTGGAGGCAGTTTGTTCTATGGTGACACCGTGATGTGTTTTTGGAAGGTGAGGTTAACAGTGTGCTCAGGTGCTCCTGAGAGCAGCAGTCCCTCCCCATGAGTGAGTGACTCAGATTATCCTAAATAACAGCACATTTCAGCAACAGAGGTTCACAGACAGAGCAGCACGTGACGTACAATCAAAGAGCCGAGTTGTTCCCCATTGGAATCAGGAGTGACCTGCAGTCTCCTGCTCAGCTCCTCAGACAGCTCCTGCGGACTGGTCCGGGACACTGGGGATGCAGGAGGGGGTGGCAGTGACAAGCTTAAGGAATCTCCACCGGCACTTGCCTCCTCTGAGATGGTTTCCCAAGGCTAACAAAAGAGAAGAAACTAAGTTAAGGATTTATACAGACTGAGTCTTCCTTCCCTTTTCCTTTCATGTGATCACCTCACTGTGACCAACACACAAACACCAGCTTCTCCTTCTCCTAAATCAAGGCACTACAGAAAACTGAGGCACATGGCAGATCCAGCCAGTCCAAATCCCTTGTTTTTACAATTTGTTCCACTTATTCAAAGCAGAATATGAAAGTGTTTCTACCAGTGTATATATGACAAGCAACTTGGCATTGTAAGTGTGCCCCCCAAGCTGCACAGGGCCTTGATAGCACAGCTTTAGCTGGATTGTCACTGTGTTGCTGGCATTTTTCCAAGGCAATTCTCAAAAATACCATCTAAAATCATGACTATCTTTGTTGTGTAGTAATTAGCTTACAAACGAGAAACACATCAGCTTGAAGTTTACTGAGCTCCGCAACCCCGAGACTCGTACACACCTCAGGAATGTCTCCACTCTCCACGGGCTCTGGTTCCAAGTCCTCACTGATGTGCCTCCGAGAGCGGAACCGCCGGTGAGCTGCCTCTTGGTTTATCTGCCTGATGTTGTTATCAGAGTCCGATCCCACATCACTGCAGGGTGGGGAAGCAAGACCAGAGGGGAGGGGGGAGAAAAGAACAAGAAAATAACCCAAGTTAAACTAAACCCCTACTTTGTCCATTGCCTTCAAACCCTCGGTAATGCTTCTGATCACAAAAATTATATGTCAGGCTTTGTAATTAGGAGACCACTCCTTCCCTCAATGCAAAGAAAATAAAACTGGAAGCACTTCAAATATGTCACAGAATCATGCAACACCAAGTTGGGAAGGACATGAAGGGTCATCTGGTCCAGCCTTCCCTGGTAAGGAAAGCACAGTCTAGACAAGGTGGCCCAGCCCCCTGTGCAGCCCAGACCTGAGAGTGTCCAGTGCTGGAGAATCCAGCACTTCTTTGGACAGGGTTTAGTGGTGCCCTTTGCAGTGCTGGGTTAAATACGTGACCTCAGTATAATTCTTAACGCTGTCAGTCATCCATACTTTGTAAGCTTGCCACAGCTTTCTAAATCCAATCCTGACACACATCCCGACAGCTTGCATAAGGAGCTCCCCGTTAGCATATCCAGGGAATGCAGCCTATACACTGAGAAATAACCAGGACCTCCTCCAAGCTAATCCATTCAACTGCATTGAAATTCGACAGAGTTGACTTTTTTCCTTACCTTTCCAACAGCCTCTATAGAACAAAGTAATATATTCCTGTTAAATTACTTCCTGAAAAATTCCACATCTGTCTCCCCATATTCTAAGGTACCTTGTTAATGCACTGACTTCCCTCCCACCCCTTCAGATTTCCTGGAACTTCCCAGAATATCCATGTCTCTTTGATTTGCTGGGGGTGAGGAAGTCTTTCAAGCATAAAGAACGGGCTGTTTCCGCTTTGGCTGAAGATCCCCAGACTGTGGTCCTCCACCCCACACTCTGCCCTGGGCTGTTGCTTACATGAGGCTCGGCCGGTGCCACTGGGTGGTCCTGTTGTTGTGGTTGACGTAGTAAGTCCGTCCCAGGTTGTCCACCTTCTCTTCCCACCCAGGAGGCAGCGGAGGAGGTGGCAACTCCTCCTGGCGCTGATTTGCAGAATCGCTGGAATCAACCACATCCCAGCCATGCTTAGGAATGAAAGGGGAAAAAAACTCCTTTCAAAGTGTGCACACTTCATTTCAATGAGAAAAGAACTAAGACTCCTCAGTCTACTGAAGAGGGATTCCCAAAGGTGCCTGGGTGTTATCCTAGTGGCTTGGTTCCAAGGAGAACCAACTGCTTTCAGGACTTTATCCTTCAAGGAACAGCTGCCCCTACAATTTTACTTGGATCTCTAGTAACTTAAATACTGCCAGGAGCATTCAGCCTTACCTCGGAGTCGTCCCTTTGATCACTGTTTTCTTCCTCTTGGCCACCATTTTTCGGCATATAAGCCATCTTCAGTCTCAAGAAACCCTTCACACGAGATTTGTGGCTGGAAGTCAAGGAGGTACATTTCATTAACAACCCTTAAATAGCTGCAAACAAAAAATCCTGAAGTAAAAAATCTTTTAAAGTGCCAAGGGCCTTCCCCTCACCTTCTTGGTCTGAGGAGGAAATCTTTAAATGTGTACGGCCTCTCCATGGTCGGGTCTTCAGTCTGTGAGCAGGGGAGAAAATGGCAAATTAAAGGGCTTTCTTGCAAGTCCAGCCACATAAAGAACATTCACAGGTCAGGCTGACAGGTTACATCACTGATTTCCATTGAACCCTAAATTTCATAAAGCCTGGACTCTTGAAAGCTTTCTATTCCACAAGAATTTCCGCTTTCCTATGATTTCTGATTAGTTAATGTCTTCATATAGACACATAAATGGAGATATCCACTCGAGCCCAGATAAAACAATCCGCACAACACAGTTTGGATGACACGAGCTCCCAGGAGCACAGAAGGAGGCATTTTCCATCAGAACATGCTTCTGATCGTTCCATCAGAGTTTTCCACTATTACATTTATAACCCAGCAACACCAGAGTTATGACTCCAGTTCAGCCATTACAGACAGACCTAAACAAGCATCCCTGCAAGTCATTACAAAGCCATTTTCCTCCTACAGCAACATCCATCAACAGCAAGAAGCCAAATTCAGACACAGAGAGCAAATTATGCTAAACTGACACCTTATTTTGATGTAAACAGTTGAAATAACTTCACCCACTCATACATAAAAAACCCTGCAAGGTCACAGAGGAAAGATCAACATGTACAACTTTAAAAAATATTAACTACATCCAGTCAGTGTTAGTCCCCCAAACCAGTATATAATAACACAAGTGTTTGTACCAGGGCTAAAACAACCAGTGCATATACATATATATTTAATTTTATTTATATATACATACATAAAAATAGAAATTGCACTTAATTTAGGCTGCTGTTTTGCAGTCCATGCAGAATCTGGGCTGCCGGAAGGAAACCAGACAACTGGACCCTTAGAGAATTACAGATCCAGCTTTACACTGAAACCCTCCATTTATTATGAAAGAGAAACAATAAAATGATTCAAACCCTGTGTCAATTACTTTTAATTGATTGCTATTAGAAGTCTTACTGCTGGCAGAGAATTCAATTTGAGCTAAAATAATGAATAGATGACATAGATCTGTCAGCCTTTTGGTTTTTCATGTGTTTGCTGAAGCAAATCTGCCACAATGAGGCGCTTTTTTCCCAAAAGGTGCATCTCCCCTTCCATGCAGAGCTGGTGCATCTCCCTGTTCCTCCTCGGGTGAGGCTTGCTTCTCCATAACCCTTTCCTTCAAACCTCCTGCTCTTCTGGGAGCATCTGCTTTAGGAGCATTGGACTGGACTGTGTACAGAACGGAGCTGTGCATCACTAGGCTTTCCACACCTGGTGCTGGCAGAAGGCTCGACTTACCGGGAGGTGACTGAGCGGCACATCCACCTGGCCCAGGAAGTCGTCTCTGGTCTGTCACACAGGAGAAAAAAAAGGCAGAAAAAGGAGTAATTTTACATCAGAAGAGTAAAAAACTGTAAACAACAATATGGTCACAATGAAATAAAACCAAAGATGGCTGGGTACCACTATTTCAGTTCCTACTCCTTTATTGCTGTCCATTATTTGTTGCTATAATTCCTGTCTCTGGACACTCCAGACAGGCTTCTGAGCTCACAGCATGTGTGGTGGTGCAGACACAATTTTGCCTGGGGGATCACCAAAACCAGTGCAGAAACCTTCCAAGGCCCTGAGGAGCCCCAGGCAGCTTCTTGGTGAATGGGACAGTCCCAAGCCTCCCTTGGTGCAGCCCGATCCCTGGAGGAGCTGGGCAGCTCCCGCGCCCCCGCAGTGCACCTCCATGCACTGACACTCCCACCCTTCTCTGGCATGGAGCAGCTCACCTGGACACGGGGAATCCTGGCACGTGCGGGAGCTGGTCCCAGTGCTCGAGGGACACTTGGGATTCACTCAGAGGAATGTCCAAAACCAAGCAGTTGCACTCTTCCAAAACCAATACAGTTTCTCCCACATGCTGTTTGTGACACCAGATCAGCCCCAGTGATTCCCAAATAACCTGCTGCCTATTTATAGCCGCACTATGCATGGAATTCCAGGAAGTGCGTGCTGCTGCTCCAGAGCCAAGTTTACATATTTCTCATGGCAAAGCATTAAGTTGAATATTAAAATCCATATTTTACATGATAACATCATAAGAATTCTGTTTCTAGGACAAAGATACGATGAGGTTCCGTGATCCCCACAGCATGGACACGTCCTGCTGTGCTGGATGTTCATGGAACCACACAGAAAGCACACGTGCACCAAGGAGCCTGAAGTTTTTCCGATTTTAAGTAAAACCAGCAAGTAGATTTTTCATTATAGGTTTTCGACTAATAATCTTCTTCCTACAAATTACTTTAAAAATCTGGTAGCATGCCCTGTTTCTTGGGAATTAACACATTTCTCCCTTAATACTGGCAAGTGCCAAGTACCCACCACTTCCTGCTTCAACACAATTACTTCAATATCAACTACTCTAAAGAAAATAAAATCCTATTGCTGCATCTGTTCCTGCAGCTTTTAGCACAGGAAAAGCATGGAAAATGTTCAGGTTGGTTAAGAACAGCCTTAAAAGAAGCTGAACCAACAAAATCTGTCTGTAGCTCAGAGTGGAACAGGAAAACCCAGAGTTACAACCAGGTCTGTAACTGGAATTACTTCCTCAGCTACTCCTGGCATAGATATGGTCAAGCTTTGCCAGAACTAAGGCTCTTGTAACGCTCAATCTTCAGACAACACTTGAGCACACACACACATTTGTAAGAAAAATGGGGGCTGATCTCGTGGGAAAGCAGCTCTGTGGCACAAGTCCTGTGTGCTCACACACAGTGGGCACCTCGGGTGTTCTGTGTGTGGGTGACCCCTTGCACCAGTGCAGGGATTGCAAGGAAACTCGGTCACCACCACAGAACCCCAGGTACACCCAAACCCTCTGACATGCAGCAAATGACAGGGGGAAAACCACAGGGCTCAGGGACCCATCCAGCACAATACACGGGGTTTATGTCATGTCCAACACAATGGAAATGAAGGGAGACAGTCCAGCTCCAAAATTCAGGAGTCAATCCTACATTAAAACCTGACCTGATGTTAATCACTTCAGCTCAATCTGCAAAGGAAGCAGGTGTCAGGGTTAGGGACCATTGCTGGGAGCAGCAGGAGTGACAAGGTTCTGGCACCTGATTTTCCTTTTAATGACAAAGATAATACAGAAAAGGATCTATGTGCCGCTGAGGCAGATAAGGACAACTAGCATAAGCAATAACTGCTGGAAGATAAAAGATACTAGCTTAAAATAGATTTTGAACAGAGTAAATACATGTTTAATTTTCCTATATAGTACAGTTTGTATGTATTTTACCCACGATCTCATTAAAGATCAAGATTACAAGATAGCCATCACCAAAGGCAATGGCACACGGAAACATTCCATTAAGTATTTTTAGTTCTCAGTGACTGAAAAAGCTCTAAAAAACAAGAGAACTACTTTGAAATTCTAACTTGTGCCAAACACCTCACAGTGTGAAACAACTGTTCAGCATGGGACATTTAGGTGACAAGGTGACACTCCCAATATAAATGCATGTAAAAATTAGGCTGCAACTTGGTAACTATCCAGGCTACAAAGCCAGAAACGAAAGCCTGGAATAAAGTTACAGTGCCCTAAAGCCCTCAGTCTTAGGAAAAGTAGAGGAAGGAAAAGCAACCACTGACATCTCAGTGCAAACAAGGAATGTTTAATTGAACCTCAGGACTGTATACAAGCACCTCAGTTTTACTTGGTACCGAAACAATCTGGGAATCACAGTTTTAAAAAAAAAGTATGAATTGTATCGATCTTCATTTCAAAGACTGAAGTTTGTTCGTTTCCAAAGGAAAGTGTCTCTAGTTCACAGTTCAGCTGTTAGAGACTTGCTAATTTCTGCTCTGGAACAAAAGGTAGTACTACCTCAGAGGTGCACGCATTATTTAACCTGAACCCAAGCGTGCTGAAATGCAATATTCACTGTAAGACAAAACAGACAGTGACCATGACAAGATATGGGTGACAGCTGAGCACATGAGTAACTACTACAGGCAGCAGAACTCCACTGAGCTTTAGTCCTGCCTGAACAGAAATGGGGAGATGGAAAGCAGCAGAGGTACAACAGGCAGTCAGGACCTTGATCAAAAGGTTTCACAATTGTGAAGGATCTGCAGAGGAGTGGGCTGGTCCCACATGTCCACAGCTGGTACCGACAATGAGGATGAAGATTTTCAGCTATGTGCAAAATACTATTAACCCCCCAAACACGCACACAAACTGACACCCTGGACACACAGTTCTCCTCCAAGGCAAAGACTGTTATGCTGCCCCGCAGTAACAGGTCAGACTGCAGCCCTGTGCTGTGTCTGCTGGCCCCCAGATGCACATCACCATGGACAGTGTCCCAGCAGCTGCTCCTGGACTGTTCCTGCCTGTTTGCAAACCCACACCAACACACCACATTGCCACAACTGATCACCAGTAGCATGGGACAAACTGCTGAATGTGCCTGAAAATGTCACGATGTCCAAACAGCACTGAAAAAATAACAACCATATTGGCTGCAGCAAAATGTGATAAATATATAGTTAGTTCTGTCGGCTGCACAACTGACTCTTGCAGATCTGAAGGCTCTACTTCCATGCTGACGGATTCATGTCAGTGGCATGAATTGGAAGAGGCACCAGCCAGGGCACTGTGAGTGGTTTCTGAGCTCTCCTCTGGGGTGCAAAACCCCCAACACTGAGGCTGTTACGGGATTAGTACAGTCAGCTGATTGTGAAACCGTGTGACTCAAGTACCCAAGAGAAACTGTAAGTAGTGTATAAACAGCTGCATCCAGTCATTTACTGAGTAAACATAAGAAAATCATTTAGATAAAGGCCTGACTGAGGTGGCAGTTCCCGTCCATGCAAGGAAATCCCCATTTACATCATTACAATTCACACACAGTGATAGAAGCAGAGCGAGTCATTCTTGATCCCAGCCTTTCGGCCACTCCCCTCCCTGGCACTGCAGCATCTTGCATCTCCCCTTGTGCCTGCATGACCTAGACCAAGAAATGAAGCTGGCCCTAAGCCCGGGACATTCACTGCTGTCCTCCAGAGTACCCCAGAGCGACTCCATTAACAGTGTCACTGGCGCAGCAGAGGAGGACGGGTGGCACAGCCCGGGAGCAGGACCCACAGCAGGAGTGGAAGGTGGGGAACGATCACAGAGCAGTTCACAGGGATCACTCACCTGTCAAAACATGCTGTTGGTCACCTTGGCCTGGGAACTAGCAGCACCTGCAAACCTCGGGGCCACATCTCATCCAAACTGACGCATGGACAGAGACAGGCAAGCTACAAGGAGGAGGAGAGGCTGAAAGGTCCAACAGAACCCGTGCTGCTGCCAGCCCACGCCCAGGGATGTGCAGTCGAGTCCAGAGCACGGTGGCTACAGAGGTGTCAGAGGTGTTTTTGTTCTCTGGTCAGACACCAGGTTGGGTAATAACACTCCACCCACCTACGGTTCTCGTGGCATTTTCAGATGATCGGGATGTTCCCAGCTTCCTGACCTGAAAACTGTTGGTACTATTTCTGTGCACTGTTAAAACAGATGCCACATTCCAACCCCGATACTGCTTAATTTCAGAGCAGGCTGACATGAGCCCTATGGTAAATTTACCTGGGGTTTTAATGCCTTAAAGCAAAACACTCAGAGTTCACACCCTTCTCCGACACCACAACCACCTTGTGCCATGTTTCAGCACACAACTATGTGGCTGAATTATTAGGGCTGGCCTACCCGTGTGGAAACAGCCTGATGAGGTTCAGAGCCCATCTTGTCTTTACATTTATTCTAAATAAATTACAGGCATGCTATTTCCAAAATCCCTGCAATCCTGGTGGGTAACATGGAATGTGTGGACAATGGCTGCCCAGGACACTTGTAGGAACACCGTGTGGTGGCTCTGGATCACCACCTGTGCCAGCAGTGCAAAATTAAGCAAGAATTAAGCCCATTTTCCTGGTGCATTACTTCAGCCCTGCGCTTGAGATGTGGTGTGTCATCACTGCCAAGTACCGGGAAACTGTTCCAAGAGTGTTCCAGACTCTGTCACTCACACAGCACCACATTTCCCAGTGTAAATACAACAGAGCTGCACACACCAGGAGGAAAAATACCAACCCAAGGGCAAAAAACAGGCTGCCTTCCCAGAGAGATACAGGGAATTACACATCCCACCTGGAGAGAACACTGCTGAACTGTACTTTTACCACAAGTTTTAGAAATGAAAGGGACCCCAAAAACCAAATGAGGATTTGTCTTCATATAAGTACTTTTAGTTATTTTTTTAAAAAATAGTAGCAAAATACAATTTTATTAATTGAAGCAAAGCACATTCATCTTTAACTGTTCTTGACTATAACCTTAAAATATTAATTAGCCATCAGAGATGTCTTTCTGCACCTAAGGCTTATCAACTCCCTGATCTCATTCATATGAATAAAGCTACAATACTTTTATAATATTCCTTTATCATTTGATGAAAGTACTACTAAAATTAAACTCTTAGTTGGCAGGTTTCAGCAATATTTCTCTCTTCTTACTAAGTGAACCACAATAAAACTCTTTTCATTTACATAAACTTTCAGAAATTCTGCCAGTTGCCACTGTCACCACTCCTTTCTTAAGCAAAATATTTTAAGCAGTACTTCCCACTTCCCAAGCATAACTAAAATTCCATTTTCCATTTGCTAATAATGGCAACTTTAGCAGAGGATCTCTGCAACCTGGCCATGAATATTTTCACTAATCTTTTCTCAATAGAAAATGCTCTTTGGAAGGTCATATTTTAAAGTGAAATGAAAGCTGGTTTTCACTTAAGATGGAAGAAAAGGAAGAGGGACTGTCCCTAAAACTCACAAAAGTAACTGAAAAATCTCATTTAGCAAGACATGAATTCAAGAGTTACTTCTGTGGCAGTACCTGAAATCATTCTATTTCTACCACAGTCATGCAGGTTTGTATGACAAAACCTAAAACTTTGGTTACTGCACCCTTTATTTAAAATGTGGCATTTTTAATTGTATTCCAAATACTCCCAAAACAGAACCATAATTCTAATTGTAGCATTTTTAAAAGCACAATCACCACGGAGCAGCAGTTCCTCCAGGCCTTACTGACTGCTCTTGGTTTTGGGAGGGCACCCACCGGGAAATGTTTTTTTGGTTCCTCTGTTGCAGCACAGGGAGTGACTGCACAGCCAACTCCAGACACCCCGGCTGCTTCCAGGTTCTCCAAACACGAGACTCCTCACTGACATCCTCTCCAGACTTTCCACATCTGGCTGCCTCACCCATATCAGGTGGGAATTCACAAAAGGTGCTATCAGCAACTTGTATCTTACAGCAGTCCATGCCCTGGTCTTCTCTTCCCCTGTGCAGTGACAACCCAAAGGTTGAATGGCACAAACACTTTCTTAGGTACATACAATCTGATCCCACCTTGCTCAGACACAGCCCAGAGGTTCCCTCCCCACGGAACTGCCATGGGGATGGATTCACTCCCCAACAGCAACCTGAAGGTACTCGAGGTTTGTGTCCCACCAGGAGACACATGACACAACCACGGAACAAACCCAGCTCATGCCAGAGGCGTGGTGTTCCCTATTCCAAATGTGTGAGTGCAGGCAGAGCAAACTGCACAGACAGGTGGGTTATTTCCTAAACAGTGATCTTCTATTTGTATCTCTTCAAAGAGGAGATACAAGGACGCTCTGAAACAATACCTCAGCCTTGGCCATATTGACTACCATCAATGGTCCACTTTGGCCTCCAATCGGGAGGCGTGGAGACACACCATCCATAACGCTGCTGATTCCTTTGAGAATGCACGCAGAATCAGTCTGAAGGAGAAAAGACAACGCAGAAAGAACCGTGCCTCGCCAACACCACCTATGGAGACTTTCTGCTGTGCCTTTTGCAACCGGACTTGTCTATCTCGCATCGGCCTCTTTAGCCATCAGCGCGCTTGCAGCAAGCGTGGGTAGAGCCCTTCCCAAATCTTCGTTCGCGAAGCCTAGCCATGATGATGATGATCTTCTATTATTCCTTGGTACCAGAATAAACAAACACTGGCTTTTCCTCGGGAAGCTCAATACAACAACAGGGTCACATTTCAGCTTCCCTGACACTTTCCCTCTCAACTTGCACTTCACTCCCCAGTTCGTGCCCACGTTGTGCTCTCACTGCCCTGCCCTGCGGATGGGGGGGACGGGGCACTGCACACGGGGTGCCAGGTGTCACACACCCCCCTGTGTCCCTGCTCCCCCATCCGGGACACAACAGAGCCCGGGACAGGCAGGCAGCCCCTGCGAGCCAAACCACAACTGAGACATCCCCTCTTCAGCTGCAAGTCCTGAGATGAGGCACTGCTGCTCCAAAATCAACACAGCTGATGGAAAAAAAGTCTCTTTTCTGGCACACAGGGACAACCACAACTGGATCCTTTCTTAAATGGATTAAGCAAGCCACTGGACATAAGCATCAATTATTCAAACTCTAAATTTCTTCTCTTTCATTGCCACTGCTTATTTAAACATAATAAAAAACACTAGGCAACTACACCAAGATCTGATATATTCCTGAAACATGATTAACAGCCAAAAACGCTCTGGACAATGCCAGAGAAACGACAGCCAGTTACAGCCTTATTCAGTTCATGACAGGAAAACGGCCTCCTATTGAGCTGCCCATTGTAATTACAGGTGTAAGACAGGAGGGCTGCGAACAGGCGGCTGCTTCCTCCTCACCCTCAATTATCAAAGGCTCCATCTGTGACTGACAAGACTGAATACCTGCTAGAATCAGTATTAACTGCATTACCAACGGCGTCTGGAAACATGGGAGTCCACTCTTCTTCAGCCACTAAACAGACCAAACGGGAAGAAGTAAAGGAGTAGCCTTGGCAGGAGGAGGGAGCTCATGCCCGAGACCATCAAAAAAGGCCTGAGATGTGAGAGGATGCAGAAAACAGGAACATAATCAATGTACAGAAGTGAAAGAACAGGTAGAAAGCAAATGTGTTAGGACAGCTTCTGTCCCTTGTTCTGTAAGAATTGAAGGAATCATTGATGAAAAGCTCTCAGAACGAAAATAGAACAATCTTCTTATGCAGTTTCCTTGTAACTCCTCAAGAGAGAACAGTGAGGTACAGTGGGATGGGCTGACATTCCCAAGGCAATAGTCAGTGAGCACCACTAAGTCCCAAGCATTTTGCACAATTATCTGCTCTATGGCGTAACAGAAAAACCTGCCCTCTCCAACCCGTGTAATTTCAGCCCATGGTGCCAAGGGAACATTCCCACAGCAGTCCCACAGCTGCAGCACAGGGAGGAGCACAGACCTCGGGAAATGCTGACTTGGCCAGAGCAGTTTCACACATCCCAACCCACCGGGCAAACATGTGGCACTTTGGCAGTTCACGTGCAGAGCTCTGGACCAGCAAAACCCAACCTCCACACGCTTGGGCCACACTGTGAGAAGGGCAGCACTCCAAGAGCAGGTTTCCAAAGAACTCTTGCTGAAACTCCCTGATCAAAGCCCTCAAACCATCCTCACCAGAGTTACAAAGCCAGAAAATAATGGAAGAAAGTAACAGTCTCTTATGTCAGGTGTGGGAAAAGTTGCTCTTCACAACAGTGAAGGAACATTTCTTTTCTGCAGAAGCAGAAGGGCCACGCAGCCCGGGCAGAGCTGCAGCCGGCCCCTGGACCCCTGGGCGGGGGGAGCTCAGAGGTACAGCACCCCAGCACTCTGACAGGAGCACACGCACACGGGAGAGGCCAGCCTGGGCAGCCAGACAGCGAGCAGCAGGAAGGCACCTTTACAGCAGGAGCATTGTCCCAAGGAGGAGGAGCTGGTGGCTCTCCAAAGCACTAACAGCTGCATTTTACTACTTGGAACTTGCAGAGAGGCCCCCAAATTCTTCATTTGCTCCGAGTCATCCCTGGCACTGCTCCTGCCTGGGCAGGGTGCCTGGAGCCCGCTGCAGCACCCTCTGCCCGTGCAAACACATCCTTCCCTTCCCCTTTCCCCTGCGGCACTGCTGCCCACTGCACGCTGGCCCCAGGGGCTCACGGGCACAGGGGACGCAGTCCCGAGCCTGGGAAGGGCACCCGCAGCTGGGAGCTGCCCCTGGGATACTGGCAAACAGGTGAGGGAGCCTGGGGAAGCTCTGCTCTGCTGCATGATATTAAGCAGAGAATAGAAAGAGTGTAATTAGCTGGCAAATTGTTCATTAATGCTGCCTTGTGCTGTGAACACCAGGAACTATTCAAATGACAGGCCTTTTATTACCTCCACTACCATTTCTTCTTCTCTCCTCTTCATTAATCTACTTATAACCTACCTTTTTCTTCTGCTCAAAGAAACATCTTACTTTTTCTGTTTCTCTTCCTCCTCAACACAGCTCAGACTTTTGGGCTTCACTCTGTATCTGTCATGAAGAGTTTTTCTATTTAAGTGCTTTCTTGGCAGAGAGCAATTAAGAAATACAGCCCTCAGAAAAGCCAAGTACTGTAAGAGTAGAAATGCTCTAGTGTGCTAGGGGGATTTATATTCTCCCTAAAGCTATTCCAGTGCTTCTAATACATCCTGGAGAACGACAGCAGCTGAGGTCTGAAAGAGCTGAGATGCAGAATGTTTGCAGCTCTTGGGAGCCCACTGGAAGATCAGGATGGCCAGTTTTAACAGGAAGGTTAAAAATGGACATCACCTTCTCTTAAAACATTAACTCTCACCTCCTCCTGCTTCTTGAAGAAAGCAGCTGAGAAGGAGGGAAAACGTTCAGACTGTGACTTCTACAGCAATTGAACAGAGACCAAAATGAAAAAATCTAGAAGTCATAATTCCTTTCTCTTAAAATAAGCCAAAAAGGGAATTTATAATTTAATAAAGATCCTGGAAGATAGAGGGATTAGTGGTGCATCACTTCCAGAGGCATAATATGTACATACTTTGCAAAGACACACTGAGTAAGCAAACCATGCACTTTGAGGACTTTCTAACTACTGATTTTCCTCTCTACAGCTCTTCCACCACGTCTGGTCAAATTTGCTGGCATTCTCCATAAAAATTAGAGTAATTCTCGAGTCAAGAACTCTGCAGAAAAGAAGTGTTCTGGAAGAACAATGATATTTTTAGTTGTTCATCACACACATCCTCACACCGACTAACATCTGCTGTTACTGAGTGTTCCTGGATTTGCTCTCCTCAACTTGCACCCTGCTCAGTGCAAAGCAGCTGAAACATTACTGGAATGTAACACAAAGGAAAGGAGGCAAAACTAAAGTCCCCAAGTTTCTATTCAGCAGAGACACTGATTTCTGCCATTGCATCCCCTCCTTACCTACCCCTACTTGGCCACAAGCCACTCCAAACAGTTTGGGGCAGCCCCAAACACCTGCAGCACTCCCCACGGTAACCTGAGCACAACACCCCGAGCTCTGGGGACAGCTTGGCACTGTTTACCTGGCCCCTGTGAGCCCACACCAGCAACAGCTCCCATTCCCACAAGCTGCCATTCCCACTGCCAGCGGTGTCCAGCTGCAGCTCCCTCACTGCCCGGCCCAGCTCCCTCTGCCTGCAGGAGCTGAGGGTGCACATCCTTATTAGCAACATTTCAGACAACTGCAGCTTAAGTCAGCCTCAGCAACAATGCAGGATCGGCCTTTTGTTTAAAAATGACATCCCAGAGCGCTGCCGTGAGGACTCTGTCCTCCCGCACGACGTGTGAGCGTCCTGTGAACTGCCAGGGCCGAGCGGGAGCGGCGCCTCTGCCGCGCATCCAGCCCTGTCACATCAGGACCATCCGCGCTTCTCTGCACCGCGGGGCAGTGCTGCAGGCATGTGGGCTGGGGTCAAACAACACCAAACGGTGACAGGGAAGCCAAAGCCACGCAAGGCTCCGGAGGCAGGGAAATGAGATCCCGGAATGGAATCGGGGAAGGCATGCTGACATTTATTCAGTCTGAATTTTCCAAAGGTACTAAGTACATTCTTTCAACCAGCTGATCCCAGCAGCACTCAGCACAAGAAGACATTAGGCTTGGCAATATTGGACAAAATACCTTTGCTTTAATGATTTTCCTAATATTGTTAAAAACCAAAATCCACTGTAAGAATCCTAAAGGCCACTTTTACCTGACACCTCACCTGCATTCTGCTGGGTATTTATCAGGACACTGAGGGGAAACACAGCTGTGCCCTGACCAGAGGGAACAGAAAGCTACTTCATGCTGAGGCCACTGTCATGTTCATTAGTGAACATTAACCAGTCCTAATTTCTGTAAATTAATCATCATTTACACCAACACATGTTTAACCACTTTTTCCTTGATGAGACCAAGAACCCTGACACCTGCTCAGTTTCCAAGGTTAGAAAGAACACATTTGTTACAGAAAGGACAGCCAAGATTATACTGACTAGTTCATTTTGATCAGCCACTAATATTTTACTGCCAGGCTTTCATAGTGGGTCATTTGAATTGCAGTCAGTGAAAAAACCATTGGGTAACTGGCAATCTGATCTCTCTGAGTGAAAAATAAAGAACACGGGTGAAAGATTGAAAAGTTTGTAACCACATTCTTTGAAAATCACCTACCATCTCTTTAGTTTGTATTCTGGAATTCTGCACAATGAGTTGATGTTTAGCTACTTAAAATTTGATTAGAGCAAAAAGCAGAAAGACCAGAACTAACTGCTGCCAATGTGTAGTCAGAACTGCTAATCCCCATCAAATTCGGGACCAGGACAGAAGACACGGAGTCCTGTCCAGCTCCAAGCTCCCAGAGGCTGCTCCGCAGCAGCCTGCAGAGGGAGAGGGCACACACATCCATCAGCCCCATGGAGAATGGAGCTGGCACTGCCAAGGACGGCTCCACATTCTTTCCTCCCTGCCCTGCCCGCATCCGCAGGGCCTGCACTGGGCACAAGGAACCCAGAGGTGTCACCTGCCCGCTGTGTCCCTGCTGGAGACAGAGCCCCCATGCAGCCCCGGGGACACTGAGCAGCCACACTGGCACCTCTGCCTGGGGCCAGCCCCGTCCCCCTGTGCCCTCCCGAGCACTCTGCAAAAAAAACAGGCCTGACTGACACGTTTCAAAGGTACCGGCTCCCACCGTGGGACAAAGATGCACCTATCTAATGGGAAAGGGAAGGATTTCACATTTTTACATACAGGTACTCTCTGAAAGTTGGGCAGTTGGTTAATTGTACCGAACTCACAAGATTTAGAAGTCCAGACAAGGAGGGCAACCAAACTCCCTACAGAAATCCTTTTTTAATTTAACCTAAGATAAAACAAAACAGTAAACCCCAGCACAATGCAACACTAATTCCCTAAGAGAAACCCACCACGAGGTTTACTGGGGGATGGCAGCAGCAAGAGGAGCTTGATTTCAGTTTTCTCATTTAATATAAAGCAGGTAGGGTTTGCTTTTCTTTCCTTTAAGATGTTTGCAGTAGGGCAGATGTTGCAAGGCCAAAAAGATATTTAAAAATGGTTACATCAGACCAAAACAAATCCATTAAGACTAGTTCCCGCAGCAAAAGGGCTCCTGGAAGGTTTTCCCTACTCAGACAGACTATGCCATTACCCACATCCGCAAACAACAAAAAAGTGGCATTTCGCTTGCTCAGTTAAGGTCAGATATTTTAACACAGTAAATTAAAACCATGTAATAGATCTCAAATAACGTCACCACAAATTAACTGATTTCTGAAAACCCCTTTTTCATACTTCATGTGTTACTAAACCCTTTCAGAAGTTGCTGGTATCCAGCCTCACTTCAGAAACTTGGTAACTGCAGGAAAATGGAAGTATCATTTATTTCATTGTGCAACTTTTATGCCCAGAACTGACTCACAAAAGCACACATAGGCCCTTGATTACACCTAAGATGATAATTAATTACGTTTTAAACTCCTTCCAGTGTAATTCCTAATATTCCTCGATTTCCCTGTTCTTTTAAACGCTGTGGGTGTGACGGCACATGACTGACTGGTGAGCAAGAAGGGCAGAAAGGAGGAGAGACATTATTAGATGGGCATACATTCAGGGACAGAAGGAATCACAGAGCTGGCATCAGATTTGTTTTCCAAAAGTCAGAATCAGAAGTTTAGTCTTAAAACATCTTCAAGGTGCTTCCTATAGTGAAAATGAGCTCCAAGTAGCCAGCCTGAGACTCTTCCAAGAACCAGAACAGAGTTACCAAGGGGAAGCCTTTGGAATGACTACGGCTACACATAAGAACTGAGCAGTAAAAGTTCAGTTCCATTGCCACAGAGTCCAAAGTTTAAAATACCACAATCCAGAGTCCCATTCCCCTGTCTGTGGGTGCCCAGCAGTCTGTTCAATACTACACCTAATGCTAAGTAAGCCTTATTTATTCTAAAGAATAATTATATATTATTCTCTGCCATTAAAAACACTTCTTTATATAGTTGGATTAAGAATATCAGACAAGTAACAGAGAAGGAGGCCTGTCAGGCCATGGACATTTAGAGCTGAATCTCTACTGAAATAAAAACTCCCACCTTACAACAAAGCTGATATTCTCCTATTCTTTTCTAGAATCCATAAAATACAGCCTGGAAGATGTTATTTCCAGCCCAGGCTGAAGGGGAAGCTGCACCGACAGCTCTGGACTCACACCTCAGTACATGGCACACTTTGTATTTTGTTTGTACAACTCATCTCATTACTTTGCCTTTAGCTCTGAAATTAGCTTCTCCTACACACCCTTTTGATTTCCCTTTTGATTTATTCATTCCTTTCGGAGACAGAAACCTGCTTGGTCATACTGCTGGCTGTATAAATTTATTTTTCTGTACAGAACTGCTGACTATTGGAAGCTCCCAATGCCATTCTGGTAGATAAAAAGACAGCTAAAAGCACTGGACTTTAGAAGAACATATGCAGTAATACATTTTTCCCATGAGATTTAACCTGGAAACCAACTAAACAGGGTAGAATTGGCTTTAGAATAGCTGCTGAACCAAAAACTTCTGTTCACATGCAGAACTTCTGATCTGTTTACGTGCATAACACACACACGTTCCAAAGCTTGTCATTACTTGACAGCTTTTCTCAAATAGCAAACCAGCTGAACAGCACAAGAAGCAATCAAGACACTATATCTGGTTTCTTATCTGTAATTTTCTGAGGCTAGATCTGCACCAAGGCAGCTCTGGCTGGCACCTGCAGTGTTAAACCTGTGTCAGCATTTCCATTGTAGATCCAGAGCCTCAGCATCTCTGCTTTAGAGATCACTCTGTACCCAAACTCCGCACACAATTTTTCCATGCTGGAGCAAAGAGATTATTACTGCTATTAAAAAAAAGTGATGTTATTTCCAGCTCTTCTTCTGGTTTCTTCACAGAGAAATACCAAAAGATACAGCTTTCAGGGCAAAAAAGAAAAACACCTGGCCCAAAATTCAGAATTGTTTCCCAGGGAGCTTTGGGAATGTGGACGGATGTAGTAAGGACAGCACTGCCAACATGTGATGCCCTGAGAACTTGACTAAAAATTACAGATGGAATTCTTAACTCTGCAAGCAAATTTACACTACTGGCCATGTGCTATTTGTCTTACACTCACAGAAAGAAAAAAAAAAGAAAAAGAAAAAAAGCAAAATTCCTTCTGGCTCTTGGTACTTCCCTTCTGGAACACCAGCTCCTGCTCTGGCCAGTTCTGAGCGTGGCCACCTGCCCCCTCCCCAGCAGTGAGAATGCTGAAGGACAGACGTGCAAGCTGGTGGAGAGGATCATGAAAAAGGAGGTGCAGGGGATTTGTTGTTGAGGAGGGAGGAACTGATTTTGTCCTTAACAGGAAAGCTCAAGAGACCCAGGGGATGAAATTCATCATCCTCTACCTGCAGCTGTCAACAAAGTCCTTACCTGCAGAGAGCAGAGGCTCTCCAGGTATCCATCTGCACTCCTTGCAGAGCAAGTGCAGAGACAGGAAAATCCCAGCACTATTCATTTGAGCCATTTCAAACCTCCAGCCAAGGGCTACATGAATTATCTTCTAGAAATGCCTGTTGGGAGTCCAGGCAGCAGTGCCTAAAGTAGGTCTGCAAGCTCAGATGTGCAATCCAGAAGGGAAAGCTGTTGTGCACCTCAGTCCTGGGCAGCTCTGAGGAGAAAGCAGCCTCTGAAAGGTGCCCAATACCCGCCTCCCAAGAAAGGTGAGCTGTCCTGATCCAGCTGGCCTGACAGGGACACACAGATGGACAGAAGGAAGAGGTGGAGTGCTGCATCCAGGTCCATGGTCCTCAGCACAGGAACAATGTGGAGCTACTGGAGTGAGTCCAGAGGAGGCCATGCAGATGTTCTGAGGGCTGGAGCCCCTCTGCCCTGGAGACAGGCTGAGAGAGCTGAGGGGTGTTTATCTGGAGATGGGAAGACTTCAGGGAGACCCGAGAGCCCCTTCCAGCACCTAAAGGACATTTACAAAAAGGAGGGACGTACTTTTTACACAGGCAGACAGTGACAGGGCAAGAGGGACTGGTTTTAAACTAAAAGAGGAGAGATTTAGATGAGATGTTAGGAAGAAATTCTCTACTCAGAAGCTGGGAAGGCCCTGGCACAGGTTGCCCAGGGCAACTGTGGCCACCCCTGGATCCCTGGAAGTGTCCAAGGCCAGGTTGGATGGGGCTTGGAGCAACCTGGGCTGGTGGGAGGTGTCCCTGCCCATGGCACGGGGGTGGCACTGGATGAGCTTTAAGGTCCCTTCCAACCCAAACTATTCCATGATTCCATGAAAGTCTCCAGTGCCCAGTTTGCTTTCTCTCCACATGTCAGATCTTAATGGAGTGACTGGTGCTTCCAGTATCATTCACATGAACACAGGACAGGTAAGCAGTTGCATACAAGTTCCCTGGGAACCAGATTTGTCCCATTTTTCTCTGTTTATTCCTTGGAGTCCTAAGACATTTCGACTTGGTTCAGAATTATAAGAGAACCCACACGAACTTAAGTCCTAAAAATGTACCAGCATGGGGCGAGTTCCAGGAGGTGAATTAAATGAAGTTGGTGACAGCCTGGTGATGGAGCACAGAAGGGACACAGGCAAGAAGGGCAACATTAGAGGAGAAAACCAAGAACCCTCTCTGAACTGCATTAACCACCAAAGAACAATCACTTCTGGCAATGGTGATTTGAACAGGGGAAAATCCCTCTCTGATTTATTGACTCTTTGAAGATTTCCAACAGTTTTCTTTGTGCTGATGAGCAATACACAAACCATTTGGCGTCTCACACCAACTCAGGAAAGAGACTTTTAGTCTTTGCCAGAGCTTACACTTAAACACTAAAGCATTTTTAATCAAATGGGTCGGTTTATGTACTGAAGTAGAAAAACAGACTTGAATTTCATTCCAACCAAAACATGTCTCTGATTTTGCAAACCCAATGGTGAAAAACCCGAATGATGTTGTTCCGGCACTGCCCTTCAACTGCCCCCAGAGGCAGCACTTTCTGAGGGCTGGCCAGGGGCCAGCACAGCCACGTCTTCCTGCTCATTGCAGCTGGGTCAGCCACACATGGACCTGTTGCTTAAGGAACTCTTCTTTTCTAACCCACTGGATCTGAGACACAGGAGAAACTGGAAACACATGGATAAGGACAATCAATCCCCAGGCTTCCATGTCATAGACTATGAATATAATTGAGCATGGAATGTCAAGAGCTTTTGACCCAAACCAGGCTAATAGTAAACACCAATGTATAAGGCAACTTAATGGGCATGTTTCCCCTTTTATTTGTTAATATGTGATATAGTATGTCTTGATCACATCCCTTTTCTGACAATTCCTGACTAGATATACAGCTGATGGGTCACCCAGACAGCCCTTCCTGAATGGAGAATCTCTGTGCACTCCTGAACAGAAGTTCCTATAGAGCTGATGGCAATGACAGTCCAGCTAAGGCAGAAATGCTGCAGCTGGGTCTCCCTGTGTAAGGAAGGTCTACAGAAGTGCTGAGTTCTTTAGACAGACATTTCTAACACTAGATATAGCTGAAATGTGCATCTTTTCTTTACATGATTTAACACTATTTAGCTGTGTTAAACTTATACTATCTTAGTAACACCAGAAGTTCCTCTAACTCCAGCAGCAAACCCACTGTCCCACAGACTGGTCAAACTCAGAAAAACCCCAACATGAATAAACAGATTCCACCCACAGGTCACCCAGTGGGACAGAAAAGAGGATGGTTCAAGGACTTAAACTTGTCTAGCAGTAGCAATTTTCTGCAGGGACTACTACCTATTCTTTGCCAACTTTTGCCCTGGTAGAATTCTCTTCCAAACCGCAGGATGTCACAAAAGTATAAAGGGGTTACCAGCAACCTTTTTATGCTGAAGGGGCATCACTGAAATGAAGAAATTAGAGAGTGGAATGAAAGGACTAAGAAAGTATCCATCTCCTCTAGGAAAACAAACTGCCAAGAGTCTTCACTGTGCTCTATATCATAATAATGCATTAGAATACATTATTATGTGATTCTGAATCAGAGTAAATGTTTTTCCTCATCTCTACTGCATTCATGTAATTGTCAGTGGCTAATTACTGATTTTGGAGTAAGATTCCAGCCAACAGCTCTGCCTTTCCCCTACACAGCTTTGTTAACAGCAGTTGGCTTTGCCCTGGATGATAAAAATGACCCTGAGCAAACACAAAACTCACCACTGACAGATCTCAAGTTCATCCACTCCCTCAGTGACCAGAAGAGGTCTCCCACGAAAGCACTTGCCTTAAACCAATGGAACCAGTATCCCTTTCTGGGTATCAACTGGGGCATGAAGCTTTGCATGAGCAAGGCACAGCCCTTGGGGAAGGCTGAGCCCAGGAGCAGCACTTCTGGTGCCCTAATTCCACAAAATTCCACATTCCTCCGATGAATTTTTTAACCACTTCCACAGAGTCTGTGTGAAAGTCAACATGTGCCTTGCACGCGTTCACCCAACTCTCCTTCCACTTTCACAGAGGGGCAATGTTGCCAAGGCAGTGGCTCAGCCAGAGTTCAGGCCATCAGTCACTCTTTGCCACCCGGCAGCTGCAACAAGGCCCTTGGTGCCCACATCCAGGAACTGGGCAATGCAGCACCTTGGCCTCTGTGATGGCCGAGATGCCTTTATCAGGCTGTGGTTTCAGCTGGAAGGGACCACAAAGACCATCTCGTTCCATGCCCTGCCATGGGCAGGGACATCTTTCACCAGAGGAAGGTTCCCTTCCCCTTATCCAAGCTTGCTCTTTTTGGTTTATGCACCCCAATCCCATGGTATCCTTGGAGCATGAGTAATTCTGTACTTTCCCAACAATATTTATTCTAAAATAATTTCTAAGAAAGGAGAGAAGACCCTTTAGTGTTTTGGTGAGAAATGCAGGCTTACAGAACCAGAGGTGCCATTTCTGTTTGTTAATTCAGTCCTATTCCTGCAACATTTTGTTAAGGCACGTTGTATTTTGCTCACAACAAAGATGCCTTTGTCAGCTCTCTCCAACAGTTGTCCAATACATGCCATTTTTGAAGTGTTTCCCACAAATCCAGCTCTGCACTCACAGCCCCCAGTGATAAACAACGGCAGCATGTGGGATATGCACAGTATACAGACATTCCACTGCAGAGCACATAAAATATCGGCGCGCAGGCAAAAGAATTTGCAACAAGACTTCCAAACACAATTTTTCCCAATTGGACGTAAGCTCAACCTTTACTTAATATTTCATACTGCCTGGTAATGAAACACATCCTGCGTGCCCCAAAGCACTTGTCTCAAAGAGCAGCTATTTGGAAGGTCACAGGCCCCGGGAGCACCAGGACTGCAGACGCCCGCTCGGATGTTTGCTCCGAGATAAATCCGGCTGCAGCAGCTGCTGCTCACGGCCCCAGCCCCGGATCAGTCACACACACACAAACTGCTGCCACTGCCACACTCCACCACTATTTCTTTTCATGCTATCAACTATAAACCACGGCAACTTCTCCCCTCAGCCTGAGAGATCAGAGGCACAGCCTGAGTGGCATCATAGATTCTCCAAACAAACTTCTGTGGGACAGACTAAAAAAGGCACCTTACCAAGGAATGTTCTCTGTGTTGAAAAATAAAACAAAACTTGCACCACCAAAATTATTCCATTCCCCACACTTGCCATGGCATCCTGCCCAGCCAGTCCCCTCTACCCACCCTATTTCCGGACTTACTACAAGACAAATACCACAAAAAAGGTTTAAGTTTCAACTAATTCTTTTCCTTTGAGACTTTTTGCCCTGCAGAAGGCAGTGCTGTGTGGGCTGAGTCCCTCAGTGGGATGTGGCTGCCTCAATCCATTCCACAGGGCCACTAAAACTGAGAGCACAGAAGAACAACCTTCCTCATTCTCCTCTGGAAACACCGAAGCATTTCTTTGGTATGGGAATCCTTACTGCAGGGAGGATGAAAGCAGAGACTTTGGAGGGAAATCCTTTAGGAAAATGGGAACTGCTGCACAGACCCTGGAGCACATTTCCACAAACCTCGGCTGCTTTTGTGCTCAGCTTGACATCTGGCAGCCACTTATGGAATCAGCTACAATGGTCCTCCATGAACAACTGATCTTGGAAAGGAACAAGGGATAATAAACAGGAAAGGAGAAATCAGACTTTTTTCCCTGTTTCAGTATGAGATTTAGATTAATTTTGGTATGAGAACACTTAACATACTGCACTGCATTCAGCAAGTCAAATAAAGAAGAAATGTAGTGAAGCTTCTGCATTCCAGATTTTCCTGCTGAGATGTTCTCAGGCTGACAGGAAAGACATGACACACTCCTGACCAAAACTGCTCCCTTACACGGCCTGAAACCAAACCTGCACCAGCAAGGGATTTCTTTCTATTTGACTTTTGTAAAATGAAAGCTTAGGGATACTCTGTGATTTTCTACTCACAATGCCTACTGAAGAGCTCAAAAGAAGGTCCTACTGGAACAACTTGGAGCCCATGAGCTGCTCCATGGGAAAGCTGCAGAGTCATCCCTGGCCTTGCTGCAGGAGCAGCTGCCTCTGTGCCGTGTTTCAGTGCCTGGGAGTCCTGGAGCCCGAGGTCCCCAGTGCCTGCTCCCACAGCTGGAGCCTGCAGAGCTATATACAGCATCCCCCATCGAGCTCAGCAACTCGAGTGGGCCGTGTTGGATTGCACAGCGAAGCAATTTAAGCAAATGACTAATCTAAACCCCTCAGTTTCATTCCTACTTTGGGCCTTTAAAAAGTGGCTGAAAAACATCAACCATTAATCCTTTCCCACTGCAATGAAGCAAGCCCAGAAAATTAATTTTGCCATCTTAATGCCAAATCAAGGCAAAATCAAACAACAAGACTGTTTACTGAGCTGTGCTGAGCACTCTGACTTGGATCAGGACTTGTGGCACACAAAAATATGATGTGTATTTTGTTTCCAGAAAGAGAAAAAAAAATTACAGTAACAAAGATCATTTTTCCCCTAACTTCTTGGTACCTTATCTAAGTCAGTATTTTAACTGGAATTATCCTAAGATTCCTGTAGTCTTAGCTGCTATTGCACTACAGTAGATATTTTAAAAGCGTGAGGAGGTACACGTGTGTGTACATTACACTTAGAGGGTGCCAAAGTATTTGTTTTTAAAACCAGAGTGCATGAAGGCCTCAGCCAAGTAAACGCAAACAAATAATCTGCCATTTGAATCCTCTGATTTTTAAAAAACTTTCCGGCTGACATAACACTGAATTAAGAAACATATGACAGTAGGATCTGAAAATATTACACTGGATGTAATCATAACCGAGAGCAAAGTTATGTTAGATTCGAAACAGAGACAATTTGTGGCTTGCTCCTGATAAATGCAGAACATTCCAGCACTAACAATGGAAGTTCTACAGTTTCCTCCAGTGCAGCAGCCTCTGTAAGGCAGTATGCATGTTACCGGCACACGCATGTTACTTTTTTAATGCCAGTACTGGCACAGCACACGTCGTACTTACTGCGGCGCCAGCTGCTGTGGGACCAGGGGTGCCACGACCCTCTTTACCAACACCCTGACTTTGTTCTTCGGGCCCACGGGTGACAAGAATCCTGAAGTGCTGCTGCCTCGTGTTTTGATCTGGCCTGATTTTAAACAAGCATCCCTGTCCTTGAGGAATCCGCTCTACTGAGTTGCTGCTAGATATTTCTGACCTGCTCCTGCCATTTCCAGATGGTTCTGAACTCAGCCCATCAGCTGCAGGGCTAACTCCTTCTGCTGGCGGCTGGACAGGGTAGGAAGAACTCCTTTCCAGCCGTATCCGAGGGTACCTGACCAATCTGTCCCCCTTTGTTCCAGTAAACCCAAAGTTACATCCGCCTCCCGTGCCTGCACCGCTCGTCTGCGGTTGCTGTAACTGGAGAACAAAGAACTTTTTCCCTGAATTTGCTGACAGATCTGGCACATGCTGCAAGGACCAACGCCGGGGTTCAGGGGTGGGAGCATTACTTGGAGCCTCAGGACCAAAGGGAAGCAGAGTAACTTGAGGCACATCTGCACTTGAAGCCCGATGCTGAATCCTCACTCCACTTATGTTCAACCCTGAAGCCACTTCGTTTGCCTCATCTCGTTGGGCAGTGGATGGAGCCTCCTTACTTTGGTGATTGGAGGGAATAGTACAAAATACTCTACGATTACAGCCAAGAGTTCCATTTGCCTGCTGTCCCGGCTCTTCCGTCGGCCTGGGAGGAGAATTTCCAGGAGTCACCTGTGGACTGCTCAGAGAAGAAGAGTGGTTTTCCAGAGGGGCCGCACGGTGCTCCCCAGGGTCGGAGGGTTCCCAGGGCAGAGCGTCCCCGGGAGGTGCCGCGGCCACGCAATCCCCCGCGCAGCCGTCGGCAGCCTTGCGCTGCAGCGAGATCTGCATGGACGAGCTCCTCGTGGGACGGGCATCGACACTGCTCAGCAGCTGGGGGATGAACATGGATGTGCTCCTCTTCAGGGAGCCCACCTCCTGAAAATCGTCGTCACCGCCACAATCCGCTCCATGCCGGGAGAACGCGTGAGGACTGCTCCTTCTTGGCAAGGTGTGGAATGCCAGGAAAAAGTCATCTTCTCTCTCCTGGTCAAGGATCTCTGATTCGGGGGCCGTGTTGCTTCTCCCAGAGCCAAAATGAAACCGCAGCCGATGGGCCATGGTTTTACAGAGAGAAGAAAGGGAGAGGGAGAACAGCAACAATTCAGGCACTGCCAGAAGTTAAAAACCAGAGACATAAACTCCAAGAAAAAGTGTCCCATCTGCCAAACGGTTAGCACTGCAGCCCTGGGAGCGACAGATAGCAGAAATAGCCCAAGTGGCAAGCAGCATTCCAGGCATGATTGGGCAGGAGCAGTCAGCGCTCCTACACACGGTGACATAGGGTAGGATGGCGGGAGTCACGTGGCCCGGTTCCCCCTCTCCAATGTAAGCGTGTGGGGGGCTTGTTTTTTCCTTTTTTTTTTTTTTTTTAATGCCAGCAAGAGCCTGAAACAGCACCTTCCCAGCTGCTCCTTTTCCATCAGGGAGGAACAGCCCCAGCGGGAGAGCTCTCACAGCTGACTGAGGCAGCAAGGGCGCTCCGCACTGCTGTAAATCTAAACCACATTCACGGGGCACAAAAATTTCACTGCAACAAAAACACTCCCATTTCGTGTTAAAAGTTAAAGTCAACAACCACATGCAAATGAGGAAAATTTTTTCAAGCATAATACATTAGTGTGTTTCAGCACTGGGCTGTCATGGCAGAACAGGAATAAATATAGCACGGTTACGCTTTCAGTTTTAACTGTGCTCCTCGCACGACTAAGCAACAAACTTCTTGCCTTTAAAAAGCTCCAACTTGCACATTGTCCCTACAAGCACAATGTAACCTGCACTCCCCTGCACAGCCCCTTTGAGTAGCTACAAATTCCACAAACAAAGCGACCGTATGCATAGCAAAGATCTCTGACAGTAAAGCCAGCAGGAATGTGCATGGTGGCAGGACACAAAGCTCCTTTCCCAGTTTTACCAGGCAGCACAGACAGGGGAACAGGGGAGCTGGGCACTGCACGTCCTTTTGCACCGATCTGTCCCAGAGTCCGTACACAAAGTGCCCAGTGCTGGCCAGGCTCCAGTGAGGGTGTCAGCAAATGCCACCGTGCGTGGCACTGCCAACACAGAACACGGTGATGCCCTCCCAGTGCCAAAAGACCTCAGGAGAAGGGCAGGATACACCAGAACATAAACCAACCACACTAAATGAGCTCTGTTACAATGCAGACACTCAGTGCACTGAGGATACTCACACGTGACGGGTGCTCACACTTGTAAGCACAGAATCTGGTTAGCCAGAAGTGCAGCTCCATCTCAGAGCCTGGACAGCTGTTTCCTGGGAGAACTGGAAATCCTAAGTTTTGTCAACAGCTCTGAAAATCTGTATGTGGGGGATCAATCCTCTATTTAGACATTTAAACCTCTGCTTGCAAGCAGCTAGCTTGCTTTCAAAAGCCAGAAAATGAGCCATCCCAAGGGAAATGGAAGCTCAAACCCATCAAACTGCCAGCAGCCAGCACAATCGCCCATTGTTTTACACGGATTATGAGCCAACAAGAAGAACACAAATAGCTCCCACAGAGTAACAGTCCTGGAGAGGGCCCTGTGGAAGCACAGGTGCTGGTATTACTTTATCGTATTTTTCAGCTAAAGCATACGGCCCTAGGATACAGTCTCTCTCTGCACCCAAGATGAAGCTGCATCACAGTTTCTCTCTTTAGGCTGGGGATAGCAAGGCAAGGATGTACTGCAGTCACAGAGTTCTTTGGTAATTTGGGAAGAAGAAGGAACAAAGTCTTTGCAGCAAAAAACATTCAAATATTGACAATATGTATTTCAAAGTAAAGCCAAAATAATCAGTTTGGTGTCTTCTCATTCTGCGAACACAACCAGATGGAAACCTACTACTCCAAACCCTGCAATGTACTCGTTTTGCCATAGTTCAGACCTCCCTGAAGGAAAGCAGTGGCTCCCAAAGTCCAGGTGCTGCCATTGCCAGGAGGTTCTGAGCTCAAGAACAGACTGGCTACAGAAGCAGGACCACAGGGAGCATACACAGAAATCGGTTCAAAGATAAAAAGTACAGAAGCTGCCAGTGCTGCACACAAAACTTGAAAATCTGAAATGAGTATAATAAACCTGTCCTTTCCCAGTTGTCACTGTGTATATAATTTTTTCTCTAACCCACCTCCCTGTTCCTGTCACACCTGTACGTACCAATGGCACAGGGCAGTTTGACTAGAGAAGCTGGTCATTATGATCATTATATGCCAACAAAACTACTCCCTGTCAGCCCCCTCTACAGGGACACTGACAGTTGTTCACTAACTCACTTCCTCCTGAAAGAGGATCCAATCATTCAGCTCCAAATCCTTTTTCCCCAGATTACAGCTTGGATGATTTCCTTTGCTCTCTGTTTATCAGGAAGATAGAGGAAAAGGATCTTTGTTGAAGACAGATGTTGTTTCGTTTTTAATAAACTTCAGAACTCTGATTCTAATTTTCACAAAGTAAACAAGTTTAGTAGAGGTGGTACTGCCCCAGCCCAGAACAGGTACATTCCTGACCTCTCAAACAAACATATGGTGCTACAGTGTTCCAAAGACAAACTCCCAAGAGCCATCCATCCACCCCATGTGCCACGGGAGTGGCACGTTTAACCCAGGATGTGCAGAGGGACACTGGCACTTATCTCATGGATCACAGCCATAACAGAGTATGCAGCAGTCAGATGCTGGAGACTCCTCTAGGAGAGCTGCTGCATCAGCCAAATTAGGGTGAAGGCTAAAGCCACTAACAACAGGTGAGCATTGAGAGGCAGAGAACTGAAACTCAACAGAGCATCATCCTGCCATTACCTTAAATCTTCACACATATCTTGAGCACAAGCCACAGCTCTGGAGATCCATCCCAAAACAGGATGCAGAAGCATCAAAAGGTACAGGAAAGAGACACCAAAATGTTGGGGACTGAAGCAGCTGCTTTATCAGTGACTAAGAAGGTCGGGCTTAATTGGTTTCAGTGGAAAAGCCTACGGAAGGATACGGAGAGGGTTCCACTGTCAGAGGGCTGGGATAAGCAGGACCATTTTGGCCAGACCCAGCAGGGCACTCCTTTTGTGTTCAGTGCTCTGCTGGTCCTTAGCACACTCACGCACACAGCAGACAAAATGCACCTTTTAAGCCGTCCTGCATTTCCATCAGCTGCGTCACACGGAGCCCTGTGATCAGTAAAACACAACCAAGACAGGCACTCACCAATCTGTTCTCATCAAACACCTCGAACAGGAGCCGATGGTTGGTTGGGTTTACCTGCAAGAGAATCCAGATGTTACTGGAGGTGCCTTAGCCGGACAATAACAGTATCTAGGCACTAGCTTAGGCAGTGATTAAACCAAGGCAAACAGGACAGGACTAACAGGTTTGATGTAACTCTTTACTTAAACTGGAGCACCAGAAGCCTACAGCAACTGGGAAGAGCCTGGCAGCTGACGTGACAGCTTTCATTTGCTGTGCTCAGTGAAGACAGTTATTGCACTTCCCTGGAAGAGCACCCTCAGTCCCAGGCTGGAGAGACTCACAGGGCTCCCTGATCAGTCAATCAGTGGATTGATTGACTGATGGGGAGCAAGAGTTTCGCTGCATTTCGTTCAGAATTTCACAATTATGTGTGTTTTAGAGTGCCCATCACTCACCATTTGTGGCCAATTTAACACACGTGCCTGAGAAACAGCCAACAGGAGTCTTCCCAACACTTGAAAACAGCAAATATACTCCTAGATAATTATTTATGTTGAATTAAACTGAAGCACAAAGACTAACAACATTTAAAAAGACAAAACTAAACAAACAGAACTCTCTCAGGAAGACAAAATAGCTGCTGTTAAACAACAAAAAAGTTTTATAGCATTTGATCCACTTGACGTACTTTTTCAGAAAAGCTCTGTAAGCCAGGATACTGTGGCCAGCACATTTCATCAAGGAAAATTAGAAATAATACACCACAATGGACTGGTGACAGACTTTCCAGTTTTGAGAAAATCAGAGAACTGTAATACACAAAACAGGGTCTAAATGACTTTACAGAGTCCCATTATCATTTAGGATTTTCAAGATGTTTTAACAGAGTTTCTATGAACTATTTCAGAGGTCTGAGCAACACAAATTGCAGCAGCTCTGTACATTCTCTGGGACTTCAGGTATGTATTACCCAGCTGCAAACCCTAGAGAAGCCCTCTGGTACTCGAGTGCAAACCGAGGTCCCACCTGAGCCTCAAACCTGTGCAGTGGCAGCTCCACAGCTCTGGGCCTCCAGGGCCAGCGTCTGGCACGGTGTTACCTTTGGAACAATCACACACATCTGTCCTCGGGCAGCTGTCTAATGTTTAAAACCCACTGAAATTCTACCTGACCTTCTTTTGGGGAAGCTGCAGCTGCACTAAAATTCACTCACTCTTCCTCGGAAAAATATTTTGTGCAACTAGGTAACAAAGTTATTGCCCTTGGCATTTGTATAATCTTGGGTTGTGACACAGTGTGTTTGTAAATAACCTCGTGCCAATTCCTGCTGAGCATTCCATCCCTACAGGAACACAACAGCAAGTGCATGGGGCAAGCAGGTTTTTAAGTAAACATATAAACAACAAATTTACAATAAGACTAACTGTGCATGTTCTAGTAATGTCTGCAAGTAAAGAGAGACTTACTCTAAAATAAAATTCTTCATTCCATTTTGGGTTCAGTGTCTGTAAAAGAAACAACAATATTTACATGCTAAATTTTCTTTAGGTTTGCCAGTTTGCAATCATCAAACTGTGCATGCAAGTGACATTTTCATAGGGGGAAAAAAAAGGAAAAAAACATGTAGTAAAAAAAAAATGGAAAAAATTGTGCCATAAAATTATCTAGACATTTTCTACTGAGTAAACCAAACACAGGAGGTTATTTGAGTCAGGTGATCCTAAAATAGATGTTAAGTATAAATAGAATTCAATGAGTAAAAGGCAAATCATTGAGAATCCATAGAAATACAACCTGGAGACATTTCATTCTCAAGACTCATTTAAAACCAGACCAAAAAAAAGTATTTTTTAAACACAAGCGTAACATTAGGGCTACAAAAATAGGAACAGATTTATACTGTGAATTAAACAGAAAAAAAAAAAAAAAAGAACAAAAGAAAAGGCTATTTCCTTGGAATAGCTATGATACTCTTCCTAATCTCCCCCCAGCCCAAGGACTTTAATTTTGTTTTAACAAGCTGACTAAAATGCACAGAATAAAATGTGCATTTAGATTGCAATCTGAAGGGAGCTCAAGCATGACATAATATATTGATAAAAAAAGAGAACTACAAACAGTAATGTGGGCAGTTCAGACTTGGGCAAGCATAAAAACAATTGGACAACACGTCCAATGGTTTTGTATTCATGCCAACTCCTTCTCTCATGCTCTCACACAGCAGAGATTTACCAGCAGAGCTGACAAGAAAAATTGGCTCTGCACCCACCATGATTCTGTTCTAGCAGAGAGGGGAATCTTGGCTGTTTCTCTTACTCCCTGTTACAGATCCAATGGATCCTTGTGTGCAGGACATGGGGGCCGACTACACTGCATCCCTCCCCAGCTGGGAATACAGGGTATCATGATGGAGTAGGAAATACTTCCTGAAAGAATTACAGGGCAGGTGAACGAATGAGGGAGAGGAAGGGCAGGGATGAAGCTGGGGACAGAGAGGAACTTGCAGCTTTCTTCCCTGAAGGAGAACAAATGAATTCAGTAAACAATAAATAAAAATTAGGGGATAAGAAAAACAATGTTCCATTTTGAACACTTGTATTCATCAAATGCTACTGCTATTGGCAAAAGAGGGCCCATGTAATTTAGCAAGTGAAGCACTGGGTTAACACTAAATTTGAGGGCACTGCTGCCCATCAGTAGCCCTTTAATTCTGAATGATGCTTAACTGCAAATACAGAGCTCAGGGAAATCTGACAGAGGAGGCAGCACAGCCTTTGGTCAATGTCTGGTAAGTGGCAGAACTTCCTTCCACTTTACAGGTGGTACTCAAAGGTCGAATCAGGAGTACAAACACAGGGGAAGGAAATGCAGCGACAGCTCCACACAGGACAGGAGCAGGGAGACACCAAAAGCACCTCGGCAAGAAGAGCTACATCCTAAAAAGGGCAAGTGCTGCTCAGAAAAAGGACTGCCAGGAGTCAAGCTGAGCTACATCTCCTCGGGTATTTGAACCAACACATAAAATGAGAGCACGGAGAGAAATGATGCTCTAAACAGCAGAGCTCAGGGGAGAGAATGAGCATTCCCAGAGATGGGAAATGATGTTCAGCATTTCATATGGGAAAGGCAGAAGGGCTTGGCTGAATGAAGGTGAAGAAACTGAAGATACTGGATAATCTTCATCCAGACTTTAAAATTCCAGCAGGAATGTAAAGAACACACTGATCGTGTTACAGGATCCTAAGCCAGCTTTCCCTACTGCAGAGAGAGCCTTCCAAACACAGCTCCAAAAGGAAGCACGAGGCATTCATCAAACCTTACAGCAAGGGTAACTGTGAAGGGAGCGAAATCAAAACAAAAAGCCTCAGAAATCCAACCCTGGCAGGCCATGCTACAAGAAGCTGAATTTTTTCTGATAACTCTTCTTTTCAGAGCAAGAAAACAATGTGCATAATGTGCATTTAGTCCCTTTGGCTGTAACCAAGCACTTCCTGAGGCTCCCGGCTGTGCACGGGGATATGGATCAGACAGCAGCACAGGTCATGGCAAGGCAGAACAAAGAGGGGACTCTGCAGCCCCTCCTGCTTTCTCCAAAGGCCAGCCTGCCACACAAAGTCACCCATGAAATGGAGGAACACAAACATGAGGAGGAAAACAAGAATCTCATACAGGGTGAGACACTGTGACACAGCTGACAGAACTGGCAGTCTGTCAGAGCCTCAGGTCCACTGTGCCCAGTACTTTTGTATTAATGACTTTAACTCAAAATTGATATATTCTAATGATGTTTGCTATTTGTGAAATGGAGAGGGGACTGCAAATGGCAGGGAGAACACTGCCTTGAGACCAAGTTTAACAGTCCAAACCAGAAACTACCAACTAGAACTTTCCAACAGATGAGTTAATATCACTATTATGGAAATGGTTGAGAAAGCCCAGGCTAAACGAGACAGTGACAAGAAACAGTGAAAAAAGGCAGAGGCAGTCCCAGGAATGAAACAAGCACCAATGAAGGAAATCTTTTAAAAACTCCTTTTCCCTTTCCACATCAAACATGCCCTAGTTAAAAGCTCCTTTCACATCTTCCATGCTTCCAGGACTCCACCTTGGTTTTCTCATGACACCTCAAGTCCTCATTTTAGAACAGCATCAGTCTAGTTTGTATTTTCAATAACAAAGTTCTTGCTATTCTGTTTTGCAGTAATGATTTCAATGAACCATTGTTGAATCTAAATATCTTCATAAAAATGACAACTCATTGTTTTCCTTTACTTTTCATATAAGTTATGACTTTTTTCCTCTCTGCCATCAATACCAGCAAATTTAAAATAAAAAAAAATCCTTTCAAAATCTTAGGGCCCTGATAATGACAAAGACCCCTAGAGGAATTTTTGTTCCTGTGGATTGAAAATACAAAACTCAATAAAATTCAATTTCGGTTCTAATTAAAAATGCAAACATTCTGGGGCTTTTCTTACAGCTGTCCTCTGTCATCTGAGTGCTTGAAATTCCCATATTAGGAAAATACTTTGAAATTGGAAATTTTGAACAGGAATATTAAAGCATTACCATCATTGCCAGAAGTCAGATAAATGATAATTAAAGCAGAGTTTCTCATTCCTTTATTTCAGTCATGTCCTTCACTGAAATACGACTTTGACAGAAAAACCTGTGAATGGTGCAGTGGGCATTGATAAACCAAGCCTTAGGGAACAATATGCAACATGTTAGGTGCTGCCTCCAGGCCAGGCACACTGAGGCTACAGGCACTCTTATTCTCTGATCAGGGTTTGGAGAAAAAAACACATTATTGGGTTGCTACACATGTATGCAACAATTTCAGTTAGTGCTCTGTTAGGATATACAATTGTGTTCCAGGGTTCTTAGCATTTCCAAAGCAATGGAATTAAACAGAGTATACACATACCTTTTTAATGGTTTTTGTCTGCACAAGAGCAAGTTCTCTGTTCTCATCTGCTACATACAAGGAAAGTTTCACATACGGGTCACTGCAAAAGAAAACATCAGATTTAATGGCCTCTAATTGCACAGCCAAAGAGAACTTTAGAAGGTATTTGCCACCAAATTGGATAACACCAGTGCTTCCAAACACTTCCAGTGAACATGTCTTCCATGAAACCTTGGAACTATATTAAGCCACTTTCACTCGAAGTCTCTTAGGCTGCTTCTCTCACCACCTAGTTCCAACTACCCCAGCAAAACTGGAATCATCTCATTTTCTTTTATTGGGATGCAGTACCTTGGTAATCACACTGAATCATGGCAGGGCTAAAACCAGAGACACTTCCAAACTCAGGAAGCTGGGTAACTTCTGTGTCCAGAAAAACCACAGAAAGCACCTTAAACACAAGCTCTGCATTCACCCTTCTCCTGCTGGTCACAAGTGAAGGCTCAGCCCCCTCAACTCTGACATTACCTGCAAAACTTCTCCAGGAAATTCAGAAGTATTCTCTGAGCAGAGCTGCTGGAGAACAAGGATACTAAAATATCTCCATAAGGAAAATATAGTGAGACTTGGAGCCCTTCTGACACAGCGAGTTCACTGTATGTTCAGAGGCCTGCCCCACAAAGGCCCCTGGCTCAGAAAAACAAGTGCTGTTAAAATCTCATTCAAACATTTTGCTGCCCCAGGGGAGAAAACATACTAATATGGATCCCTCACTGGAACAGCTGCTCTCATATGTCCCCATACCTAAACCCCACAAACTCCAACATCAACCCAAAACAAATACACACCAACCATCACGTCCTAGACTCCCAGAAAGCACAGAAACACAAGGAATTAAGATGAAAGTGTGGTCTAGAAATGCACCAGTTTTTTTAAAAAACGGATAAAACTAAAAAAAAAATTAAAAAATATTGCTGGATTTTCTGAGTAATCATACTGCAATTTCTTCCTCAATCCAACATATAAACCCAGTAACCTTTTTTTTTCTTTTTTCTCCCATTCTTCATTCAGTTTTAGTGCCACTCCCCAGTTTCCAAAGACTTTGGTCACATTTGGCTCCTCTGCACTGCATATGGTAGCAAGCCAACCATGCAACACTGTGATGAATCTGCACTAGACTTCTCCAGTAACATGGCAAAGTCTCCAGCAGCCATCAGTAATATCAGGCAGTTCCTTGCACTGCAGTTACAGAAACTCTGAGTGACGAGAAGGCATCTGACTAATACCAGACTTCTTGTGTTTGGAAGCCAATACAGAAGAAAAAACACAGTAAAACTTTTGAGAAACTTGTCACTTCGAATCAGGACCAGATGGCAACAACCACCTAATTTGTAAGCACTGCTGGTTCAGCAGCCCCAGGTGAAATCCAGGGGTTTGTATGCCCTTGCCTGAAACTGCTGTGGAGTTGGAGCAGCCCTGTCTGCCATCTGCCCTGCAGGGAACACCACGGACACTCCTGAGACCAACCCAGCTCCCAGAAAAACTAAACAAGCTACAGAGCAAACTGACACAGACTGCCTGAGACTTCCTGGGGACCACATGTTGGAATTCAGGAAACTCATGCAGAAGTGGGAGAATGGGCAAGGAATGAAAGAAGCAGATCTCCTGTTAAAAACATAATTACAGTACCAAAGCAAAATATCCAACAGGGACCTCAGAAAGAGACACTATACGTCAAAGTAGCAGTAAAAGCACCAAAGGAACTTCACAGTGGTTAATTACACTCCGAAATCCCAGCTAACAGCAAGTATTCCAGATGAATGTGGCATCTTTGCAAGGGAAAACTAGTACTGACATGAAAATCAGTTAAATTGAGGACAACTTGCAGAAGAACAAAATGCAGCATCTGGGTCTGTTAAAAACCACTGGAAAACGCACCCACAAATTGAAATGGACACAAAGAAGAGAGGCAATACAAGATTCCCATCTCACAGCAGTATTTGCAGATGTGTTAAAGGAAGGAAATCCTGATGATCCAGGAGACACAATAATAAATGAGACATCTGCTGAGGGCACAAAGGAAAACCAACAAACCAACCAGGTGAGCAGGACCTTTTGAGCACAGAAAACAGAGACGGATCAGTCTGGAGTTCTCGCTGCCAGATATTTTCATCCTGAAGCTGATTGACTAAAAGGAAGGGAGGCAGGGAATTAAAATGAATTACTGCTTTCCTGACTTTCCTCAGGCAGACAGACTCATTCCAGAAGGAAGCACCCCCATGTGGCACTTCTGGAAAGCAGGTTTCCAAGTGGCGCATGAATACTTCCACTGTGCTCTAAAAACCACTGGAAAATAATGCAACTCATCCCACAGTTCTTGTGAGCATCAGTCTCTGCCCTGAACTGCCGCTGCTTTGTGCCAGGATTTAAAAGCAGATGCTGGATAAATTTAGAAGCGTGACATCAGATGAGCAGAGTGAAGCCCTTCAGTTCACATGGATGACATCACATTGGTGACATCATGTATGACATACATTTGAAACAACAGCTCTGCACTTTGCTTGGAAAACTGGCTGGAAGGATTGCTTTGAGGAAAAGTGCTGGGTTTGCCTTGGAAAAGAAGATAAAGGATTAAATGTGGAAATGTTGCAAAATAGAAAACTACAAGTAGCAAACTTTCTCTGTGTGAATTTTTACAACAGTACCAGTCTCAAATACCACCTTAATGAAACCTGCATCACAATAATTTAACAGGACATGGGCAGCTAAGAAGCTGTTCATGTAGGAAATATCCGAGTGAAAATTTCCACAGTTCTGGCAGAACCACTGCAATAACAGAAAACGAGCTGTAAGCCTGGGGACAGCACAGATGGCAGTACTTCGTGGCCAGCCCTGTGCCCGATGTCATACGGGCAGTGTTCAAACAGGAACATCCCCAGGGACACCAACACAGGGACAGACAGACTGACTGAGAGCTGCCAGCGCAGCTGGGACACTGTCACCAGAACCTGACATTGCAGAGACAGCCTGGCTGTAACAGCAGCACATAAGGAACCTGCATTTGGGGGAACAAAGAGGAATTCCCTAACGCCCTCTACCTGTGCAGGTATTTCTCAAGGAAAGAGAAGCTGGTGGTACAATAAAGGCTTACTGGGAAGGGGTAGTACAGGTTTCTCCCACCTGTTGTAGGGCTCCTTTCCAGACATCAGGGACATTCCTAACAATGAGCAACAAAACCAAAGGGAGGTAAAACCCACTCCAGGAGCAATGAAGGCACAGCTACACTCAGTCTGACAGGTACAATATTTCATGCTCTGCGTTTCTCACACTTGGCACTGCCATCACCCAGCAGAAGTCAGTGGACATATTCATATGCATTATCAGGCAAACAAAGGATGGAGCAGGGTTTAAAAGTCAGGGTTTGCAAAGAGAAATGAGCCCAGTCATCATCATCCCAGGGACTGGAGATGAATGAGAATTGATTTGTGGAACACCTATCATAATGCTCCTCATTACAAAATCAAAAATGACTAAAAGAAATAAATCTGATCTATTGCGACATGATTTGATGAACCTAAAGAGAACATCATTGCCCACTCAGATCAGCAGAACCTTGAAGCTGATAACAGTTCTCCAGAGAATAAACTGGAATCCGAAGAAAACGATGTTAATAAGAAAAGCTACGTTAATAGCAATCAGAAGTTAGTGCAAAGAGATTTTGGCCAAACAACCACCATCAAAACAATCTGAGGTCTTAAGAAATCCTTTTCCCGAGCTTCTGGACTCCCTCAGACATTCAGAATTAGCCACTTGTCATGGTTTTGACAACTCTCAGTACCTGGTACTTTCTTAAAGCTCAAGGAATTGTAGATATATAATTATAATCTTTCATTTGAACTTCAGCATGAAAAGGCAAGCTTCCATCTCTTCCAGAGGCCAAAAGCACTGATGACTTTAAAACCCTAAAAAACCCCAACCAAACTCCCAAAAGCATCCCTTAAAAAATATGTAATTTTGGGGCACTGTGAAACTGGAGGCCATGAATAGTTTCCTATTTGTTCACTTGAGTCTGGAATTGCATTTGCTCTACACCCTCGAAACAGCTTTGAAAGCAAGTCTCCGAACAGCTTTTGCCAGCGACCTGATGCATTATTTACTTATTTTAACCTCCCAAAGAAGGGGGAGGAGAGCACAGGCACACGTGAAAGAACAATGAAACTACTAAGGCCTACGTGGCTCTATTTTTGTTTTAAAAACTGAAACCGCCTCCCCAAGTATAAAATTTAGTATCACTTGTTATGCAAGTACATGCACGCCGGGCTTGTCACACGCGGGCAAGCTGCACATGTCAGAATAGCCTGTTTCAAAGGAAACCAGTCTTGCACAAGAGCAGTTTGCTTCTGTAAGAGACGCGGGCCCGTTCCCTTGGTGCTGCCCCTTCCCTGCCTCTGTCGCACACACGTGACAGAACGCACTGACAGCTGGTGGAGCTCTGGCTGCAGAAACACTGGCACGCTCCGAAGGCAGAGAAGCCTCTTCCTTGAAGCCACATCCAAATTTGATTCCTTCCCTGGTCTTGAGGGGTCTATTTAACTATTGATTCATCTTCATCCAACACCTTTTCCCACTCCCTCACCCCATCCAACCTACCTGCCCTCTCCTCAGTACATGTATATATAGAAAAAAATCCTTATTGGGTCTCTTAAGGCCTCTTACTGTGCCTCCCTCTGCTTCCAAGTAAGAGAAGTTGAATGCTTTAACATTCCCCAAAATGACCAACTTCAGACTTATGCCAAGAAACACTGGCAGAGCCCGGGTCCTGTTCTTCCCACGGAACTCCAGCCTGGGCAGGTTGAGGGCTCTGGGTTTGTCCCGTTTGGAGGGAAGGAGGCTGAGGGGCTCTCCTGGTCTCTTGAGATCCAGCCACCTGTGTGCAGGTGTGGAAGGTTCCCATGCCAGCTCAGCACTGCCTGGGAATTCACACACCCCGCCTGGACACCCTGGTAAATCTGCACACTGTGGTCAGTATGTGCTACTGGAGATGTGCTCGTCCAGCCAATATCCCTTCAAAATCATAATTTATGTACTCAGATCAGTAAAATACACCATCTTCACATTCATCTCAATGAGGGTCCACAAAATTATGGGAGCCCCATGCACAGCCATTAACATCAGGGCTGAAGCAGGTTATGCTTGACAAGAGGAAATTCCATGAACTTGAAAATGTCAGAATCATTTAAACACACTTGGAAACAACTCTGCCTGTGCATGCACTTAGTAGAGTTTAAAAAGTTCCAAGAATTTTTAAAAAATCCCAATGTTTTGTTTTTGTCTCTTTTAGATTCAAACAGATGAGGGAAATAAAGCCCCAAATATGCATCATTAAAGAAGAATAGAATAATAAAGAGACACTTCTTACAAAGTTCTATGAAGAGTAGTAAAAACAATATTCTAAGGAAGAATCTCTTAAGGTCATTATCATTTTAACTCAGTAACCACTTCCCCTGGTGATTTTCTCCACTCCTGCACTGTAGGAAGGGAGCAGTACAATTACACAGCAATTAACTACAAGGAATGCTCAGAGATAACTGGCTGTGTTTGCTCCCTGGTTTTATCTTAGCACGACCCTTCTGGGGTTCATCTTCCTGTCTGTACCAAGTAACATCCATTAGGAGTTTTTCTCAAAGAGAAAGAACATTCTGACCTTGCTGTCATACAAATCTTATGTCCTGTGACTAAAGCAAAGCACAAACTGACCAACCACCCAAGAATAAATGAGCATCACTTTCCAAAAACAAAACCTTACCTTATCCTTCGCAGCAAAGCCAAATTTGCAATCCGTTGTGCCTAAGCATTCCAAAATCTCAACTCTCTGCACCAAATCCTAGAGCCATTTCACAGGCCTCTCATTTCCCTTCTAGTTTTTTATTTCCCAAAGAAAGGCTCACACCTCATATCTGACTCTACAAGAAATTTAGCACAGCTTTATCCAAAGAGCTGCTAGAGATAATGACTCACATCATAGACAGCCGAGTAGTGGTGACGGTGGGTGAAAAAGGGAGTTAAAAATTACATCTCAAACTCCACCTACAGTGTCTCCTCCTTCCTTTAACATGGTATGTTCTAACAAAGGGTAACCAGACTGATTCCTTTAGAATTCTTGCTCTCTTGGAAATCTCCAAGAGCATAAAGAAATGCTCCATTTTCCAACTGTGCCTCAAAGAAAAAAAAAGTATTTTTTAATCTCATAAAACAGATGGAAGTGTAAATACATTGGTTTTCCTCCCTGAGGCCATTTTTATGACTGTAAGGCAAAGGTAAACAAATTCTCTAACAGCATCTACATATATCAGCCCCTAAAGCTGATTTCACACTCCCAAAATATCTTAACAAGTTCCAAAATCCAGCAGGGGGAAAAGAAATATAAAAGAGAGGGAAAACTCTATGACATCCGACTTTTGGAACAGAAAAGCTCAGCACAGGAGTTCCAGCCAGCATCCCTACCCAAGACTGCCCCACACATGGGCTCTGCTCAGGGCATGACACAGAGGCACTTTGAAGGACCCGACCGAGCTCTGCTGGTGGAGCTCGCCCCGGCCCTCGCTCTGCCAGCAAACAGAGGTGAAACAGGTGGGGCAAGGAACAGGGGTTCAACCTGGGGCAGCCTTCCCTCCTTCCTTCAGTCCAGGCTGCCCTAATGCCATCCCAGGTGCTGAGCGTGGGCAGGGTGAGCCCCACGCGGGACCTGCTGCCGGACTGTCGCCTGCTGTGCCAGCTCTCTGCTCAGCAAGGCGGCAGCGCCGGGGCCAGGGCCGGGCAGCGCGGCTCGGGCAGGGGTAACCTGCCGCCCCATGTCCCATCCCCGCACAGCCCGGCTCGCACCGCGCCGCCCGCACGCACGCGCACACCAAGCCCCGACCTCAGCTGCTGCACGCACAGCAGCAGAACTGCATTTGACAAAAGAAAGAGCCAGAAAGCAGAGGAAATCTATAGCCAGTCTGTGGAATTACTGCGGTTAAGGAATGGGCCAGGCTCAAAAGGGACAAAGGTGGCCGTGTGTTTAGTAAGAGTAATGAGCTAATTACATCAAAACCTTTTGAATCCACTTGCCTGAGGTCCCACATTAATCTTCAGTTGCGGAGGTAAAACCAAAACCTTGAGAACCACTTCATTGTCTTCCTAACATAGGTTCAATCACCTGGTAGAGACCACCGTGAGGGCCAGACTTCAGCAGCCTCTGAATAGAAGACTGAATGAAGACTGAAGAGAAAAGTTAACTCAGGACAGTCTTCTAAATACAAGGTTCTTGAAGCAAAACAAGGAGCTGGCAATCTTTCATCTAAATATATTCAGTGATCCTTACTGTACAACATGCCACTAGGTAAGGAAATAATACCCTCACAGGCAGAGAAGAAGGTTATTTTTCCAGCTATTTCATAGTCTTCCCATAGGAAGTCGTTACTAAGAGCAAACCGGTTTCACAGTGATTCCTCCACTTTTTCTGCACCATCCAGACCCACATCCTACAATGTCCCAAAGTGCAAAGTGTTGCCACGTGGTTACTCCCGGGCAGACACATTTCTCAGCTTCCATCCTGAAAGCACCTGTAAGCACAAGGCCCCGAGATGCACCTGCATCCACAGGGCTGGCACAGCCTGAGGGACACACAGCTCACTGTGCTTCAGCTCATGGCCTGCCCAGGGCTTCCCAGGACACACAGGTCCCTGCCAACATCTGCCCTGGAAGCGGCAGGAACTGGTGAGTTCCACTGACTTCCAGAAAGGGAGAGATCTGGTGGTCTATCTTACACCAATACTTTTGCAAACCTCTATGTCCTACGGATTATAAAGTCACATGGAACAGGCCAGTGAAGACCTCCTCACCTAACAGAATTTATGCTTACACAGATCCCAGTTAACTCTGACTCCCACTGGGACAGCTTAGAATGCAGAATCTTTCTGTGTCCTGGGTTCAACCCATTACATTCTGTTTGTCTCTGAAACCATGTCCATCATGCCAAGTGCAACAGCAAATACTCCATGCTATCCTCAGCATTCACAGAATGAACTGAACAAGTGTCAGCTGATGAACTAAAGTCGGTGATGTTACACCTATTTCCAGTCACTATAGACTGGATCTTCAGCTATTTCAGAAGACCCTCACATACTGACGAGCTCAGAATTCAATGCCCATTCCTAACCAGAAACATTTATTTCAGCAATACCAACCTGAGACAGTTGTCATAACCAGCCACAGAAAGTTTGTATACAATCAAGACAAACAAAACCCAGGCAAAACAAAGGAACTAAAGCAGCATTTAGTAACTCAACACGAGTGCATTTACACACCAGCAGTGAACAGCCTCCCACAGACCCTCTGTCCTGATCCACGGGTCTCCCCTTCAAGCTGCTCCCACCTGATGCACCAAATATATTTTGGCTAAGGAAAGAAAACAAAGAACTCCAATTAGTTTCCTTCCCCAGCAGAGTTCTCTATGTAGGACAGCCTCAGTTTAAAGACACACAGTGCTGAAACTCTTTATCTGAGTGGACACGGTTCCTCAGTCTTAACAAACCACTGTATTATTCATTCCACAGGAGCATGGAATAAACTGGATCATTAGTACGTGAAATCAGGTCAAGACACTCAGTGGAGACAAACTACTAGTAGCAAGGTCAGGATGATCCAGTGTAGCTTGCTGAATCTAAGGACAAATGGCAGAAAAATGCAGCAAAGAATAAACTTCTGTCTGAGCACCCCTTCCTCAGCCTTTCTCCCACAAACACAGCAGACACACACTTTTGAACAGAACTGATCGCTAATCTGAAGAAAGATGTTTTTTTTTAATTTCCAGACATGGCTATAGCTTCAAGACAACATGCAATTGCTAGTTCAAGACAGTTCTTGAGACTGCAGTTTGATTAACTTTTCTTTCTACATCTAGAGCAGACAGGAACCATAGGCTGCCAAAAATTCCCAAAACCCAGCATTTGTGGGTGCCACTGGAAGTCTGTTTAATTAAAAATAAATTACTACTAAACAACTGCGAGTACAACACTGAACACCAGGCCAGTGACAATGAGTGTAACCCAGCCCAGCACCACCTGGATTGGGATGGTCCTTCCCTGGGACCCGCCGTGTCTCCCCACCCTCTCTGTAAGAAGCACCGGCCCGACCTTACCCTGTTCACAGCATCACAAACAGCCCTGGTGCTGTCCCACTCAGGGCACAGCCGCTGTCCCAGCACCCTGCCCTTCCCTCGCCACACCTGCCCACAACCCTTCTTCCATCCCAGTTTCTTCAGTGCAGAGCTCAGCCTTGATCTGAAGGCTGAAGGATTCATCTCCTCAGGGACTCTTCCCAGGCTCCCAGCTCCCGTGTGCCGGACACTTGCACAGCATCAGTGCCATCCATCCCCCCGCAGCCATGCAAGCCGAGGGCCACCCCTGACTCCGGGCAGTGACTGTCGGTGCTGGTACCCCGAGCTGCACATTCACAGGGCTGTGTCTCCCTTCTGCCCTCCCTCCCTGCCCATGCAGCCCTTCCAGGAGCCCTTCCCCAGGAGCCTGGCTCTCCCTGCCCAGCGCTGAGGGGTCCGGAGCGGTGGCAACTGGCCCCCGGCACCCCCTGCGCCCCTCCAAGTCCCCAGAGTGCTGCTGTGACACCGTGACGTGGGCATCCAACACACCCACACCCTGAAAACCCACCTTTTGGATATTACTCACTATTCCACAGCATTTTAGGCCTGTATGAAGTCACTGTTGCAGCAAAAGTATGTTCTGTGCTCCAAGCCACACTGACACAACTACACTTTGCATCAGCTCTGACACCTGTCAGACACCATCACGAGCTGATTCCATCAACTAAGCTGAATAAAACGTCTTCTCTTGCATTTGCCACCCTAAAGGAAGGCAAACTGCTTTCTGCTGGGTTGGGGAACTGAACTGGCCCAGCAAGAGCTCAGTGCAGGGATGGGCACAGGGGGAGCTGCTCCCAAAGCAAAACCAAATCAAACTAAGAAAATTCTTCCCTATTTTAGAGATGATAGGAAATTTGCTATGAGTCATCACCTAAGACTAAGTTCTTGGTTATAAAGATGGAGATTTGTCATCAGAATATGCTTAGCAAGATGGATTTAAGCAAAGCTCATGTGCACAGAGGTCAGTGGCTGCCTGTCAGAGCTCTGCCTGTAACAGAAGGCAGCTGCTTTCAGATCAGACAGGAATTACTGAAGAGAACAGCTCCAAGAACACTAATCTAACACTGCTGAGAGGGGGAGTTCAATTTTGTTCTGGTCTGCTATTACTCATTGCTGCAATGAGGCTTTGATGAGATTAACCACACACTTTCCATCTTACCACACTGCTCCTTCTGGCAAAGATGCTACCAGGGACCTGAATTCATGACCTCCTAGAACATGGGCAGAGGTAACCAGGTGGATGCTTTTCCTTCTCTCAGATACCATCCTCAGGCATGAAACAATAACTTGTATGTCACTAGATTCAGGCTCCTTGAGACACTATTTTTTTAATTATCTAAAAACCAAGTTAGGACAGGTTGGGATGCACTCATATCCTGCTTTTTCTGCCCACAGTGATTGGGATACACAAAACTCTCTGGACAAATTCATTTTCAACTGAAACCTACCTCTGCAAATATTAACTGTGCATGGGGGTGTCCACTGCAGTAAGGGAGAAGGGCACCAGCCTGATTCTCTGTTTCACAGCACTGACCATGGCATACAGAGTTTGTTCCTTAATGCATGTCAGAAGCACTCACAGCAATAGAAACTACATTGGCCAGCAGCAAAATGGAACAAAACCCAACTAACCCCCGCGTTATACCTGCTCCAGTTCCTCACGGAGAATTGGGAAAGACACGTGAGCACCAAAGTGGTTATTTACTTCTGGCAGTGCCTCCGCTCCTCTCCACGTCTGCCTACGCTGCACTGGCTGATGCCAGGGGGCTGGCTGCCCCCACCCTGCTCTCCTGCCTCCAGAGCAGGTTTCCTGGGAACGCTTCCAGCAACTTCCTTAGTTTTGACATGGTCTGTGGTGTCACAGAATCCCCTCACATCTGACATCCATCAGAAGTTACTGCTGCCCTACCAGGGGATGCAAAACGTTCCTCCAAGCCTTCTCAGGGCCAAAGGCCCTGTCTGCAGCCCTCGCACTCCCTGGTCACTGGTCCTGCCTTCCGTAACACTCAGAGCACATTCTTACCCATAAATTCTGATTTACCTTGTGTCTTTATTTGTACCAACTAGGTGAGGATTTGGACAACTGCAAGAGGATGAATAAGCAGTTGTGACAAAAGGCAAAGCTGCAGGAAGAGAACAGTCTGGTGGGGGAACAAGCGCCCCCCAGAGCACCTTCCCCAGCCGTGGGACTTGCTGCTGCCCCAGCTGTCTCCTCCTGGGCCATCCGTGCCAGCACTGCCCGTGCTGGGGCACAGCCCGGAGCCCTGCCCTGGGCTCCCTCACACCTGCCACAGCTGCCCCTGGCTCCCAGCACTCGGATGAGCCTCAGGACACGCGTCCACACTTCACTGTCACTCAAGGAGACACTCAAACCTCAACATTGTTTTTGTTTTCACTTACACAAATCATTGCTTCAATTGTCATTTCTGCAAAAGAATAAAAAGATTGCTGTGCTGTTTTCAAATGTGCAAAGGTTCCATGTGCTGGCCAAGCAGAAAGACAGTCCATGACCCTAAGAGGGCACAACCTGGGGTGAGAGGAGGTGCAACAGACCCAGGCAGGTGAACACAAGCCGAGAGCAGCAGGCAGCAGACACACAACGGGGTGTGCATGGCCACAGTCCCTCTGCCCTTGGCTGGGCATGGACAGGCTCTGCCAGGACAGCGGTGGGAGGCCCAACCCAGACCCAGGACAGGGAGCAAAACCTCATTTACAGTGTAATGGCTTACTGAGAGCACCAGCCCTCAGACACCTCAGAGAGAGCAGCAGGTTCACAGCGAGTCAGGGAAACTGGTCCTTCTGCCACCAAGGAATCACTGCGACCCGGGAACTGTCAGACACGGACAATCCACTATAACATAAGAGATATTACTAAGCTTAGGAGGAAAAATTAACTGATATAAAAAGTAGAAGCTGCTGATCATTTTAATCCATTCTCCTCAATGATTTTATGTGACAGCAAAAGAGAAAGAAAGATAGAAATTCTGCCTCAAATATTTAATACCAAAAGGTTTTCCTTAGAAGATTTTATTGACATGCCCCCTTTTTCTTTTAAAGACACAGGTGAACCCACAGATCACAGCAGACAGCAGGGAAAGCTGAGGGGCTGAATACACACTCTCCTTCCCTTCAAATAATGAGAAGCATTTGACATTCTTTTATCTGTACAAAGAAACTTTTCTTTGAGCAATTATCTGATGAAAATTTTTTTTCACTTCAGGAGTTGTTACCAAGTCCTCTTAGCAGCAAGACCACATCCTTGAATAATTAGCATTTCTCCATTTACAGTCCTTGAAATACATACCCAGTGCAGACTAAAGAACATAACACACAGAAACGGGTAAAACTCTCCGCATTTTGGTGAAAAACCTAATGGTGAAAGCCTAATTTCCTGGGAAACCATAAAAGTGCCGGCTCACTGTGAAAACTGCGGAAATTCTCTGGTGCCCTCTGCTGCCAGGCACCTGCAAGCAGGAACCCGCTGGCAAGCTGGTCCCCAGGGCCCACTGCCCCCCAGCTCACTGCCCCCCAGCTCAGCGAGGGCTCACTGCCCCCCAGCTCACTGCCCCCCAGCTCCCCGAGGGCTCACTGCCCCCCAGCTCACTGCCCCCCAGCTCACTGCCCC
>VWZG01000751.1:73735-104790 GCA_013396735.1 Grallaria varia
GACTCCCTGACCCATCTCGCTGGCCCCTGGGCTCACTGGCCATGCCTATGATCCAACACTGCACCAGTACAATGGACAGACACCCAGCCTGTGCCCACATCTGGCAGCCCAATACTCCTTCATTTCACACACCGGTATGAGACAAATCAACATTAAGGTTCCATAAATAAAAAGATCAATTACCCAGCATATTTTTTCTGAGCAGCCTTTTCTCTCTTCCCACCCCAGCAACCTCTCCTACACTGGCCACACACTTGGCACAAGCCCTCCTCTGGCTGTCCCTTGGAAGGCTTTCCTCCCGTGGAGCCCCCAGTGTTTTCCATGTGTGAGGTGGGCAGCGCTGGCCCACGCTGCTCCCGGCGCTGCGTGTTCCATGCACGGGGGCGGCGCTGCCACGCTCGGCAGCCGCTGTTGGAAACCCACCACCTCTGCCTGCGTGGCGGCCGTTCCCCGCTCCCCAGGCGGGCACACACGCCTGCCCTGGATCCACGGTGCCTGAGCTCACCCCGACACCCGCCCACAGCTGCTCCCAGCACCCTGCAGCTCTCCTGGAAGCACACCAGTTCCACAGGAAAGCATAAGCTGTGAGTGTTCACTGAGCAGGGCAGATGCCACCTTTGCCTGCCCAAGTCCAGCTCAGGTCAGATCTCAGAAGCTCTCAATCCTTCCCCACACTCTGTACAAACGTGTTTGTTTCCATTACTCTGGAAAAACCTCCATTTGAGATCAACTGGAAAAAGGAAAAGCAACAACAGAAGATGAACTCTCTCCTACTTGAGCAACTGCCTTCTGGTCCAGTGGCTCTCGAAGTCGGTCACTCCAGAAGTCGGCAGCGCTCAACTCTCCAGCTCTGCATCACATCCAGGGCCTCCCTCGGCTGGGATGCACCTCTGGAACCTGTGCTGTTCTGCAGTGCTGCAACCACTGAAAAGGCACTTTGTTATGAGCCAGGTTATTTTTCAAAATGGTTTGATTAATTTATGAAAGCAGCCCCCTTCAAAGAATTTGTCTGTGCTTGACAAGGAGCCATTGGTGCAGGAAGGGAAAGAGGCTGTCACCCAAACCCAGCTCCCAGGCAGCAAACACACTGGGGTGGGGTGGGGAGAGTTCCAGGGGTACAGCTGTCACCACAGTTTTTCCAGTAGTTAAAACAAGACATACCAGAACTCAAAGTGGACTAGAAATAGTGACAGTGGACTTAAAACAATAGCTACAAGGTAAACATCTGCTGTCTTTGTCACCTGCAAACCCACAGCCACATATGCTCTCTTCCCATCATAACCACAGTAACACAACACGTGAATGAAAGAATTCAGGCACATTTCAAGCAGCCTTGCTCTCAACAGGAACACACAGCATAATTTAAAATCCCACTAGAAGCCTGGAGTCTGCCTGAACAAGCTCCACCATGGATGCTGGATGCAGGAAATCAGACCAGAAAAAGGGCTTTTCAGGGAAGAGCAGGTAAAAGTGATAAACTCAGAGAAAACCCATGATAAACTTTCACGTCATTAGAAACGCAGCTCCCTGTCAAAGAAAAACATCTGCAATTTTAACTGAAAAGCACTTTGCCTTTTCAACTTCCAGACAGCCACAATTTCCACTTCACGATTCAGAAGGCAAAAAGCAGCAACTAAAGCATCCTATCAGCTGTAACTATGCACAGGATACAATCTCTGAGTTCAGCCAGTACTTAGATTCTTGTATGTAATTCATTAAGACATTTCTGCCAAGGAGTTGGGAGGGAATTAAAAGGAAATAAATGTCAAACATTCATACACGCAAGCTAATACTAAATTCACAAGCTCCCAGTCTGCAATATCTGTTAGCCATCATGATGTATCAATATAGCAATTTTACAGGGAAAAATACAAAGCATGTTTTATATATATATAATATATATATATATGGGTATATGTGTATCCAGTGGGTCCCTGGAATCTGGCCAGGGTCAACCCACTACACTCCCCCTCACATCTACACCAATCAGCCACTTTTTTTTAATCAACCTACAGGGTTGATTCTCAGCGCATTGAACCATCACCTTGGGGTACTCACAGATACTATTCCATTCTACATTCTATTCTATTGTTCATGTCATTGTAATCGTAATTATATAAATTTCTGTCAGGGAGTTGTAGAGAATGAGGTAGTTTCCCTTGAGTCTCCTTAGATATCCTTAGCTGGTATCAAAATTATTTCCTAAGTCAAAAAGAACCCAAAAAAGCCAACTCAAAAGCATTGGGTTTTCTTTACTCTTACAGTCTTCAAAAGAAAAAAAGGAGTTTCTCCAGTGCTCTACACTGGTAAGAGACTTTGCTTGGATTTAATCAGGCAAGAAATGGCTTTCAGACTCTGCAAGCCCACAGGCAGTATTTTATAATAGTAAAGTTGATTAAAAACTGTCAGGACAACCCACTGAGATGCAAAACACAATGTATGCCTTGTAGTTAATCTTTCACAGTTACGTGGGAACACGGTAAATATTCTGCCCCAGTTTGAAGCCCTGCACGGCTCTACCATGCAGAGGCACAGGAGCTGCTGGGACATAACTCTGCACTTCCAACACTTTTCAAATGGCCTTAGATTAAGTCACTCTCAAGTGCTGTAGCTACCTAAAACATTCAGCAGTCACTTTGCCTTCTTTCTCCCAAAACCAGACATTACAAAGATCATGAATACTTCATGCAATTTCTGAAAAGAGACAAAAATATTTAAGGGCCACATCAATAGGACTCAGTCCAGATTTCCCTTGGATTTAACTTCATTCATTTTGAAAGATAAAAGATATGTTGCTTATGGTCAGCATCAAAAGCTCTTCCTCAAAACCGCAGATTTGGGGAAAGAAAATAAAAAAGCTTTGGCTTGCCATATTCTGCACACAGTTACCAAAGGAATGCTCATTGCAAATTTCACCAAAAAAAATTAAACTTGATTAAACTTTTAATTGCTGCTTTCATGTAGTTTCAAGCCAGATACACAAGCTAATGAACAATTTGTAAGCATCATTAAAGAAATACAGGAAAACCCACAGGGAGGCTCATTTATACATTAAGAAATTAGTCATTTCAATAAAAGCTAAAATTGGATACCACTGATTTTGAACTGATAAAAGCCTTGCAAGTCGATTGGAACATTTGCAGTAAAGCATTTCCTCACACTTAGGCTTGAGACAGCAGGGACGTCAAGCCTGAATTAACTTCTGAAAAAGAAAATTAATGGGTTTGGGTTCATTTTAGCTTCAGAAGCAGCTTCTCCCCCAGCTGTTACCTGGTTGGCTCTCTGGGCTCACAGAGTTTAGGGAAGGACTCCCTGTGGAGGCAGAGAGCAGGAGCAGCCTCTGCTGCACCAACAGCTGTGCCAACACACACCCAGCCCCGGCACGGGGTCCTGGCCCTGCCAAGCCTGCTGTGTTCCAAGGATCAAACAGGCCCTGCACAACACCCACCTGGCTCCAAAGATGTCTTTTTTCGCCAGATCAATGCCAGAAACCACCTTCACCCTGAGGATGCGAGACTCCTCCTGCAACAAAAAAAGGAAATGGTTTCATGCTTATTGCAGTTCGTTTTGAAGTTCAACAGTTGGCAAGACATTAAGAGATAGCAGGAATCTCTCCTAGAGAGGATTTGGAAAAGAAGAACCCCTCAGAAAGAGGTTTGTCTAAATTCAACCATGACAAGCATTCAACTCCAATCAGAGCTGTTAGGAGTTCAATAAAAGCAGAGTAAGAGTAGATAACTGTAATAACAGCAAAGCAATAATGACGTAACAACAATAGCAATAAAAATAGAAGAGGATTTGCTGAACAGGGCCATTTCCCATCCTAAATGGTCCATACCCCACAAAATTCATTCTGCATTGGTAAAGCTCTTCAAAGACATGGGAAAAGATTCATAATATTTTTGTTCTGAGATGTATCTGTGGTGTAAAAAACAAGTATGCAAGGAAGTTAAAAATAAGTCTTTAAATAATTTTTTAAAACCTATTTCAGCACCTTGGTGCACACAGAGAACTCAAAACCAGCATTCACTGACACATGGCACTGCAGACACACACTAATGGAGCAGCAGCCTGATGCTCAGTTTATCACCTCAAGAAGGGTCTGAGGAACATCAGTAAAAATGGGAGGTTTTATTTTGTTTTTTTCACCCTGTTTGGCCAACACAAAGAGGCCACCAAAATGAAACCTGGAAAGGCTCCTACAGAAACAGGTTTTGCTGTTCCCCGTATCAGCGATACCTTCTCTCCTCTGATAAGCCTCCCAGAGCTGCAAGATACCAGATTCAATTACGGTAACTTGAGACTGCATTCCTTGAAGCCTGTTCAGAAAACAATTACACTTTCCCACAGCTTTCTCCGGGTCTGTTTGCTTTAGGCAGCTAAAAGCCAGACACAGCTTTGGTTGCAGCACTACTGATTTTTCAGACTTGGATTTTTCAGACAGGGAAGGTCAGGAGCAGCAAAGGAGTACCTGGGCAGCCCAACCCACGCTCTGGAAGGAGGCATGGACAGGGGACTCCCAAGAACACACAGCAATAGTCCCATGGAACCTGCCTGCAGGGAGAGCTCCATCCTGGCACACATCCTGCCCCAGGAACTGGGCTGCAGTTAAACACCACCTGACACTGAAATCCTTCCTTAAACCTGGTTTTTGGTATTCTCTCCAGCACCATGTAACACTGTGCAAGGCAGTTTCTAATTAAGAGATGAGGATTCCTACCTCAAAAGAGCCTGAAGCTCACCTGAGAGGTGAATAACACTGTGTGTGAAAAGGAACAATTCAATGGACTCACATTAGTGGATATTCCGTTTTTTTCCTGTGATAACTGTTTTCAATCTGTTACAGTCAGTATCATATGCCTGGTCTTCTACAGCAGTTTTAACGCACAAAAGGCAATGAACTTGCAAACTGTGATCAAGAAAACTCCTTCATTAAGAGAAACAACATAGAAACACCCAGGCAGAAATTCAAGTGTTCTGACCTCACTGAAGTAGATCTGAAGAAGTTCAATAGCTGTTTCTACACTACCAGGGCTACTCAGATTTCTCTAAAAAGTCCAGATGTTTACCAGAGTGGCACCTTATTCCTGCACTGAGGGCACCTCTGCATATTAACTAAATCCAAAGAAACAAAAGAAAAACAAAAACACCCCACTATCTTCAAAAACAAAGAAAGAAAAAAAAAAAAGACAGGAGGAGGCCCCACTGTTGGAGGATTCCTAATTCAGATTTTGCAAGATACAAAAGATGATGCTCCAGGTGATCTAAACAGACTCTCAAAAACATACCTGAAGTGTCACATCCTACCTTAAGATTCCAGAAGCTCTGACCCTGTTCCCTCCTGAGAGCTTGACTGGGCACAGCCAGAGACTAACAGAGCATCAATGACCTGATGCAGGTTTCCGTCCACCCTCTCTGAAATGACTGCACAAGAATATCAGGATTTTGGTTGGTTTTTCTTGTACCCTCAGGCACAACGACAGAGAGTAGCCAAGACAAGATCAGTAAACATGGAAAAATTCTGAGTGAGAAGACCCAGGATCCAAACCCCAAATAATGAAGTGATCCCCAGGCACAATTAGAGAACGGGATAAGGAGTCAGATTTGGAGGGTTAAGAAGTAGGGATATGATGCATGGAAGACAGGTCTGCAGTGAGCCTGAAGGACAACAAACATACAGCTGGAGTCCTGATTGGCAAGCAAAGGAACAAGAGCAAGCAGAGCAGGTTAACAAGGCTGATCAGAGACTCTCAGCTCAGCTCTGTGGGACTCAGGTCAGGGAACCAGGCACACGCCACAGGAGAAAAGATCCCTGGGAGCATCCACAGGAGGGAAAAGAGAGCCTCCTCCAGCTCCCTGCGGCTGAACCACCACGGACACTCCTCCTCAGGCATCGCATGCAGAGTGGAGGCAGACGAGGGACAGGTCCCTGCCCTGAGCAAGATGGTTTTCTGCTGCACTCTAAAAAAGCACTTAAAAACAAAAGAGATGCCGCAAGCAAAGGTATAATCCTGAGTTCTCCCTGCGGAACAGCTTCAGGTACCACACCAACTGACACAGGGCTGAGCACAAAGTCAGTGTCAAACTGTCCAGACAGCAATCTGATCCACAAAAACTCAGCAGAGCACAATTTACTGCCACCTAAATATCTCCACTGAAAGACTTCTATCAATGATCAGTCATCTAATGTTCTCACAGACCATTTTCCCAACACAAATATACTTCCGTCTTCCGGCAACTGTATCCAACACCCCACTGAGTCAGCAAGAAGTGGAGGAAGCAACTGCCTCCTTCCCACCAAGGTGGCAGACTCCAGGACACAGTCTTGGGATACTCTCTCCCTCCTCCTGCCATTCTCCCTGAGTCCAAGAGGTCAGCACCCACCCTCACCTGCCCACCACCCAACCCCATCCTGCCAGGAACAGCCAAGTTTTCCTTCTTGCAACATCACAGGGATCAGGCAGCAGGAAATGCCAAGCTGGGAATGGACAAGGGTAGACAAGGCCTCAGAGGCCACTTGCTGCTCAAGTTGCCATTTGCCAAGGAAGAGTCTGGTTCTGCTCAGAGTTGAAAATGTATAGCAAAAAGAAATACCTGTCTGGTGGTGAGATTACTCTATCCACCTCCTGTGTGAGAAATGGGCACCTAACTCTGCAATATTTGTATTCCACTGAATTCCCCGTGTTTCGTAAAGCACATATCCTGAGCTGCTTCTGAAACACACTGTTAGAAAGAGAAGTTCAGCTCGCCCCACAGAGGCATCTTCCTATCCTGTTTCAACCTTGCCTGCAGCATTGTGAGCCTGGAAGGGGCTCTGGCACTGCCCTTCCCTACTCTGGGCAGGAGCTGCCACTGGCTCCTGGCTCCCGAGGCTGGGCCATGCTCTCCTCAGCAGCACCCTGAGCTGCCCAGCCCTCACCCAGCTGACCCACCCTCCCTGGCCTGGGCCCTGCACCCACAGCACAGAACACACGTGGAACTTAAGGCAGTGCTGTCCAGAGTCCTGTGAGTAAAGACACTTTGAGCATGACGCTGTGTGAGCACTGGGGATGGCGCTGGGGATGGCGCTGGGGATGGCCCTGGGGATGGCGCTGGGGATGGCCCTGGGGATGGCGCTGGGGATGGCGCTGGACGTGGCCCTGGGGATGGCGCTGGACGTGGCCCTGGGGATGGCGCTGGGGATGGCCCTGGGGATGGCGCTGGATGTGGCCCTGGGGATGGCCCTGGGGATGGCCCTGGGGATGGCCCTGGGGATGGCCCTGGGGATGGCCCTGGGGCGTGCGCAGTTCAGCAGCACCACGGGGACACCCCGTAGCCCTCCCTGCTCCAGAGCTCAGCCTCCTGCCCGCTGCAGCAGGGCCTGGTTAGCTATTAGTGCTGAGCTCCACCACTAACCTCCTCCACGCTGACTTCTGCTTTGTGCAATCATTAACACAAGGTTTATGTTTTCTTGCCTCCTCAAAATATGTCAGAGGTTACAGAGTTCTCCTCTTTGCTAAAGGGTAACCTTTATACAGGTTGTGTTCTCTTAGCTGCAGTTCATGGTGCCATTTTTGAGGACGTGGCTGATTCAGGTGGAACTAAGCTTAGGAACTGGAAGACAATTATACAGCAAGACCCAGACCTCACCGACAACGAACAAACCCCAATTCACCTCAGAAAACAGATGAAAGGTCACAGATGCATTTAGAGATTTAAGAGACTTTTGTATATATATTTATCTGTATGATTCACATTCTGTTAATTCTTTGTTAAACGAACACCCCATTCACTTCTCCAGCGGCTCTATAAAGCCAAGTAATTTCTAACACCCATTAAAGCACTCACATAAAGAAAACTCATTAAGTCCTGCCCTTGGATTAATAAAATACCCTGGAGCTGGGAAGTTTGGAGAAGAGTCATGGCACAAACAAGAAAGAATGTGGGCCAAGCACAGTGCCCCAAGCTGCCTTCTTCCCAGCCAGCAGGGAGTGATGCTGCCCTTCCAAAGGGTGATCCAGGAGAGGCAGCTCAGCCCACACCAGCTGAACCCAGACAGATGTGCTGTAAAACCAGCCCGAACAAGGTCTGCAATACACCTCTGTACGTTTGGAATACACATATACACTGAAAGAACTCCCCAGCAACCCAGTCTGGTGTAAGAAGGAAAGCTGCCGATGCCAACTTCCAACAGGACAGACAATCCCATGACACACGCAGCGTACGCACTAAGAGAACTGCCCGAAATAACAATCGATGCGGGTTTAAAATTAGAAGCTTGGCTTGTTTAAATGAACAGACAAGTGTGGAAAGGCACAACAGTTGGATCAATGCAAACCAATATTTGAACAGCTGCCACGCAGACCAGAGAAGATTAAACATTTAAAACATTTAACATGTCTTTCCAAAGGTATATAAACCCATCCCCACATCAAACCCCACAAGACGGACCAGTTTACTCTCCCATTTCGGAGCCCCACCAAGCCCCAGCCACGCCGCGTGGGGACACCAGGCTGGCACCGGGCAGGTGGCGCACGCCCGGCGTCACGCCGAGGGCTCCGCGCCGCCACCCAAAGCCCCACTTACCGAGCGTGGGCGCAGGACCCCCGGCCAAGAGCTCTGCGAGCCTCACGGCTGCCCACGGCCCCGCCGCCACCCAGCACGCGGAAGTGCCGCTGACGGAGGCAATAAATGACCATTGCCAAGGCAACCAGGGGAAAGGCCAGCAAGCTTGGGTTTCACCTGGAGGGAGCTTCACCTGAGCCGCGGCAAGGGAGTGTTGGGTTGGGTTGGGCTTGGCTTTTTTTTTCCTTTTCTCTGTTTAGAGACATTTTTGATTCCGACCCACGATAGGCGCCAGCAAGGTAAATTTCCACTGGCTCTGAGGAGTGAAACCAGATCCTGCTGGAAAGTTACCTGCACGCAGAGACTCTGCGAATCCGGTTTCATCCACTGGGCACCTCATCTCTAGTTTTATTATATGTGAAAGTTTGCAAAACACAACATACTACAAAAGACAACAGATCTTTAACTCAGTGTTTTGGTGGCAAAACACATTGGAATGGAAAAGACAACAAATCTTTAATCCAATGTTTTAACTGTGGCACTTTTGGTTTCCTGAATGAAAACCCACACGCAGAGCCCAGAGTGCTGGACATAGCACACACACAGTCACCCAAACCCTGCTCTTAACTCTTCCCACTATTGGGGGAAATAACTAGGATCCGCAGTGTCAAAACAAAATCAAGTATTTGTCATTTATGTAACAGATGGGCCAGAGTGTTGGCTATAGCAAGCCTAACCTCATTAGGCTGTTCCTAAATCTCCCAGCAATTGAAACCAAGTTCAATGGCAGAAGAGCAGAGCTGATCCTTACTTTCATTTGCCAGCGGATTAAACCAAACCAAACCACATAAGGCTGAGTGCTCTAGGAAGCTATTCCACATCAACATCCTGCACAGAGTATTCCCAAATCAGATTATCCTGTTCTGACTGACACCTACATGGTGTCAGCCCAAGAGGCAGAAACAAAGCAGGGTGCCTTGTCCCTTGGCCTGCTGCCATCACCCTCAGGTGGGACCAGACAAGAGGACCTCAAGTGAGAGTGTAACCTCTGCAGACATCACAGTGACTTTCTGAAGGCCACAACAACACAATGTGATAAGATTCAGTAAAGTTCCTGTAATATCTTACTAATCTTGGAATTGTCTGGGGCAATTTTGCCAGCAGTGTTTGATACAATCTCAGTTCTGCAATGCAAACAAAACCACGCACCAGGGCTACGACCCATATCCTCACTCTCCTCTGCAAGCTCAGCACAGGAAAACAAACTTAAAGGTCAGTTGGTTACAACCACCTACTCACCTGGCGCAAACAGGGAAATTAAAATCTTCTTTCAGACAGCTTCAACACAAGTAGCCTGGGAGCCCAACTCAGATCTTCATCCCTGCAAGTGTTGATCACATTCCTGTTCACCGAGTCTGAGCATAAACCAAACTGTGCCTTTTCTTACCCACAGGGTTCCCAACCCTCACTGCAAGATACAATATATTTGTAAAAAAACCATTATTTTCTCCAAAGAAGGTCTCAGAATCAAAACAACTAAACCCAGAAGCTTCTGGAGGAAAGAATGCCGTGTGGTTTGGATCAGAAAGACCCTCCTGCTACCTGGCGTTGGTCAGTTCATGGAGCACCCATGGTCCTCCAGAGCACATCCTGGCTGAGCAGGGATTCCCACACAGCAGGAATCAAAAGATGGAGCAAACACCAGTAAGCATTAAAAGAACTGCAGAGGCTGCAGAACTGTTGGATTCTTAATCTTGTGCAACAGAAAAATATTAGATGTTTTACAATAGTGGCTCAGGTCCTACTTTTAGGACTTCAGACCTCTAAAGAGAAGGACTGTATTTATGTTTTCCTTGGCTGGACAAAAACACCAGGCAGAATTGCAGCAAGGCACAAGTTAGTCTTAGAGGGACAGTGTCACGATGCTGCTTTTCCATGGGGACAAAGCAGCCCAAAGGAGCATACAAAACTGGAAGGAACAATTTAAAACACAGACATCAGGAGTAGCGGATGGAGATCAAAGGAACCTGCACATCATCCACAGCATTAAGGACCAGGACTCCAAACTCCCAGTCCAACACTGAAAGCAACATCATTAAGAAACAGGCTCAAATCACAGCACTGGCCTCACGAAAATCTGCTTACAAGGTATTTTTACTGCATGTTTTAAAAAAGTCGGTGTTCTAAGTGAATTGCGATCTATTTTTATAAAAATCCACTGAACTCCATGCAGCCAGCTAGACTTGAGCAATTTTAGCAAGCGTGTTGAACCAGGTCACCTGTGGGCTTCAGAAATACCTAAGAGAATGCAAAAGAACTTTAAATTAATGGACTTGTTGTACTGCACAAGACTTTATTCCCCTTATTTAACTTTTAGACCTATTTATATCACTCATTGAAAGAATTCATCTAAGCAACGTGTTGTTTTCTGAGCAACCTCATTCACTGAGCTCTCCAGTGTCTCCTGCAGGAATCACAGAATCATTAAGGCTGGGTAAGAAAGACCTCCAGGATCACCAAGTCTAACCTTCCCCCCAATACCATCATGCCCACTACCCCCTAAGGGCAGCAGGGTATGTTTGCTGAATCATCTGCATATGCCATAAATTTACAATCTAGGAAATTCTCTTTCCAAAGGAAATCTCAGTCTGCTTTTCTCTGAAGCCAAGAAAAGCTTTTGATCTTTGACGGTAGGGGAGAAAAGGAAAAGCATTGATACATGTTTGCCAGTAAAAACGTGAAAAAAACTCGGACTGGGAGTTACTGGTGCATTTGCAGCAGTCTGTGACCTGACAGTGACTCTCTTGCACGGACTTCATTGTAAAAACTAAAAAAAACCCCACCAAACCACCCCCAAAACCACCTCCAACCTTGATCTTGCTCCAGAAACCAGCACCAAGTCCATCTGCATCCAAATTGAAAACTTACTGCAAATTTCAACAGAAAATTCCTAAAGAAAAATCCGACAGGAACTTCTTTTCCTTCCCTTAAGGGGATACAGAAACTCAGCTGATTCCTTAAAATCTCAAGTTTTTATTTAAACAAAAATCTCACTCTCTTACATGCAAGAATCGCCCTTCAAACACGAACTACCACAAAACAAAGGAATGATGATTCTCCATGTAGGATGATGACAGGACACTGGCCCTGACACTGGTAAAAGAACAAGGCTGGTTTAATTTCAGATCCTCATTATCCTCAGGTCAGGGCATGCACAAATCCATTACTTTCCAGCAATCCTTCAAAACTTATTAGGCAGAAGAAAACCACAAAAATCCATGTCCCCAGTGGACGTCTGACAATTCTGCCCAGTAATGAAGAATGGTCTGAATTCCCAATTAGAAGTCTGCAGTGGGGACTCATGGAAGGACCCAAGAGAAGGGCTTGCTTTCAAAGCAGCTGCTCTAGCATCACAATCAGGTTTTTACCTTTCACTAACCAACCTCTGATACAATTACATTTTAATTATTAAAAAAAAATCCAAACCCTAATCATCTTGAACCAGTGCTTTTTTATATGATGAAATTACTGGGGCCTTACCATTCAAAATTTTTTAAAAGTGAAAATATATGACTTACACTTGAAGCAATTCTCTTCATTCTTTCCATGTGAAATGACACGCAAATCTAGGCGCAATGCTGTATTTTAGACTACTAGTTCCCATAAAAATCCACTGATTTATCCCAAAAGCCCCTGTGAGTAAGCAGTAGACATTACCTCAAAGAGGCTCCCAGAAGGGATGAGGTTGGACAAACTCCTGGAGGGTTCTATGACTTCTATCTCAAAGTTTGCTGACAGACAGCAAATTAGACTGGGGCACCAAGGGGAAGGTAGTGTTTGCACATTTAAATCATAATAACACTACAAATGACAAGAGATGACTTGGAAGCAGATAAAAAGAATTCCCAGACAAACAGCTTCAGAACAATTGCGGTTGGGAAACAGGCAGGTGGGAGAATGTGATGCTCACATTTCACTTGCAGGCAATGATGTGCACAGCTCCAGGGAGAGCCAGGCCAGCCTGCTGGGCTAAGGACAATGTGCATTTACTGCAGTCAAAGCTGCTCTGCCAAGGGCCAGCTCTGCCTGCTGCTGGGAGTGCCCACCTGTACCTGGGCTCTGTCACCCTCCTGCCTGGCAGAAGCTTCCAGCATCTCCCACAACAGCACCAGGTCCAAAGCAATTCCTAGTACTCCAGTGTTACTGGTTTAAACTGAACCTGAATGCTCACAATGTCATCACATCATTTCTCAAAACCACACTGAAGCTCACTGGGCTAGTGAGTCTCGGGAGATTTATTGATTGCAAACCACTGGCTGTTTTTTTGGTGTTTTTACAATCACTGTGTCTGAAGATCATGATGCTGTAGTTCAACAGTTCATGGGAAAAGGTTTATCTATAGCTTTTCACAGTGGAAGCGCAGTATGAAAGAAGAGAATCTCTAAAGGATGCTCCTCCCTCACAGGGAAAATAAATCCACTTTCTGATGATCACGTGTTCCTTTTCTGGAAAAGGAGGAAGATGTTCGGTAGAATAAAACATGAACTCACCTACCTTCCTGCAAAAGCCACACAACTGATATAGCCAAAGCACACACTCCAACCCTCAAATTCAGCAGCAACTACAGGGACAAGGCTTGGAGTGACCTGGCCTAGTGGGAGGTACCAAACAGGGCAGGCTTAGCTGCATTCACTCCAGTAGCCCAACTGTGTGCCAATGGATCACACAAGCAGGTTTATGTAACCACAATCTATATTCTTGTTAAATATTTAATGATTCCAGACCATAAACAGTCAGTGGCTGCACTGCTTAATGACAGAACACACATTCAATAAAACTGTAATCCAACAATAAACTGCGATTGGAGGCTCATTTCTAACGTAGGTAACTCCAGGGATCAATCCCACGGCACACCCCCAGAGCTGCACCAGGGGCACTTCCACCTGCAGAGCTGGGCAGGGACAGGAGCAGGAGCTGCTCAAACAGGCTTTGCTGGAAAATCCTCGACAGCAGCAAAACTACACTGACCGACAAGAAAACACCAGGGAGAGTCTCAGAACCTGAAATACCTCTGAAAGGAGAGCTGCTTTGCTGCCAGAAAGACCCGAGGCTCAGGAGCCCTGTGTGAAGGACACATCCCTTCGCACGCTCAGGGCTGGGCTGGGACGCACTGCAGGGAGAAGGGTTTGCCAGAGGGAAGAGCTGGTCACACTGCAATTACTTTGGGATATGATAAGCCACATGTCACCTCCCTCAACAGCCCACAGTGTCTGGTGTAACGCCCTCATTACTGCTGTGCAGAGATTGGGAAAAATGGATTTACTCCTGTCGGAAGCTACCTCGATGGACAAAGGGAATGGGGGGCAGAAGCAGGAGGAAAGGCTGAGGGAGGTGGCTTTGCTCAGCCTCGGGAAGGCATGAACTCCTAATTCATATGAATCACAGGCTGACATCTGCAGGGAATTCAGCCTGTACTTCTCACATTTTAAGACTTGTAAAAGCTCTCCTGCAGCAACTTCACCTCAGAGCAGAAGTCAGGAATGTCAGTTTTCACAGGACTTCGTTTTCTGACACAGTTTGTTTTGTTGCATGAATGAATCATCTTATTATCCAACCAGAAATTAAATTAGGTCTTCCACTCTGGGCTGCAGTTAATAATTAATGTTACTGTAGGAGCTTCCAGGCTCGTCTGGTGAAGAAATTCTTCCCAAGCACATTAACATTGCAGTGAGTGGTGCTGTCAGTCACGCCAGCAGTTCACTCCCTTGGCCTCTCTTCTACAGCTTGATCAAGTGCCTTTTTTTAAAAGAATAGCAAGTCATATCCTCTGGCAAGTATCTCTTCTCCCTTAAGGCTCTGCTCCCCAAGGACTTCTGGTTTGGAGAATCACTCTATTACAGCCTCTGCCCAGATTAGGGGTGAAAACCTGGCCCCTCAAGGCAGTGCTGAAGGGATCTGCTCTCCCCAGAAACCCATATCAGGCTTTTGTATCCTGGGTGGAGTCCTGCTGCTACCAACCTACTTGCACTGTGTTCCACTTCCTTCTCCCCCCTCCTTTCCTGCTCACTTCATGAACACAGCAACCCTTTGAAAAAGATTTGATTCCTTTTGTTCATTAAGGTTATTTATTTGCTATTTAAATGGACAGCCTAGGGGCTAGCAAGCTCTTCCACCTATGAACTATGGTGTCTATAAAGAGTAAGAAAACCGTTCAGCAACTAATCCAGGCTTAAGGCAGTTCAGCAGGAGCAAACACAGTTTGTCCTGGCTGGCAGTGGTAGTCAGCAGTTTTCTTCTCCAGTGCATCCACTGACATACAGCAGTATGTTATTAACAGCCAAAGATGTGGACAGAATTTAAGGTGCTGTGAAAAACAGGTGGCGTTAAAAAAAAATTAACAAGAACATGCTCAGTGCAGGAAATTGAGTAATTCAGCTGCAGAAGTTCTCTCCTATGCAAACATGCATGCATGCAACATGTTTTTCAGGAGGAAGAAAAGCAGTTACTATCTTGATTTAAAGGCTTTTTCTTCCTTTAATGGAATATGCTCATCTTTTACATACTGTAAAAGAAGAGACTCATATAAAAAGAAAACAAACAGTGATACTGAGCACTTTTTTTGTTTATATCAGTAATTTCTGCACACATATTGAGAGGGGAAGGTGGAAGGCCTTGGGGGGTTGTTTGCATTGGTTGTTGAATTTGGGGGTGGTTTTTTTGGGTTTTAGTTGTATTAATTGCTTATTGGAAATTCCTTAAGAATTTGTGAAATCCTGTCAATAAATGGATTGTTGCTGGACAAAGCTCAGAGGTTAGCTCAGTCACTTGTTCCCAAAATGGTACTTGACACCGACTAGACTAAGAAACACTCATTAAAATATTCACCACTCATTATCCAAAACAAAGGCTGGACTTTATGTCCTGCCAGGCATTTGGGACGCAAACTGGGGCTCAACGCCCTGAACAAAAGCCACATTCAAAATCCATGTCTTGCAGAAGTGCTGCAATAGGGTCAGTCATTCAGTATCTCAGAGCAGGACCGTGTCCCAGAGAAGCACAGATGTGTTCCTCCAAGAGGCAGAAAAGGAAGGGAGCAGAGGGCACAGCCATGCCAAGACCTTCAGCCAAGTTCCAGGCTATGGAACAGCTTCTGCAACAACCAGCTGTGTAAAGAAATCATTGCTCCTACCTGCTTCTTTGTGACCCTGTACCACAGTGCTAACTGCACAGAGGATGAGGCACACACACAGCTGTTTGGTCCCAACACCACAAGGACTTTTACTTTTAGACAGCCCAGACAACGCCACAGAGAATCAAGGACAGGAATTTTTTACCAAGACCACAAACATATATCACAGTGACTGAAGTACAGTGAAGTAAAGCTCTTGGGATAAGACCAATTAACAGAAGTCTGAAGAACAAACTCAGTTTCCTCCAGGCAGGTTTAAACAAAATCATGTCCCCTTCCAGAAATAACAAGATGATCCACTGAAAAAGTCTAATTTTGCTTCTAAATGGTGACTGTGGCTGCATAAAGTAAAGAGAGAAAACCAGCTTGGAGCTGCAGAGCACCAACTCCAGCAGCACAGAACTGCCTCCTTTAACAGGCTCCCTTTGGGGATGGGTTGGAGCTCCACAACAACTCACAGCCTCAGACATTCCATGTGAGGGGATCTGGCCTATGTGCAATTTCATAATGCAGCTGCTCATACTGAACACAGCAGAAAACACAGCTCCAGAAAACACAACTGGTGGTAAGGAACTTGTGATACTAAGAAAAGTGCTAAAGTGGCCAGTAAAAAATTCGAGTGAAGTTGCCAGGCACCAGCAAAGCACTGAGGTAAATGAAACCAAACCATCCCAAGGGATCAGTAGTTTGGTTTGTGAGGACTTCAGACACGCTGTGTTAAAGTACCAAACCCAAACTACAGATAAGAGTGGCTGTGTTGAGATTTAGCCAGCAAGCAGAAAGTTTGGTGCAAAAAGGAGAAAAACCCAAGCTTCCCAAAATTGCTGTAGCATTCAAGTAACTTCCTGTTCTCAGGCGAATTGTGACCCAAACAGCAAGGAATCCCTCCAAAGAGAAGCACTCTCCCAGCTCAGCCAGTGGACTGAGGGGGAAAACCAGTCCAGCACTTCCAGACAGCACCACTGAGGCAAAGTCTGTTTTCCCAGACTGCTGGGCCCTCCTCTCAAGTTCTGCAGGGAACAGGAGTGAATGCCGAGGGTGCTCCTGAAGGACCATGGCAGCCAACAATGTCCCCAACCCAAGCAATCAGCCTGGCATGCAGAACTGGTATCTGCTGAATCCAGGCTTGCTTTCCAACACAGGAACAGCTCCAGCTCTGCACAAGGGAAAAACAGCAGCTTGTGGGGCACAAATCACAGTCTGCTCCTTCAAGGGGAAGCCTGAAAGTCACTGGGCTTGAGTGACAGCCTGTCAAAGAACAGCTCTATGGAACAGGTATCCTGCAGAAGAGGGACTTATTCTCTCTTCTCAAGCATCTTCATAATAAGGAAAAAACCACCACAAAACTCCAACACCCAGACAAACCAGGGAACTTGGAGTGGTGCTGGGGGCAAAGCACCAGTTCTTCCCACGTAACCAGTAGCCACTGAGGGATGGAACACGTCTAAACCAGAAAGAGGTCCCAGCACACGTGGCTGCCAAAGATGCATGGCTGCTGCATGGCTGCAATGAGAGAGAAATTAACATTAATTACTGCCCCTTAAATCTTCTGCAACAACTTTCTCATTTTGCTTTGACCACCTCAGAGGCAGAAGCACGGCAGCATTTCAGCTCAGTCACTTCCCAGCTAGCCCAGTTCATCCCAGCAGCACCACAGCCAAAGCTATCACTAAACTCTAAGTGAGCTGGAATAAATGGAAGGATCTCACAATCAGTCTTTCCCAAGTCATTGCTTGAATGCAAAAGGATAATTTTTATTTAATAATAAGAGTGCTGGCTGACCCAGGAGACACTTGCACTGGCAACAAAGCCCACTATGCAGTTTGATAAGTTCTTCTGATGGGAATATCTAATGTTTCTGCATCCATCAGCAGCAAAGTGCTATCTCCTCCCACTATTCTCAGCTCTCAAACTGTGACCTGGCCATTTTCTTCCCTTACCCAGCCTTCCCTAAAACCCCGGGATGTGGTTAGAAAATTGTGAAAAACAGTCAAGCATTGCATCCCCTGTCCCAGCTGTCATGTACCTCCTGCCTCTAATGCACCTTTCAGGAACTGAAAGCATTTATGGAATATTGGGCAGGGGGGGAATCTCTCCATGAAAAAGCTTCTCTGAGGTGATCACACAGTGCAGGTTGTTCTCTGCCTCAGTTACCAACTATCATGTCTTTTCATCTGACTGGAAGCCTCTTGACTGTTCAAAAAAAAAGAAATCTGTTCAGTGTCAGGGAAACAGCAAGGATGTTCCAGTCTGAGCTGCATCAGACCATGGACGGACACGACATTAATGGCCACTTTGACAGTGCAGGAGGGCTTAAACCTCTTCTGAAAAGTGCCACGAGTAATCCCGTTATCTAAGAAGAAAGAGTGAGCATAGATTGCAACAAAAGATGAAATTCAAAGGTCAAGAACTGTCCCCATCTCTGGGCACGGGCCCCTCTGAGTAAAGACCACCACACTGGCTCTTCAGCCTCTACTCAGCACTTAACACTGAGTCCTGGTGATGCAGGTGAGAAGAACACAACAAGGCAGCAGAACGGAGACCACTATATCCACTGCAAGGAACAGAGTGTCTCAGAGGAAAAAGCTGTTGCTAGGCAAACACACAGCCCAGGTGAATGCCAGAGCAAGAGGAAATCAGAAAGCCCAGATAAGAGCCATGGACAGCTTTTCCCACACAGAGATCCTGGATTTTCAGCGAGATCACATTCACAGGGGACATAAACACACAACATGCATTGCTCATGAAGGGCTCTTCCCACATGACCTGTCCATACCAGAGGCCACAGCTGTGGCCACAGGAGGACACTCTGCAAGGCCAGGAACTGGCTCTGCCCTCTGGCACAGGGACAGGGTGAGGGTCCCTTGGGGTCAGCCCATCCCCACGGCAGATTCAGCATGGTCCCAGGGCCCCAACAGCCCCAGAGACAAGGGAGCAGGAGGTGCCTTGGGGTGCCAAACCAGACCCAGGACACAGCTGGAACCTGTCTGACCTCCCAATGGGAGCTACCCCGGGTCAGACATCCAGCAGCACCTGGTGACAGCTCCAGTGTTCACCAGTTCTGCTGTGAGAGCCCAGGCTGTGAGATCAGCTGCAGTGCTAGCTCACCTTCCCAAAAACATCAGGATGCTGAGCCCCAGAACACTGAAACCAGCTGGTTCCCACAGCAACGCCAGCAATGACACACAGAGCTTCTGTAGCGCTTTCCTGCCTTAGCAAACACTATTGGCATGTGTGCTCCAGCCTGCAGTGACACCAGGCTCAGGGTCCATCCCTATGGGCTCCAGCCTGCAGTGACACCGGGCTCGGTGTCCATCCCTGTGTGCTCCAGCCTGCAGCGACACCGGGCTCAGGGTCCATCCCTGTCTGCTCCAGCCTGCAGTGACACTGGGATCAGGGTCCAGCCCTGTGTGCTCCAGCCTGCAGTGACACCAGGCTCAGGGTCCATCCCTGTCTGCTCCAGCCTGCAGTGACACTGGGATCAGGGTCCAGCCCTGTGTGCTCCAGCCTGCAGTGACACCAGGCTCAGGGTCCATCCCTGTCTGCTCCAGCCTGCAGTGACACTGGGATCAGGGTCCAGCCCTGTGTGCTCCAGCCTGCAGTGACACCAGGCTCAGGGTCCATCCCTGTCTGCTCCAGCCTGCAGTGACACTGGGATCAGGGTCCAGCCCTGTGTGCTCCAGCCTGCAGTGACACCAGGCTCAGGGTCCATCCCTGTCTGCTCCAGCCTGCAGTGACACTGGGATCAGGGTCCAGCCCTGTGTGCTCCAGCCTGCAGTGACACCAGGCTCAGGGTCCATCCCTGTCTGCTCCAGCCTGCAGTGACACTGGGATCAGGGTCCAGCCCTGTGTGCTCCAGCCTGCAGTGACACCAGGCTCAGGGTCCATCCCTGTCTGCTCCAGCCTGCAGTGACACTGGGATCAGGGTCCAGCCCTGTGTGCTCCAGCCTGCAGTGACACCAGGCTCAGGGTCCATCCCTATGGGCTCCAGCCTGCAGTGACACCGGGCTCAGGGTCCATCCCTGTGTGCTCCAGCCTGCAGTGACACCGGGCTCGGGGTCCATCCCTGTGTGCTCCAGCCTGCAGTGACACCGGGCTCGGGGTCCATCCCTGTGTGCTCCAGCCTGCAGTGACACCGGGCTCAGGGTCCATCCCTGTGTGCTCCAGCCTGCAGTGACACCGGGCTCAGGGTCCATCCCTGTGTGCTCCAGCCTGCAGTGACACCGGGCTCAGGGTCCATCCCTGTCTGCTCCAGCCTGCAGTGACACCGGGCTCAGGGTCCATCCCTGTGTGCACCAGCCTGCATGGGGTACAGGCACCTGCACTGAATTACAGCCAATTGTCTTACTCCAGTGAGAGATGAAGAAACACAAATTCTGTTACAAGTAGTTCAGAACTGAACTGACCAGATTTCAAATAAAATCAAGCTCCACGCCAGCAGCACAAGGGATTAAAAGTAAATGTTCATGGTGTCAGCAGGCTGTAACCACACAGGGTTTTGCTAAATGAATTCAAGCAGTGTCAGAGGCATTTCTTCAGTAACAATGTCAATCAAAACAGTGACTGAAGTCGTGACTGAAATGCTTTAAAATATGCACCTGTTCCAATCCAAATTTTAGACAAAATTCTACGGAAAAAAGTGACATGGGTAGGCACACAGTATCAGAAGGTCTCCACAAGACGAGAAAACACATTGGCTACAAACTTTACCAACTTAACTCTGCATACTTTGAGGCCACTCATTAACAGTTGTGAAGGGCCCAAGGCTTCAACAGCTTCCAAAGGGGCTCTCCCAGGATCCTGCATTGGGAGCACACAAGCACATGGTGACAAATGACCTGGCAGGTAAACCACATCTAGCCTGTACCCACTTAGTGTCGTCTACTTTACAATGTTTAGGTTTCAAACTACAAGAGAAGCTAGTTCAGACAAAACCAAAACCTGACTGCGTGGCTTCCCCTGGCACAACCTCTGGTACAGCTGCAGGATGTCTCTGCAGAACACAGCCCCAACCTCACTCCCAGCCTGGCTGGACAGAGGCATGACCAGGGTTCCAGAGCCACCACCTCTAGGGTGCAGCCCAGGGACAAATGAAATCATACCCTCAAGTCAGGGGAGGGAAATGCAAGATGTTCTCTGTCATGCTAATTAGACCACAGACTGAGAAGGTACCTTCTGGATAAGAGAGGCAACGGGAGCATCAGGATAATCCGCTTTGTACAAAAAGAGAAAAACTGGGGAAAATATCAACAATGCTACCTTAAAAAGAGAATGATCCACTCAAATCCACTGCCCATTATCTCTGCTAAAGGCCCACATCCAGCTCTGGTTCCCAGACCCTCACCCAGGCTCCCTGGTGGCCAGGGGAAGCCCAGCCCTCAGATGCTGTGGCTCCACTGAGCACTGCCAAGAGTCCTGACCTCGTGGCCACAACCAGAGAGCAGATTGTGAGGAAGGACAAGCACCTCTGATGCTCACGGGCTACCAGCACCCTGGGAATAGCTGGTTTTTAACAAGAATGCTCTTCCTCATCTCCCACAAGCCCTTCACAAAGATCACTGTTAGGAGAGGCTCAGCCTCGGCACTGTGGACGAGAAGCAGCACCAGAGCTGGCCAAGGCGAGGACACTGCAGGAGAAGCCAGGGCTCCTGCTGGGCTGTACAGGCTGGGAGACACTGCCACGGGAGAGGGCAGAAGCAAGGCTCATTCATCCTGCTCCCTGTGCCCCCCACGCTGCTCTGCTGCCACAGCCGGGGCGGTGGGTCACTGCACGGACACTGCAGGATCCAGGTGTGGCACGGCACGGCTGGGACCAGCCCACCCTGCCACCGTGCCGGGGAAAGGCACGCCGCAAAGCTCCCTCCCAGCAGGAACAAGGCAGAGGGGAAGGGCCTCCCTGTGCACCCACAGGCCAGGCCCAGCTCACACGGGAAACCACCTGACCTCAAGGAACAAACGTTTTCCAAGGATACTGGAAAGGAGGAATAAAACAGCAGATGACCAGACTGGAGCAGGTGGAACCAAAACAAAACGAATAGACAGCAAGGCTGAAAACACAGGTCATCCTGCCATGTGCCTCCACTGCCTATCCAAAACAACCACAGGCTATGCCGGCGGGTAAGGAACATGCCTCTCACCCTGGCACAGCACCTCAGCTGCCCAACTCACCACTCCCTGCACAGGGAAGATCTCCAGCTCCTCCAGTGTCTACCCACCCACTGGGGTGTAAGCTGTAGCCCTAAGACTGCATTTTAAAAGGGAGGGGAAAAAAGGCACATAAAAAGTGAGGCAGGGCAGTGATCCAGTAACCCTGAACTATGACACCACTCCCACAGCTACAAAATGGAGTTGCATGGATACCACTGACGTAGGACCTACAATCACTCAGTTCACTCAGCTAGACATGTCCAAGCCAGAGCATTTGCAGGCTCTTTCAGCTCAACAGTTATAAGCAATGGCCAAGCTGGTATTTTATAATACATCCAACACCATCATACCAAGAGCAGAGACGAAACAAGCAAGTCCTTCACTGCTTGCTGGTCCCAAAGCAGCAAAGCTCTTGCTTTGCTAATGAGGCTGAAACAGCACAAGCACAAAGCACAGATTCATTGTTTTGTCCACCCGTCACTTGTCCCTCTCACCACTCCCTTCACCAGAAACAGCATGGCAGACAAACTCAAGAAACTTTTAAAGAAAGGTAAAAAACTCCACTTATTTGTTAGGGAATTCATCTATTTAATTCCCCAATGGCTACAGATGAGCTGCATTTAGACAAAGTTCCCACAGACTTAATCAGGGTCAGGATTCTAGGCAAAGCTTTAGATTCAGGAGACCCAGCCAATTTCACAGCTCAGGGCCACCAAAGGGCAGGTGCCTTGCCCGCCCTTCACACACACCCTCCACCACCTCCCAGCAGTTCCCGCCACATACCTCTGACTTTCATCACATTTCCAGAAGCTGCTGCAATTCAACAGCCCCATACAGAGATGGGAGGCTGCCTGCACGTTTGTACCGGTCACAGATGGTCCCTGGGGGCACAAGAGAAAGCAGGATCTCCCTTTCAGCAGTGCAAATCCACTGGGTTCCTATGGGCTGCTTGAGAAGCCCTCAGCACCACCAGTCTCTGCTCAAATGGAAGTGCAGGTGAGCTGCCCTGGGGACCAGCCACAGAGACCACTCTCAGCACACCAGATCTGCACCAGGTGAACATCCTGAGCACACCAGACCTGCACCACCTGAAGGTCCCTCAGCACATCAGACCTGCACCAGCTGAATGTCCTCAGTACACCACATCCGCAACAGTTAAGGACCACCTGGTCACTTCCCTTACCAAACTTACAAAATCTGTCAAGAAATTTTTTTTGAGAAAAAAATTATCATTGATCAAATTTGTTCAGTCAAATAGACAAAAACATTTCAGTGAAATGTCTCTGCTTTCATCTAGCAGCAGCAATGAAGCAAGATTTCATAGACACACCAAGAGCTGGGAAGAGAAGCAGCCTGGCTGGTGTTTAGCAGAAAGAAACCAAACCCTCACAAGGTGAAGCAATGTCTCTAAAGTAATTTCTCATTGACTAGAAAGTCAAATACTTTTGTTGACTTATTTCAGACGTTGATGACAGTTTATGTAAGTTACTCCACGGTGTGAAGGAGAGCTGACATGCAGCCTCTCACTGGAGGAGCTGGATGGCAAGCAGAGCACAACACCAAAAGAAAAAAAAATCCATCCGCTCTACTCTCTTCAACATACCCCAAAAAACTTCTTCCCTGCTGTTAGTTTACCTTCCACATCACTTCTCTCTTGAAAGATAAAATGTTTCTTCATCCTCTGAAGACCTTAAACACAGCCATGCCCTGCATGACCACCTCACACTGACACTGGGCACGGCTTCCAGAGCAGCGCGCTCCAGCCCCCACAGCCGGTCCCACGGGGAGAGGACGGCAGCAGATCTTCCCCACTGCACCGGCCACCAAACACACGCTCCATGAGGGAGGCATCCCAGGACACCTTCTCCTGCGCATTACTCATCACTCCCATCTCCCCAAAATCCTGCTGTGAACGTGCCGTGATCACCTACACAAAGATGCTTAAGGAGAGTCAGAATTGGAACTGCTTTCAGTGAAACCCAGCACAGAAAACAGGAACATACTTCCACCCTCCAGCCAGGATTATTCAACCCTAGGAGCTGCCAAAGGAGAGAAGATGGCATGGTTGCACACTGATCCAAACTGTTCTGCTCCTCTCCAGAAGAAAAACTGCATGAAAACAGGAAAACCTGTCTTGAGCTGGCAGGACACCAATTCAGCCACACTGATCCCTGCAGTCAGGCACAAAAATAAGGTGCTGTGGCTTAATGGCAAAGCCCAGCTCATTCTTCCTCTCTGCCAGTGTCCTTAGAACTACAGATATTCCATTTGATTACAGCCAAGCTTCCTAAATCCCAGAAATCAGGTTTCTGACAAACACCTACAGCCTGCCAGTGCACAGGAACTACAGTGAAATGGAGGGAGGAAAAAATGAACAATTACAAATATATACACCAAATCTGTTGCGCAGTCAAGACATCACCTGGCAGACAGATGTTCCATAATACAGCTCCAGAATCAAGTTTCTGGATTTGTTTTGTTGGGGCTTTGGGGTTTTTTGATAGCCTGGTTTATTTTTAACTATTCTAACTGCAATTAACTTCCAGGCCTGTCAAAGTTAACCACATCTTTTATTTTAAAATTAATTACCAGTTAATGGCTGCTTCTCTGCAGAAAACAATCCCTTCTCTAAGGATTTGGTTTTCCTTCTTCTTTCTAGGAGGGGAGAGGAAAAGACAGCGGGAACAGAGGAAGGGAGTACTCCATTACTGGGAGCTGGGCAGTTTAAGAACCCCATGCTGGAAAAAGTTGGCATGACAGCAGATTAAATACTTCTGAAAGCCACAGTTCCAGGTAAACCCTGGCAGGTGTTAGCACTGACCTGGCAGCAGCTCCAGTTCCAAATGCCAGCAGTAAAACCACATTCCTTCCTCCCAGTGCTGGAGGTAGGAGTCACCCAGCCCACACCACATTCCTACACAGCTCACCCAAAATAACAGCATGCACGAGACTGCACTGCACTTCTTCCCAAAAGGGATGGAGCTGCCCAGTAGCATTTCTTCTACTGCTACAGTAAAACCCTCATTCAATACAATGAAACATTGAAGAGGAAGTAGCAGTGAAAACAAATGATGGAGAAATTTGTGGAAGTTAACGAGATTTCTCTGTTCACCAACACCAAAATTTAACTATAATTAAATCAAGCTACTCCTGCACATTGCTATCACATCTACCACTTTCCACTGACTGAAGCTGTTAGATAATCTAGCCCTCAGTGCTGTTACAAGGCCTGGAGGTTTCCAGCTCACTCAGGAAATCCCAATTTGTATGCCACTGAGTTTAATTAAGCAAGAAGTCTTGACCGCATCCAATACTCTGGGACTGTGAAGTTGTCAATTCGGCCGATCCAGCCGAAATCTGCAAGCTGCCCACAGGCTGCCTCCACAGCACCACCTCTGATGCTGCCTCTGGCTCCTACAGCACCTGCACAGACAGCCCACCTTGCACCAGGACCTGTGTTTGGCTTAGAAAGGGCAAATATTGCATCCCACGGAACCTCTCCCGGGCTGGAGACACAGCTGCTCCCTAGGGGCTGCAGGGCTGCACTCTGCCTTCCCACAACACCCTAAGACAGGACGCTGATTCCCTTCTCACAGGGAAGCTCAGTCAGCACCCGTACCATGCCTGGTTCTATTTTCAAAGCGAATCCCCAATCCCCACCACAGATCTGTTTACCGTAGCTCCTGGAGCAGGCTGTGCCCCCAGAGCCAGGACCCTGCCCATCAACAGGTGTGGGGCTCACGGTCCATGTCTGCTTCCCAGGAAAATGGCCCCTGTGCAGGAGCAGAGGAGAACATTCAGTTCCCATTTACCATTACACAGTGCCCTCCAATGGCCAGCCCTTCTCACAGAACCCAAGGAATGCTCATCCCCCCTTCCCAAAGGCAGCCCTGGCCACACTACCTGCACAGCACCCTCACAGGACAGAACAGCCACGGGAGACAGAGCCATCTCTGAATGGGGGTATATCTAAAACTAACATTTCTTCACTCCCTCAGACACACATTTTAATACAAGCCACCTTAACTGTCTTTACATTAATTTTACATTACAACTAGAATTCACTTAGCGCCTACACTAGTGACCAAGACATGCTCATAACTCATAAAAAGCTGGCTTAAAGTGTAGGCTTTTATAAAAATCTACTGACCTCCTGAGAACCACAGCCTATTTTGTTATTCTGCCACACACAGAGATATGCAAGCCCTGTCATTTATGAAATGCTTCCTTACCTGGACTTTATAGTCATCATTTAAAGTTTACACGCTATCCCCGAAGCCAGTGCACTTAAGAGTCTATAAAAACAATTCAGGGGTTTTTTTTCCATTTAAAAAGTCAATAAAAAGTCACTATTCTAAATAGCTTATTGCTAAGACACTGTCAGCGCTGTGACCAAGGGAGGCCCCTCTCACACTGGGATGGCAGAGTCAGGCTTTATGTAACCAGAATATTCAGAGCAGAAATGCGTTCAGTGCTGGTCACAAAAGGTGCACGTTCGCCAGGAACTCGAGGGGGTTTTCTGCATAAAAGGCCCCAGGTTCAGGTATGCAGTGGGAGCACCCCGGGGCTGGCTGGCCCCCCACACCGTCCCCTCCCTCCTGGCAGCTGAGGAGCCACGGCTGCCCACAAGCTGCTTCTGCAGCACGTCAGTGCCCTGTTCCTTCACCCAGCATCACAGCGCCTGGCACTCCAACGCTGCCCCAGACACTGAGCTGGGCTCCACTGAAATGAGGGGACATGGCTCTGGAGCCCCTTGCCCAGGCTGGGCTCAGGAAACACTACTGGCCATGGCAGTGCAGTGTGGGAGCAGGGCAAGCAGCAAGGGGACACCTCGCCACGGAGCAGGGAATCTGAAATCCTACTGCACCCATCTGCAACACCGACACCTCCCAACAACTCAGCATCCTGCTTACTTCCAAAGCTTATGGTTTGCTTCAAGCGCAAAGGAGAGAAAGCCAAGGCAGAGCTCCCGCATGTCACTGCTGTGCCACCAAGTCCAGGGGAGCAGAGAAAACTGCAGCCTTTTTCCTCCCCAATAAATCCCACTGATCATGAGTGGTAACCTCCTCCTCCTGAGGCCTTCCCAGCCCCATCTCACGATCTGTTAACATGACACTCCAGTACAGGGAAGGAGACACCCTCGAGGGAGATCATATCAGAGCAACAAATCCATCAGAAACACATAAACATGAGGCACCAAACCAACCTCCCATATGCCTCAGTCTGAAGCAGTTTGCACAACCAGAGTTCATCCATCACAGCTCAAGCTGCACTTCACCACGGCACGACTGTGGCAAATATTGGATTATTCTTTACCCTGACATCAGATCCAGTACAGGTAAGCCTGTGCTTTACAGGAATTAATTTCATTCCCGTCCAGAGGAACCATTTCCATCACACCCACAAATGGTTTTGCTTCTCGTTTCCCAAAGCGCATCTCATTAAAGAAAAGTGACACAGAGGCTCCTGAGGTCCTGAAATCCTCCAGGATTTGTTCCTGAGGCACAAGGTTTCGCCCAGCACAGCACAAAAGAAAGGTTAGGCTGCAGTGACTACATGCAGAACTATTTATCCTGAGGCATATGGGATTGTATCTCATGCACTGAGATGTTTTCAGGAACATAAGGTCCTTTCTGACAATTTCTAAGACATGACAAAATGTCATCTCAGTGGGAAGCTTCTAATTCCAGTTGATTCAATCACAAGTCACAGAAGTTGAATAGAACTTGAAAAGAGAAGAATGCTGAAACTGCATAGAGCAGTTTCAGATACAAACCTCTTTTTTTCCTAATATTTTAAAATTTAAAAAGACACTCTTTCTTCAAGGATCTTGTTGTGAAGATCCATTATAAACTCAACCAAATGAAATCCAAAGAGCTGCAAGTTTTGCTTCCACCCAAGAACACTGAGAAAGGGAATGATTGTGGATTTGTTTGGGCGACATTCATGCCAAAGACTCTTGAGAAACAGAAACTGAAACTGACACTAAGGAGAAGTGCACTTCATTCACAAATATTTTCACCTATGAAGGGCTGTAAGTTTTTTAATATACTGATATTTAAGGACTGCATGAGAGTGCCTAAGCTTCCAGTAGCCTGTGTAAATATTATTTCACAGAATTACAGAGGGACTGAGGTTGGCAGGGGCCTCTGGAGGTCACCTGGCCCATCCCTTGCTCGAGCCAGAGACGGTTGCCAGGCCTGTGTCCAGATGGTTCCAAAGAGCCCCAAGGATGGAGCTCTGCTGGGCAGGCTGGCCCAGTGCTGAGGTCACCCTCACAGTGAAAAATCAGCAGGACACGGTTCTGATTTACAGCTAATTTTAACTAACAGACCAATCTAAAACTTTTTACAGTTCAGGTTTACAAAGAGGCTGCTCTGTGAACAAGTGCTCTGCCATGCCAAACTGCAATGGTTGGCTCATCCCCTGTGACTCGGTGATCCCCAACCTGCCAAGTGTCCCAATGGCCATCAGAGTCCTTGGGCAAAATGGAAGAGGTGCCCACAAGGACCCACAGCTCCCACAGGGACCAGTACAGGCCCAAACTCTGCAGACATACCAGCACAAGTGGAGTCCCAGGCTCAGAGCAGGGCCACCCCACATACACTGACTGTGAACGCAGGAGGGAACCTCTGCCTCTGGTCAGCAGGAGAGACTGCTGGTTCTCGGGGAAGTCATTCAGTAAGTCCAGCTTACATGTAAATCACTGCGTTTCCCAGTCAGCAAGTGTGCCAGGAGTGGAAGCCCTGCACAAGCCCAACTCAAGGTCCTCCAGAAAACATCTACAACAGAACTGCGACCTGCATGTCAAACCCAGGGAGGAAAAAAGGAAATTAATAGCTTGAATATGTCCACACATGATTCAGCCTCTCACAGCTAGAAGAGCTCTGCTTTTCAGAAGAAAACAACACACCAAGTCCAAGTCAGTGCTAATGGGAAGTCATTACCCACACAAGCCAGCATGCAGTGAACTGTCAGAACACCTGCCTTCCTCAACCCTCTTGAGCTTTACATTTACTGGAGCTTATTTACAGCTGTCCTCCCAAGGGATAACCTCCTCCTCCTGTTCCGTGTTCTCCTCTGCCCATTACCATGGACTCCACAGCAGTTCAGGTCCTTCGGATAATGAAACTACAGCCCATCGGGTTCTGAGTATCGCCTGGACCCTTCTCCCTGCCCCTCCTCACCCTGGCCCCTTTTTTCTCTTTTTTCCATTCTATTTCCATGTGTGGACTCACACTGTAGTTTTAGATGGTCACTGCTCTGTCCTGAGAGGTGCCCAGCTGTGGTCATCACCGCAGCTCAGAGACCAGAGCCTTGCTTTCCCCAGCAGCTCCTTTTCCAACAGCTCGGTTTTACCCTGGGAGGTGAGTGACAAAGGCGTCTCCTTGCCCGCTGCTCCACAGGCCAGGTCCCCAGCACCAGCTGGGACTGAGCACCATGGCAGGAACAGCCCCTGCTCTCCCAAGATCCCTCCACCTCGGAGCCAAGGTGAGAGCAGTCCAGCCTGCGGGTTTCTCCCTGTATCTGTTCCTCTTTAGCATTCTGTGCAAGTACCAGCATATGTCGAGGCGGGAGGCAGGGACAAAAGACACAGAGAGCACAGCACAACAGAAAAGGCAGCAGCCAGGCTCCAGCACGATGTTCCCAGCCACCTCCCTGGGACCTGCCAGGATGGCTCCAGGTTTCCCTTTTCCTCACAGAGCACACTAGTTAATATAAGCATGAAAGCACTCCCAATCAAATGTTCTGGGGTGTCCACACAGGGACAGCAAGTCCCACCGGCCTTAGCTGTTCCTCAAGCCTGTGCAGGGCCCCCAGCATCTGGGATGCCCTGGGAGCAGGCAGGAACCCCACAGACCCTCCAGCATCCCAGGAGCAGGCAGGAACCCCACAGACCCTCCAGCATCCCAGGGGCAGGCAGGAACCCCATAGACCCTCCAGCATCCCAGGAGTAGGCATGATACCCACAGACCCTCCAGCATCCCGGGAGCAGGCAGGATCCTGCACACCCTCCAGCATCCCAGGAGCAGGCAGCATTCTGCACAACCTCCAGCATCCCAGGAGCAGGCAGGATACCCACAGACCCTCCAGCATCCCGGGAGCAGGCAGGAACCCCATAGACCCTCCAGCATCCCAGGAGCAGGCAGCATTCTGCACAACCTCCAGCATCCCAGGAGCAGGCAGGAACCCCATAGACCCTCCAGCACCCCGGGAGCAGGCAGGATACCCACAGACTCTCCAGCACCCCGGGAGCAGGCAGGATCACAGCAGATGGCTCAGCAGTGGGCCCGGATGACACACAGGAGCTGGCCCAGAGCTGCTCGGGGACTGCTGTCAGCCACCCCCATCCTCACACAAAGGCTTATGGAAACAGCCCGGGGAGGAGAAGGTTCTCCTCTGGTGTGGTGCTCACTATCTACATCATCCAAGGCTTCAGCATTGTCCTTCCTTCTCTCCTACCTCCACACACATAAAGAGCATTTGCAATCACTGCTCTCAGCTTTATAAATCAACAACAGAACAAACCACCCCACCTCAGCAAAACACCCACTCCAGCCTTTCCAACGACAACTAAACATTACAGTCATCTAGACTTCGTGTCGCTGAAATACAGGTAACAAACACTGTCCACCAGATTCACAAGTCAAAAAAAATTTTTTGCATGTCAGTTCCTTCTACACCACAAACAGACTAAGCAATTACCCATCGTGTTCAGCCCCATAACCCAGATGCAATGCTCTTATAGTCGTTATTCACTCCTGTAAAAATACAAGCAATATGTGTGCTGTTACCAGTGGATCCCCTGAAAACACAGCCCAGTAACGCAGCCTGCCCATTGCTGATGCTCTATCACACCGGCTGCTAAGGGAAGGAGCACCTGACCAAGGCATCGCAACAGTAAGGGCATTAAACAAGATTTTTAACATTCACGCAAGATAAACTGGACTGTTCCGCTCATGCCTTTTGATTAGTTCGGTTCCGCAGAAGACATCGCCTGATAAAGCGGGCACACGGTGATTAGTTATCGCGGGTCCTACCCCGCTTATCGGCCCCATCTGCACCGGGGCCAGGCTGTGTCTGACACAGCTCCCGGCGCTCCGGCCCCGCGGCCGCTCCCCGGGGCCGGCGGCGGCGCTGCGGGGATGGGGGGGCGGCCGCCCCGCCCGGCCCG
>VWZG01000751.1:105527-154113 GCA_013396735.1 Grallaria varia
CCGGGATGTGCCCCCGAGCGGGGCCGTGTCCCGGGATGTGCCCCGAGATGTGCCCCGGGATGTGCCCCGGGATGTGTCCTTAGCTGTGTCCCGGCATGTGCCCCGGGATGTGCCCCCGGGATGTAACCAGGGATGTGCCCCGGGATGTGCCCGGGATGTGCCCCGGGACGTGTCCCCGGCTGCCCCGGTGCGGGGCGGCGGCGGGGCCGGGGTGGGCGGGAGCGGAGCCGCCGCTGCCCGCGGAGGTCCGGAGCAGTCGGCGGTGGTCAACTCGCCGCGGTGTTCTCGTCACTCGCCGTGGCGTTTTCATCCCTCGCAAAAAAGGCTTTTCTCCAAACAAAACGCTGCTGCCACGCGGAGCGAGGGCGCTTCTGATGACCCCAAGCTGCCCCCGAGCCAGCTCTGCCCCCTGGCCGTGCCCCCGCACTGATGTCCCGGTGCCTCCGGGCAGGTCGGCGGTGCCCAAGCACAGGCTGGCGAGGAGCGCGATGGCATCGCTGCCCACACACGTTTATGCCCGACTGCCACTACCTTTAAGCGCACAGGGTGTCACCAAAGCCACGTGGGCCCCTGGCATGGGCCAGGTCAGATGGCACAGCCCCGCTCAAGGGTGTCCCGGACACTTTGGACCGGTGCCACTGGCTCTGGCTTCAGCAGCCCACCTCTGTGGGCTCTGCTCCTGCTCCACGGAGCAGGAGGGAAAGGGGAAAAGGAGATCCCTTGTCCTGGAGAGATTCCACAGCAGTCCAGAGGCTGGGAAGCATTTCTCCAGCCTTTCCAGAGCCCTTCGTGGAGCAGGAAGGATATGACCTCTGCCCAGACAGCAGTGCCCTGGAGCTGAGCGTGAGCTGTTAAAAGTCCAGCTTGGGGAGACATCAGCCTTTGTACTCCCACAAGTCCCACCTGGTTGTAAACTACACGTGGTGCAGTTGGTGCTGCCCTGGCCCAGCCAAACTGCTCCTGTTTTCCCTGCCGAGGTGTCCCCCTGAATGGTCCAGTCCAGAGGAGCACCTGACACCAGGCTCATTCCACAGGTCCCATGTCAAGATAAATTCAGCTTTATTCCTCTTTGTCCCGAGCTCAGCAGATCGTTCCCAGCTCTGGATGTAGCTCTTCCCCTATGCTTTTCACTCACTTACTTGGTTGCCTGAAGAGAAGCAGCTCCACCACCTCCCATCCCCTGGATGCCCCAGAAAGCCAGGATTTCAGGAGTCCTTTCAGTCAGTTCCACAATCATATCTCAGTTCTTTGCTTCCTGTATCTTCCTGTGCTTGCAGCTGACACCACGAGCAGGAAACCATCAGGAGCCTGGCATGGACTATCAGGAATGTTTCTATTTCTGAAGTACAGAATGAAAAAGAAACAGGTGAGTGTCATTCAACAGTAACTGGACTGTAATCCCAGCACTGTACAGTGGTGATACAGGGAGATGTGGGAATGCAGATTCTTTCTGCAGCTCATGATCACGGTGCACTGCAGGGCCCTCTCCGTGCCTCTGGATCCACAGCCACGGCTGTTTCCTTCCACCTCCCTGCGCTGCTGGTGCTGTGCAGCCAGCCAACATTCCCAACAACAGGTGCTCCCCAGGGAAAAATACACCTTAATGAGTGGAGTGGAAGGATCTCTGAGGCCAGAGCAGAAAATCAGTACTCTCTGCCACTAAGAACCTGACTGGATTGCAAAGCTTCAGTATCAAATACGGGCTGGAGATTACTTGTTTGTTTGCCTGTGAATATTCCATGCATAATTCTTCTTTGGAATTGTGTTTACAATAATGGATGGCCCTGGTGAGATGTAATTCATGTGAGAATGCTGATATCAGAAATCTCCAGGTGCAGCTCAGATGATTTATAACTGGCCTCTTTATAGAACAAAGACACATGAATTATTTACAATTTTTCAGAGAAAAAAATAGATTCAATATTATATTACAGCTGACAATTCTGCATGGAAGCCTCAGCTCCATCCACCCATGCTGTGTAGGACAGGGAGCAGTGGGAGCCATGGAGATGCAGCACTCCTGGGAAGGTGTGTATGGAGGAGCAGTCCCTGTACCAGCACAGGTGTCTGGCTTGGGCAGCCACTGTGATCCCTCATTCCTCCCAACCTGCCAACTGTGCTGGGAAGGGGGTTCCTGCCCTTCCCAACCTGCCAGCTGTGCTGGGAAGGGGGTTCCTGCCCTTCCCAACCTGCCAGCTGTGCTGGGAAGGGGGTTCCTGCCCTCCCCAATCTCCCAGCTGTGCTCTGAAGAGGGTTCCTTCCATCCCTGGTAGCTCCTTCACCTCATCAGTGAGCGCAGCACTGCTCCTGTTCACACCAGCCCCTAATCCCTTCCTAGGGCTCTCCAGCCACTTCCTCAGCAATATCCTCCATCCAGCAGCAATGAACTGTACAGATCACAAGCAGAATTTCACCCCTTTTGTGTGTGCACATTGCTCCCATGAGGAGCCAAGTCATGCCAGCGTGTGCACCGCCGTGGAGAAAAGGAAAACATTGATCTGCTTTCCTTCACAGCCCCACAGCCCACTGGCTTTTGATTCTTTAAGAAAAGCCAAAAATACCCATGTGTGTGTTTTATTGGTACCAACGTGTGTCACAAGAAAATGAAGGTAACAATAGTCTGGTAAAGGAAAACTCCCCACTTTGGGTTCAATATGTTCTTATAACCCTACTCAGGCGGCTCACTCTGTCTCGATGTACTCAACCCTTTGCAGAACTCGAGCAGATGTTTTAAATCTCTTCCTCAGAAATATAACACTGTACTTTTGTACTATTACCTTATCCTTTCCTAGGTAATTTTTCTCTTTCCCCACAGGGAATTAGTGACACTTGATATCCCAGTCTATGAGCTCTGAACCCCACAGTGTGAGAAAGCCTAGAGCCCCACTGCACCGGGAGTGAATGACTTCCAATTACAAGTAAAATAAACTTTTCTTTTTTAACCTTTTGTGTTTCTTATTAATGAGGAACCATTTATGGGAGGCTCGTGACACGTTCTGTGAGCAGGTTTTCCTTTCCAACCCTTCGGAAGGAGGTGGGAGCCAGGGCTGCCTGGCCACAGTTCTGCCCCACGTTTGTAGCTCGGAGCCCAAAGGGATTTAAACGTGCACAACGCAGCACTTCTGCATTTCTTTGCTGACCCTCAGATCAACTAGGTTTTTCTGTGTTAACCTGGCGATATTTCCCAAACTATCCTGCATCAAAGCACTTTAAAAGCAGTTAAAACAACACATCTATTAGTAACCTGATCAGGTTCTCTACAATGAGCAACATAAAAAGAACCAAAAGGATGTTCCAAGCTCTGCCAGCTTCCTTGTGTGGCTAAAAGGTGTGTTAACACCTCAGCAAATCCTTAAGACCTACAGCAGCATCCTGTGGGAAATAATTCCTTCCATTTCCCCATTCCAGGAGGCTCCTTTGCTGCAGGAGTCACCCCTGTGTGAAATCCAAGCTCACTTCCTTTGGCTCTGGCTCCCAGGGCAGTGTCGGCATGCTGGGAACGCTCCTCCAGACACAGCACAGAGTTCATGGCACCTGGGCATGGAGGTATAATAAAAACATGAAATAATGGCTTGCTGAGACAGATCTCCAGCACCTGCTTCATCCCTTCCCTGGAAATCCCAGGCACACCTGATGGAGAAATGTTACCTGAACGTTGCCAGTGTTTCACGAGGAATCTTCAGAAATGACCAATAAAACAAAAGTCTGCTGAATCACTGCTATTCTCACTCCTTGCAGCCGTTCTGCACTGCAAAAGCTCAGCTATTTCCAGTGTTCGTGGCTGTTCTCTGTTTTAAAAGCTGGACTTAACTGTACCAGCTGTTACCCAAATATTGGGAGATGCTACTTAGAAGGTCACTGTAACATGCCAATAGAGAGACTTTACACTGTAAATCCCTCATACTTTTAATCATCCACTGACAGCAGACACAAAGAAAATCCAAATAAACCATGATCTTCTCAAATACAGATGGTTTGGATTTTAGAGAATTGGCTTGAACAGATTAATAGACCCTGGACCTAAGCAGAAAATGCTCTTTAGGAAATGAACTTGATGCCTCTGGCTCACCAAAACAGCATTATGAGAGCAAACTGCTGCCAAAGCCTGCCCAGAATGACTTGCTTTTTGCTGTTCTGTTCATTATTTATTTATTCTGAACAGCTCTGGTGAAATATGAAATGAGAGTGCAAAGGTCTGCAGGCACTCGGGATTTAAAAATCACACAGACAAGGCTACCTTTGGTTTGATGTGGCATCAGCTGCACATGGACTTTTATAATTACAGTGTCTTTTAAATGATCATTGCACTTTAGTGATTGCAAAGCGATATTTAAAATGGTCTATTCACACGGTATCACTCATTCACTTCTTAACAAATCATAAAAGTAATAATGGCAAGGTACAGATTTTATCTGATTGGCTTTTCTGTCCCTGGTTTAAATCAGGATTTCATGATTTCCACAGAGGAGGAAATAAATCTGCCTCACACAGAGCTGAAAGGAGACTGTGTACTGACACACCTCAGCATCCTTAAATAATTAATGCTGTTACTTAACAATCTTTTGCTGAAAAAAAAAAAAAAAAAAAGGCTTTTCTCCCTGCAGAGCTTCTCAACAGTGATGATCTTTATCTTTCCTTCTGGAAAAATTTCATAACAAGTGTTAATATTTTATCAGGCTACTGTTGGACTGACAGCATTGCCTCTGTGCTCTCAGCATACACCTTCCTTAAAGCAGCATTGAAATGGCTGGGGGCTGAGCAGGGCTCTGAACACAGAGAACTGGTAAAAGATTAACTATGTCAGTAGTTTGTAATGTATTATTGAAAACGTCATAGAAAACTCATCAAAGCTATAACCCAAGTTGAATCAAGCTCCCACAAAACATAAATTGTTAATTGTTGCTCACTTCCCAGTGACAATATAATACTGCAGGCATGAGCAAGAAAAGAAAAAATGAACCCTGGAGAAGCTGGGATCATTTCTGTGTTTCTGTCAGTAATGGGTAGTTTACGGGAAAGGAAAAACACAACATTTTTGGGCTATTTAAAGAGTGATAATAGAATTGCAGGAGCTGGTCTCTGAGGTGTGGTGCCAGCAGGGCTTTGAAAAGGGGCTGCTAATTGTTCTGAGAGGCCTTTGATATAGTCAGTGCCTGTTTTTTGGACAATCCAGGAACTGTTTACAGGCCAGAGTTCCCCCTGGCTTGTCAGCGCTAGGGGCAGAGGAGGCTGAGGGAGGGGAAGGTGCCCAGGGAGCAGTGCCAGGCTGGCAGGAGCCCCAGCTGAGCAGTGCTGTCATAGTGCAGGGGATTTTCTTCCTGCCCAGTAAAAAAGCTGAGAATGTTTTACCTTGCATAGCTCATGAGCAAACTAAATACCATGAGATTTGTTCTACAGACTGTTTCTTTCACTTGGATTTCATGTTCTGTCTGTGTTTAATTCACCCTGGGCTTGCTCAGACGAGTGTGGTGCTGGGAATCCTGGGCAGACAAACCTGGGGAGAGCAGCAAAAAAGAGAAGGAGAAAATAAAAAGAAACCTGAAACCTTTATGGAGGTAAAGCTGCTCCAGTTTACACCATGTCAGGCTCACTGAGTAGTGTGTGAGTCTCGTTCGTGTGTGACACTCACCTGTGGGGTGGGTGGTAGGTGAGGGAGAGCCTCCAACAGACCTGGAGATGGGATCTGGGGATAGACTCCCACGTGGGAGCTTTGCACAGCTTCTCTGGGAATACAGGTGAGAATACAGGTGAGTCACACAGGCCACACACTGCCTGAGTCAGGCCCACAGTCTCCCACCTCCGGGCATCTCCTGAGCAATGCCGTCCCTCCTGTTCCTCTCCACAAGCCACCCCAGGGACTCCCTAATGCTCCCTGGACTGTTCACCCCTTGAGGGAGGAAAAAATTCTAAAAGACTGGTGTAATTCAGGTTCATCTCACAAGGTCTCTTGTGTGGCCAGTGTGAAAAATTACCTACTTCAGTTGGTTTCTTTATAATTTTAACCATTTAATTTGATTTCTCCTGCTTCCTGTATTATGGTGAATAGGGAATAATTATCAGCTGTCCGTCTTCTCCAAAGATTTGTGCTGTTGCTGACCTGGAACCTCTCCCTCAGTCCCCTTCCAGGCTGTGAACCTACAGCACACCCAGTTCCTCCAGGCACAGCAGCTTTCCTTAACCTGGGGGACCTTTAGAGTGACCTTTCAAACAATCCATTTCAGCTCTAAGCAGTGCCTTTGCAATTCCCCCTCCTCTCTTTCCTCCCTCCCAGCCCGGTACAGGGCAGCTCTCTGTGAGTACGAGCCCTGACAGACACAACAACACAGCACCTTCCTATGAACTGGCCTTCTGGCTGCAGATTTGGTGCTTGCAGCACTAGGCTGCCCACTAAATATGGCTTTCCTTAGCACACATGTCCTGTTAAAGCTGCTGTGGCCCCTCCAGAGCTGGCCCCACGATGCCCCAACACATGGCCATAGTGGGACACTGTGTGAGCTTGAAATATGTTTGCTGAGGGCACAATTCAGTGCTCAGGGTCCTGCAGTGACAGTTTTGGCTGGCAGAGCAACAGTGAAAATCCTGAGCTGATGCTTTTGGGAAGGAGGGAGGGACGAAGAGAGGGGTCAGCTCGAGCTCTGAAGCCCTGGCCTTGGGAAGAGGAATACATGAATTTAGGTCTCATGGGAGTTTCCAGATCGTTGCCTAAATTGCTCATTTTCTGCAGGATTATCAATAGGGAATTTGTACTAAAATCCCTCTCTGCAGACCTTTAAGGAGACGTTGTTGTGTTCAAGGTGGGGAGCCCAACCTTTCTAAATCCTCTCTCCTCCCTGCCCCAGCAGCAATCAGCACGCCCATCCCACCAGTCCCTGTGGAATCCAAGCCAGGCATGCATATCTCTTGTTTCGGGGTGGGGATTTATCCTGAATTTTGGGTTTCACAACACCAGTGTTTGTGTTGCAGCTGACGATTATTTCTCCTGTGCCTGCAGGGCACAGAATGGCTTCTCCTATTCCAAATGCCAAATGCAGCACAGTCCAAGTTAGGACAAGTCCTTCTCTTCCTTCTGGGAGGTTTTAGAAGCATAAGGACATCTTTTTCTAACAGAAACTGCTGCAAGAGGAATCATTATCCTCAACATATCACACTCGCTAACTTCTTCCACCTTACTGTCACTGCTCCTCGTGTCCAGCTGGGATCGTGGGATTAATGGTCAGCAAGCACAGGCACTCCACAAACCAGCAGGGAGGAGGGATAACAGTCCCATGGAAAGGTCAGATTGTCCATCTCCAGAAAGTCCGTTTCCATCCACTGCCATCTACTAAGGAATGTAAAATATAGTGGTACTTCTGTGAGAAATGTAGAGATTGACAGGGAAAGCCATGGAAGTTGAAGCCAGGAAAGGTAATTTGATAATCCACCCCTCCTGCCAGTGATGTCAGCTTCCATTAATGATGAGATATATTCTTAGGGTTATCTCTACTTTTAATGTCATCTTTCTAAAGGATTTGTTTACCTCAAATTCAGATGACCTCAGGTATTTGCTTCTCTTAGAATTCAAGGCAGGTCAAAGTCACAGTCCCACCTGATCGTGCCTGAAGGAGGAGCAGCAGTGATCCCCAAAATGTGACCTTTAGACCCTTGAAAGTGTGACAAACATACAATTAATAACAGGCAAACTACTTCAAGGGAGTTTGGCAAGAAATTCCAGTTCCCCATCTTTTTCCTGTCCAAAAGAGAGAGGCTTGATCTCCCTCTCCCAACAGCAGTGATGAGCTTTACCATTTCTGTGCCTTCATTCTGTGAATCTAGACAATACTGACAGAGGTGTCCCTGGACAGAGGGGTGACATCTTGCCCCTAAACACCTTTCAACCATATCCATACAGGGCTATGAAGATTTGGAAAAAAGTGACATTTTGTTTTTCCTCCAGGTGATGGCCCCAGATCAAGTCTTTCAGGAAATACCTGTTCTTAAATAGAACATATTCATTAAAAAAAAGCACAGTAATAACCAGGAGACCCTGGCACAGGAAAGAGCCTTAGCCCTCTGGAAGGGATGGAAGATTCAACTTCAGCCCCATGAAGTGCTTGTCAGGATGTGGCACCCATCCCAGCAGCTCACACAGAGGCATTTAGGTATCCCTGTTCGATGAGCTGTTTGATTCCATTTGGGTTTGTATTGCTTTTAAAAATTTCTAAGCATTCAGCCAAAGCAAACTGTCACAATACAGTCATGAGCAGAGCTTCTCGAGGAGCCTGAACCCGCAGGAACACTGCAGCAATGGGTACTGCAGCAGTAATCCTGCAGAACATTAACAAGGTCTAAGTGTTTCCACGGGATTTCCACGAGGGTGACTGCAGCAGGGAAATGAATCAGTCATCTGTAGGTTAGTGGAATTATCTTTATAAACAGTTTGCGTGCAGGCGGAGGGGACTAGGAGAAATACCATGAAAGCAATGATGTGCAAAACAGAGCTGGAGTATTTCCCTCTGCTTTCTCATCCTGTTTGTCTAACTTCAGCTGGCAAGAAGTTCCCCACAGACTGGGGATGCTTTGGGAGAAGGAGAGCCTCTCTTCAAAACACAAATTCAGAACTGCCTAATAATTAATTACTTAACCTTAACAGTACAGGAGAGTTCTGGCATAGGATAAGGAAAGCCAGCTAAGAAAATCCATATTCCAAAAGAGTCCTGGAAGTACTCAGTGTGTCAAGGGGCCCAGCAAGGCACTTCCCCCTTGGCTGTAAAGCCCACACAAGACCCTTGGCCCAGCACCCCCTGGCTGGACACGCTGAGCAGCAGGGAGGAGGGAAAAAGGAGAAGGAACAAACAAAACAGAGCAGAGGGAATTGAGAGGAAGGGATTAGTTAGAGGAGAACTGGGAGGGGTGTAGTGAGCAAAAGGGTGAGTAGGAGGAAAATGAATCTGAGCTGTAGGTGGGTGAGAGGTACATAAAGCCATGAAGATGGTACCAGATTAGAGTCATGAGTCAAACACTGAAGCATGAAATAAGTCTACAAAGGGTATCCCAGATCCCTCTAATTCACACAAAAACTTCTGCAAATACCCCCCTCTGCTAGAGATCTGTTACACAAGGCCAGTGTTCATCTAGTGGGTTCAGTAATGCTCACGGGCAAGTAATGCCCTGATGCACGTGTGGAAGGTCTGGTAGTGACACGGGTTCCAAATGCGCCCAAAAGACAATAAAGGAAAAGTGTGGGATTAGATATTGTACAAAAATGAAAAAGCTGAAATGATTTCGAAAGGTCTTACCCAGAAAATGGAGGAATTTGTATGGTTCCTGTTTACAGAGCATATTTAGGCTCTGAAGAAGCAGCAGTTCAATCTACCCAGGCTGTGAATTACACTCACGGACATTTTTCCTTAATCAAGCACACAGGGAGTTAAGGAAAGTAACCCTGGCAAACAAAAACAGCCAACACTGGATTATGTGAAACCTGTGATGTTTTCTCTTGCCTTAAAACCTTATCTGACTGTTTATTTCTGTGAGAGTACACTTATTTATAGCACCCTCTAAACTCCTTGGCCTTATGGATGAAATTCAGTCCTGACTGGCTGAACATCATGTGGAGACTGTTCTCCTGGTGCTTCCATATTCATCACCATCTGGTGTGCTGGGAGGGAGAGCCAGGAGGAGGCAGTGAGTGACCCCTCCTCTTGACAGAAGACCCTCCAAGTACCAACTAATGCCAGTGGCAGGACACACCCTCCAGGGAGGGGATCACATATCTCGTGGACGCAAACCACGCTCAGAAGAGCCAACTCCTCTGACATGGAGAGATGCAGAGATAAATCTTCAGCATCAAGGAGGATGCACAGATCGGTTAGAAACACCAAGTCTGAGGCTACCTGAGGTTCAGCAGACTGGCATTTCTGCGCCAGACAAACATGTTTTGCTTGTCTGATTGTGAAGTTCTGGACAGAGCCGATTCTGCTGACACTTAAGGGATGGCAGCACACGGCAGAGGGGAGCTGGGGACAGCACAGAGCAATCCACCCAAGTCGGGCTCCTCGGAGCTTCTCTGCCAGACGATGATTTGCAGGAATTCTGAGAGCAAGCTGGCTGCCATTTGCACGCTGCCAAAGGAATAGGAAATAGTAATAAACCAGAGCCCAAATGTGCTGTTTATCCAGGGATACAGGCTGAACACTACAGGGAGACTGATTCCCAACCTCCCCAAGCAGGACTCAGGAACAGTTCTGGAGAGAGGCGTTAAATTTTCCAGAGTAAGGCTGATAAGGTGGCATCTGTGGGAGCCTGCACGGTTTCTTTCTCGGTGAGTGGGAGGAGGATTAGTAGAGAGAAAAAAAGACATCAGTGGAGGTATTCTGTGTTGTCAAAAGCTCGAGCATGTGTAACTCTGTGGATGGCTGCACATCCTTGGGAGTCCCCACAGATTGCAGTGGGGCCCTACCTCGCTTTTGAGCAGCCAGAGCTGGACGCACCTTTCTGTGGGCACACACCTACCCTAGAAATATATTATGGAATACTTTTTGGTCCAAATAGCAGCATTTTTGGAGAAGCTGCACAAATTTAATGCAGATGTGTCTGCACCAAAATTGTTGGCATTTTTATAGATCACCACACATGAAGCATAAATCCCATTTACCAGCAATCCAGTGCTTAGGCATTTCCACTCTGGTTACTTTGGGAGTTTAATCAAACGAATGCTATCACCATCTAACATGATCAATCAGCCATTTGAAGAAGTAATTGGAGCTTAAAGGAGGATGAGTGGATGAATTTCTAGTTACTTCATGCTTCTCTGCATATTAATTTTAAGGCTTGAAAAAAATAATAAAATATCCAGAGCTGGAAGGGACTCACAGGGATCAGAGAAGTGCAGCTCACAGTTGGCCAGTACAGCCTCTCCCTCCCCTCACTCTGTTTCAAATCAATCTTTCCCATAGCTCTACAGGAGCTCTACTTTGCTGGAATAATAATCTCCCCTCAGGCTTCAAGCCATGCCTATAGGGAACAGCATTTTAACTTCACAAGGCACCTTTCTTGGTACACAGCAAGGGGACAAATACCAAAAGCATTTCTTTTCCCGATGTATACACAGGCTGCAAAAGAACCACGGAAGCTGTTAGCCAGGAAAAAAAGAAGGATGCTGTGACAAGTTTTTTAGGAAGACTATATGTGGCCACTTCTTTGCAATGCCTCTAAAATTTATAAATATATATATTTATATATATACACGGCCACAGCTGTTGGCACAGGCCCAGTCATAAACATATTACATAAAATGACGTTGAGGGGTGGCTAAAAGCAGCAACTTCCCTCAAAAACAAACAAACTGACTCACTTTCACATGTCTCTGGTAGAACAGAGGGATGCTGCTCGGTGATGGACAAATCCTGTGGATCCTGTGGACAGCTGCCAGCCCAGTCCCAGTGGAACTGTGTGGTGCCAGGGCAGCACCTGACTGCTCCCAAACACCAGTGGTTCCTTACCTGTTTCCACAGCCCACGTGTGCAGGGAGCCCTTGTTGGAAATCTGTACATGGAGCTGGGTGTCCTCCTTACAAAGTGCTCCTGAAACAGAGGGAAGAATAACGAATACACACAACCTGCTGTTCCTCTGGTGTCTTAAACCTGTGCTTCCCTGCCCTTACAAGCAAGTAGTTGTAGGGCAGAGTCCATGGCAGAATTATCCATTAGGAGCATCTGGATGCATAGCCTGCAGCCAAAATTTGTCCTTGGTGCTCTTCCTTTCTTCTCCCCAATTGTATCCCCTGTCTGCCAGAGCGCACAGCAGCATTTCAGTCACTGGAATCACTTCACTAGAACATATCTCTTGGAATTGCTTCAGAGATGATTTATTCTTTGTACAGTGCTTTGAATTAGTAAGTAATATTAGAATACCTTGCTATAACACCTCGCTTTCTCCTGGGAGATTCCCCTGGTACCATGAATTTTCATGCAATTATGGCTAGGATTGCCTGGCAGACTGGTTTCTCCCATGTTTTTAGCAGGCCAGACAGTCAGGAGAACACTTATCACCAGTGTGCACAATCTGGAACAACATCCCAAAGTAAACTCCACACAAAGGACTCTGAGGAATGTTATATTCAATTCGGATCACAGAAGTGACTCCAGGGAAGCACGAGACAGATGCCCTTTGTTAGCCACATAAAATAATAGCAGGGTTTTGTTGCTACCTTAGTCAAGCCAACATACATTTCCTTCCCTCAGAAGGTATAAAGCAGCAAATTACCCCAAATGGACCCAGTTTTGTGCAGCCAACAATGCAAGTCATAAAATCAATAATATCCCAAAACAATTGCTCAGAGCTGAACAATGGAATACGCTGGGTGAAAGCTAAGCAGGAATAATGCTCCCTTAGGGAAAGACTCATCACAAATCACAGCAGACAGCTCACTGTACAGAATGCAGCAAGGAAGAGTGACAGCCAGAAAAGCCTGAATTTTGATTTGTGGCAACACAGACTCATAGGGAGAAAAAAATAGAAAATAAGCCTTCTACTGTTAAAAAACCATATACAAAAAAGTGACTTCCTTATTGTACTCTGATGGGAACATTTCAGTGTTCAGGAGGGTCCACAGACCAATTTGTGTGCAAAACTCACCTTCCCACCGAAATTCCAAATGGGAACCTGAGAAGGAATGAAGTCTCTGAACACCTGCATGGCTCCAGAACTAAATCATTTCAGCTCTTCTGTGGGAAAAGAGAGAGAAAGGAAATTCAGAAAGCAAATACAATAGAAACAGGCACAGAAATCAGGCCACTCACTTTTCAGTTCCTTGGTCTTATCCATATTTTCAAACACCCCTGTGAGAGTGTGAGGATATTTTGCTGTTCTGAATGTATCATTGAACCCAACAGCATTTGTAATTCCCAGAGCCCAGTAAATCACAAAGCACTACAACAGCTGGAGCTACGGAAAAATGTATCCATTTTCCCATTCCCTCCTGCTTCCTCAACAAATCCTGAGCGACAGGACACAGATCTAATGCTTTAAAAGCATTATTTTGATGCACAATGTGCTCTGTAAGGAACTGCAGCTCCCTCGGAGCCGGTGAATCAGACCCTGCTGTTCCACGGGAATTCCGCGGTGCGGTTCCCCATCTGTTGGCAGGAGCAAGGAGTGACAAGGGAGCTCATCGGGAAAACAGGCTGGGATTCACCTGGAGTCAAGGGCTCCTTCTGTGTCCGTCAGGAACGTAAAACCCTGATTTCACCACCAGACCCCTGGGGGAAACAGGCTGCTCTCCGCTCGGGAAACATCCCTGCCGTGCTTGGGACGAAGAGACTAGTTCAAAATCCAAGGGTATAGGTTTGATGGCTCACAGCCAGAAAGGGAAGGCATAAGAAACAACATTTTTGGAACAGTTGGGGTAGGAAAAACCTCCACACGCCTGTATCTATGCCACGACTTTGCTTTAAGGTTTCTTTGTGTCCATAAACAAGAGGACATCCTTTGAGCCAGGCACGCTCCAAGCGCGGTTTAGCAGGCGCTGCTCCATCCTTGCTGAATTCCCCGCTGAGCTGCACTAACCCCAACACGGCTAATTAACAATTCAATTGGAAAGGAGCCTCATTTAAAGCTGAGCTCTCTCTAATAAGAGCCAAACACGAGACAGGAAAGTTCCTGGACTGAGAAAACCTTTCTAGAGAAACCACCCCCCCCCAACCGCGTACAAACACACGAGCCGCCGGCTTGTCTCTTAATAGAACTTTTAAGGTTGTGGCACGAAGTGAAACCATCTCTTTTTTTATTTTAGTGACCCATATTCCCTCTGAAATCACATGAAGGCACAGGTATCGCTCTGCCCTGAGAGTTAGCTCCACAGTTTTGTTTACTTACTATTGATTTGTTGGTTCCTTCACTTTTAAATATTGACTTTAGGAAACTGAAGCCTCCAAAAGATCTGGACTCAGCCTCTTTGACACCAGAACAGGGCTTTAGCCTAAAAAGATCTTTAATGCATCATCTAATACTCTGTCTGAGAGCTTCTCAATTAAATGGGGGAAAAAAGCAAAGAGAGGAGATAACCACATTTTAACACAGAAACACATAATCACATAATTCTTTTAGCATACAGCATTGTCACAGTTCATTTTCTGCCTAAGAACTATACAAACTGTAGCATCTGCCCTTTCCTCAAAATAATAATGTTCAAAATTTCCATCTAAATTACTTTTGATTCCAGATTAGCTAAAAGGTATAAAAAACTAAAGTGCTTCCTCCATCTGGGTTGACAGAGAAACCAATGGAAAGATGAACAGGGAGAGAATTTACTGGAAAAAGAAGTTGCATCAATTACCTGTTTTCTGCATGTTAGGAAATTATTCGAGTGAATAAATATGTGTTCCAGAACTGCTTAAATACAGAATTACTCTCGGCTCTGATGAGGTAAGTTCCAAACCCTGGCAAAATGGGACAAATATGAGTACAGGGAGGGAAGGAGAGAAAGAGCATAGGGACAGGAGTGTGTTTTTGACTGGGACATGTTGCTGTTTTGGGGCACAGGGGCCTACATAAAAGGTGAGACTGAAGAATAAGGGAGAGAAAGGAAGAACAGAGGAGAAAGATCCAGAAGCAGAGCCAGAGATACCTTCTGGGAGTGACCAAGACCAGGGTCTGTGAGAGGCAGTGGTGGATGCTCCTCCTCATGGCCCTGACCTACAGAAGAGCTGCTGTTCCACTCAGACACTGACCTGAACATCAGTAAGTGTAAAACTAATATTTGGGCTGGGCCATTAATCACTCTACAGGCATTAATCACTGTTCAGGGGCCTTTTTACCTCCAATAAACTTCTTCCTGTGTATCCAGCTACCTTGTGAAAACTGAGGTTGAAGCCCTGGACTGAGGTTCAGCCCTGGACAGGAATTAACGTCCTGGACAGAAATGGAATTGTCAAAGGCACAAGTAACCTCTGCTGCTTTGTTAGGCCAAAATGTTCCTGATTTTTAATTAACTTTGGTTTTATTCCTGTGTGAGGAATTTGAGGCAAGCAGTAAAAGAGAAAAGTGCTGAAAGGCACAGCCCTGGAACTCAGCATCACATTTTAGACCTAGGAAAAACAAGTCTGTCTGAACAAGACTTTTCTGGCACTGGAAAATTGAGTATTGTTGCTGCTGAAAAATAAACCAGGGGATCTCTCCCATGCCCATCAGTGCAAAACAAAGATCACTTTCAGTACAGAGCAGCAGCCCATCATCACTTTAAGAGACAGCAAATATCTTTCATTTTTTTTCTCTCTAATCAGATCAGTAACCATGACTGCATTTCACTTGCCCTAAATTGCATTATTTGTGAACAAAAGTGCATATGACAGAACTGGTCCACTGCCACCCCTATGCATAACCACTTTATCTGTTAATTAATGAGCAAAATTATCGGTCTCAGTGTTAACAGTATCACTCCTGAGCATTCCCCTACTCTCCAGTCCTTCCTCAAAAGGATTTGGGGAATCAGGAGTCTATTCGGACCCTTAAAAGGCCAAAAGGTTCAAATCCTGTACCCCTTCCAAAGCTCTCTGTAACGCTGTACAGTCCAGTAGGTAACAAGGGGTAAAACAATCCTGCCACTTAAACAATGCCACAAGGGAGGTCCCACCTATCGCCAGACCTGGGCCGCATCCTTCCCCCGGGCTGGGCAGGAGCAGCGACCTCCGGAGCGCCCGGCCCCGCACCACGGCACCTCCCGTGGGTGACAGAGCCCCCAACCCCGCACCACGGCACCTCCCGTGGGTGACAGAGCACCCAACCCCGCACCACGGCACCTCCCGTGGGTGACAGAGCCCCCAACCCCGCACCACGGCACCTCCCGTGGGTGACAGAGCACCCAACCCCGCACCACGGCACCTCCCGTGGGTGACAGAGCCCCCAACCCCGCACCACGGCACCTCCCGTGGGTGACAGAGCACCCAACCCCGCACCACGGCACCTCCCGTGGGTGACAGAGCCCCCAACCCCGCACCACGGCACCTCCCGTGGGTGACAGAGCACCCAACCCCGCACCACGGCACCTCCCGTGGGTGACAGAGCCCCCAACCCCGCACCACGGCACCTCCCGTGGGTGACAGAGCACCCAACCCCGCACCACGGCACCTCCCGTGGGTGACAGAGCCCCCAACCCCGCACCACGGCACCTCCCGTGGGTGACAGAGCACCCAACCCCGCACCACGGCACCTCCCGTGGGTGACAGAGCCCCCAACCCCGCACCACGGCACCTCCCGTGGGTGACAGAGCACCCAACCCCGCACCACGGCACCTCCCGTGGGTGACAGAGCCCCCAACCCCGCACCACGGCACCTCCCGTGGGTGACAGAGCACCCAACCCCGCACCACGGCACCTCCCGTGGGTGACAGAGCACCCAACCCCGCACCACGNGGGGGCTGCGGGGCCGGGGGCGCGGGGGCGCGGTCACCTCCAGGTACGTCCGTCACCTCCAGGTACGTCCGTCACTTCCAGGTTCTTCCATCGCAGCCAGGTACTTCCATCGGCTCCGCACCTGCGGCGCCCGGCGGGCCGGGGGTCGGGGNTCCCAGAACATCACCTGCTGGCAGCGGGGACCGCGGCACCTCGCTCCAGACGTTTGAAAGTGTTCGCACCCCGTGCCCGGAGGGACAGCCCGTCCGAGACCCGCGGGGATCCGCGCCCCGCACTGCCACCCGCGGGGATCCGCGCCCCGCACTGCCACTCGCGGTGATCCGCATCCCGCACTGCCACCCGCGGGGATCCGCGCCCCGCACTGCCACTCGCGGGGGTCCGCGCCCCGCACTGCCACTCGCGGGGTGCGAGGCTGCTGCTCCTGGAGCCGAGCGCTGTGCCCGCAGTCGGGAAGGGTGAGGAGAGCGCAGAGGTTCGGTGGGAGGGCAGGTAAGGCATGGCACGGGCAGCCGGGGCTGCTCGGTTGTCCCTGTGTCCGCAGCCCCGCCGGGCACCTGCTCTCCTGGCCTTGGGCTGCTTGCCCTGCTCTCTGCTTTTTTCCCCGCTCATATCTATAAATGATAAAAATAGCCTTCAGGGCTGTGGGGTCATTACTTATTAGACAATGTTTGCACAGCCCTCAGCGTGGTAATAGGGGTCTGCATTAAGGAACTGTAATTCTGCAACAGAAGATACTGAGAAAGTTACTTGTGAGGTCAGTGACTCTCTTGGAAAAGCATATTTTGTCCTCAAAGAAAATCGATGTCTTCTTCCCGTTACCTCCTGATTCGTGCCTATAGCTAAAAGAGCATCCCTTCTTGGAGTCGGAGCTGTGCTAAATGGAGCAGCTAATGGAGCATTTCACCGCGGGCTCGGGTGTCAGCAGGAGCCGCTTGAAACCGAAGAGGCCAAACTGCACAGGGAGCCCTGGCAGGGAGCGGTGCTGGGATGGGTGACAGCGCAGGCTGTTTGATCCCGCTCCGAGGGGTCGGGGTGTATGGTGCAGAGAACCGGAGTGCATCGGTGGGATTTGGGGTGACCTGGACATTGAGCAGCCCCTACCTGTGTGGCTGCTGCTGCTGGAGTGCCTGGGCTTAACTCCCTGGAAGTGTCCGTGCTGGCTCAGGCTTGCTCACAGTTTTCTGCCTGGTTCTGGCTTTTGATTTGTCTTTCTCTGAGCTCACAGCCTGGTTCAGGAGTCAAGTGGCATTTGGTCATTTTGTGGTTTCCCCATTGGTGTTCACGTTAGACCATGGGTGCTCTTGTACCTGTCCCAGGCCTGTGTTTGTCTCTGTGTTAACTTGTAGGTATCACAGAGACTATTTCTGGTAACTTCCAAACTGTTCTCACCTAAATCTGCCAAGTGAGACAGCCTGTCAATGTTCTGGCCCCTTGCTTTGCAGTTTGGGATGGGGAATTCCAAAAACCACTTGCTCTCTTTGCACTGAAGCTATTTTTAAATGAGCCACAAGGTATTTCCATGCTCTGCTGTTGTTTGATGGCAGAGGAAACTCCTTGGCCTGAGCACAAGGTGCTGCTGGCACTTAAATGTGGGGAGGGGGTTGATTATTGTTGTTTCAGTTCTGAGGGGTTCTAATGTTCTTCCTGGCCTCTGTTAAAGGAGATGCTTTGTGCAGCTGTAACTGAATGCAGGATGTTGACCAGGAGCTTCTGAAACCCAACCCCGGTTCTGTCAGTGACTTACCCGATGGCCTGGGGCAAATCACTTACCCTCTCTGTGTTTCTGTGCTGGACGGGGTGAAGACCGTGGTTCTCATTAGAAACCAGTGGTGTAGGAGTTCTCAATGCTGCTCTGGAGGTGCCATGCTCTGTCACACCTCTGCTTTTTGGCAGGCTTACAGAATTCCTCTGTCACGTGTGGTGGATTTTCGTCACGTGTTCCTATATAAATTAGAAATATGCTTTAAATTTGATAGTAGAAACAGGCAATTTCAGCAAGTTCATGGGTGCTCTTGGTTACAAAATGCCACACAGTGATGCACACGGAGATGTAAAACTAAAGCATATAACAGGAAAGAGAAGTGGGGAAAGGATAAGCAATGTAGAGAAAACAGGAAATAAATCAAGGAAAGGACTATTTACCAAAGTGACTTTGTGCCTGAGAGGAGGTAGAGGACTAGCATGGAAGGGTTTGGAGAACTAACCAGAAAGCTCTCTTTTTCTTAAGAAACTTTGCAAGGCAAATTAGTTTCATGATTTGCCTGAAGAATGTTTTTGTTATTGCATGCACATGAGGTGGAAGTCAGCCAAGAAACCATTTTCTGTGTTGTTTTGTTGCAGATGGAGCCTGATTTGAAGCTGGACACAGGATTCTCCATGAGCAGCCAGTGTCAGCACCTGTAATGCAGACTCTGCTTCAGTCACACACTCCATTGGATAAAGGTCAGTTTAGGAAAACAGCTTCCGTGTCCATTGTAGATGCTGCCAGAAAAGGTGTATTCCTGTAATCTCCAACCTTGGGATCAGAAAGTAACAATTATTTTTTCCAGCCAAAAATACCTGGTGTTTTTGATGGGGAAGGTGATATCCAGGAAAAGAACTCTGTTTAAAGTTCCAAAAGTCTTCCATGTCAAACAACGCGGTTTAAGTGTGCACAAAAATAATTCTTTATTCCTTTATTAACCCCAAGATACGCTGTTGTATAACATGAACCTCGAGAGCAATGGAACACCCTCTAAAAGCAGGTTGAAACCCCTTCAGAGTGCACTGGAACCTGCAGCTCGAGCAAAGGTTACCAACCCCCTTATCTTCTGCAAAGATAGTGTGTCTTGCCTTGGACTTTAAATGAAGGAGCTCTGCATATCTGTTAATGAGAAATCCTAGGGCAGTAAAATGGGTAAAATGATGATTTTGTTTCTGCAATGGCCCATCTTCAGCCATCCTTGTGTAGCCTCAGGCAGCTGGGCCTGGAGGCTGTGGGTCTCCTTGCTGGGATGATTTTCCCTTAAATTCTTGGTGTCTAGTTAATGTCTTCCTCGTGTCAAGTCCTGTTGGCTTATAGGGATCAATTGATTATATTAGAATGTCCTTCATAGTAATTTTCATGCATAGCAATGTAAACGTTTTAATAAGTAGCTACACTGGGGAGTAGTGGTCACTGTTTTTTGGTTTTATTTTTTTCCCCAGGATTAGTCTTGGACACTTGTCAGCAGCACAAAACTGTGCTCTCCCTTTCCTCTCTGCAAAGGGTTTCAGGGTTTTGGTGCCTCAGCTTGCTCGGCTGGGTTTGCAGTGTGTTCAGGGGAGAAACTGTCACTTCACTGCAGCCAAGTTTGGCAAGAACAGATTTTGTGAGTAAGATTTTCAGTGCTTGGTGGTACCAAAGTGTTACAGTTTTACAGTGGTCTTTGCCTCCTGATGGTGCAGGTAGGCAGGATCATTTTGGCATCTGAGGAGGGACTGGCGTTGATTCCTTTGCAAAAGAAAGAAGTGTTTATGTTACAAGGCTGTGCACAATAGCAATTAAAAAGTCTCTTGGAGCTGGAATTAGTCCTTGATCCTCACAGCCTCCAGAACAGCTGTAGGTGTCTGTGTGAAGGTACTATTGTGAGTGAAAACAGGCACACTTTGCATTTAAAAATTGCGTGTGTGTTTACAGGCACACGTGTGTGAAGTGAGGGGCTGGGTGCAGGGCAGCACTGGGAGACAGCCAGGCTGACTCACCCCACGCCTGTCACCTGCAGAACAGGATCCCCAAGGTTCTCTCCTCGCTGTGTGTCGCTGGAAGCACCGTGTTGAATCTGTGGTGGTTCTGTTGTGCGGAGGTCCCGGGCTCTTCAGGTTTGAGATACGCTGGCCTGTATGTGTGGGTGCGCAACTTCACCATGAGCATTTTATCTGCAGCCATACTGTGATCACTTGAGTTTTAACCTTTCTGGGGTGATTCTGAGTCACCTCAGGCAGGGGTTGGCAGGTTCCAGGTGGGAACTTTCTCCAGGGTCACAGTGCAGGGAAGGTGTGTAGGGTCAGCAGGCTCTGGAGGGTGGTTTGAGCACAGTGATTCCAGGAAAGCATATCTGACCCAGGGTACCATGGGTGTGGAATTGCGGGGCTGTGGGAGCTCTGACAGACAGGCAGAGCTCTGCTGATTCCTCAGCCCTGCAGAGGAGGTTTGGCTGGGAGCTGCCCCAGTTCAGTGCATGGTGTGAGCTGGGCTGTGCCACTGTGTCAGCTCCAGAAACCGGATTGTCAGTGGTGGCCAGGCAGAATTGGTGTGTCCATGGCACTGAGCCCAGGCCGTGCCACTTCCCCCAGTCATCAGGAGTTGTCATGGTGGCATCAGGGGCACACACTGGGTATGACACATCCTGGACCACAAGCTTTGTTGGTTTTATGGCTTAAAGTGCAAAGTGCACTCAGTTGGCCTGGAGGGGTTGAGGTTTTATTCTGGGATTCAGTTTGCATTGAAGGCACTGATGGAGACTGTCTGGGATGAGCAAGAGCCTGTCTCCAGCCTCAGCTGGCTCAAAGTAGGTACCTAAACGCCTGATCCTGCCTTTCTCCAGGGCATTCCACAGGTACAACAGCCAGTGTATTTCAAAACAAATGACTGAGGGAAATTGTCCCCTTAAAGATATAGTTTTTGGCTGTTCAATTATTTTACAGGAGTCATTCAAGGAAGTGACTGGAAGTATTGTGTTTGAAGTAGCTCTACAAATTGATCAGCCTAAAGCACGTAATTTGCATGGTAGTCTAATCTAAGCTCAGTGTTTGGAGTGAAGGTTATTTCCCTGGCCTGCTAGTGCTGATTCATGCTATTTCGAGTAACTGCTGTTTTCTTTTCTCTCCAGATGTCATAAAGATTAGCTGGAAGGATTGAGTTGTTCAGCAGATCCTTCTATCTGCCTGTCCAAGCACATGTTACCAGCACCATTTCATATCTGATTTGGGTAACACGTGATCCATCCCATCTGTTGGAAGCAAGTCCAGTTTATGATTTGTCTGTTTCCCCCGTAGAAGCTCTGGTTCCAGGAGCTGAGATGGTCGATACATTCTTAATGAAGGCTGATACTCTGTGAAAGCCTTTGGCTGGGATCACTGAGGGGAGAGCACCAAGGCGATATCCTGCCATAGAAGGCCTTGGCTTCTCGGCTGCACCTTGGGGAGAGTTAAAAAGAGCTGGGAAAGGTGGGTGCTTATCAGGCTGGAAGGTGGATCATGATCCAAGAGTGGATCCTGGGCTGTCTTTGCAATTCCAAACTTCAGTTCTTAAACATTGTTAGAGCTGTTCCTTAAACATGTGCCCATGGACAACCAACCATTCTGAACGCTCTTGGGGTATAAGGCGTGGTGTGAACTCCAGGTGCCTGCTCTGTGGAGCCACGCAGGCGCCCTGTGGGCTCTGATTTCTCTCCCGTGTGGGGGCCACAGCCCTGCCAGCCTCTATTCAGTCGGTGTTCCCTGCCAGGCGGTCGTTCCACGCTCCCTTTCCAGCTCAGACTCTTTCTCCATTACTGGCCACGTGAACAATGTGGTACAGCTGGAGATGGCAGAATAATTACTGCCGTCACTGAGGGAAAATGTAATAGGAGTAATTGTGTACCTGCTGGAAGGTCCTTGGGGAACCCCTGCCCCAGAGGCTGATGTCAGACGTGGTTTTCTGGTGCAGTTTTGGGAGCAGGTACTCAGCCCTCCTGTGAGTTGGTTTGCCATGTTGGTTTCTCCAGTAGCACATAGAAAAGAAACAAATTTGGTATGTCTGAGGATCAGGCTTTGCTTTTTTACATACCCGGCTAAATCAGTGAAACATCTTGCTGTAGCTTTTTTGTCCCGAGACCTGAAGTGGTTCCAAAGGGTCTCTCTGAGATGCTTTTTGTACTGTCTGAGTTTGCTTTGTGACTCTTTCTTAAAATAGTGATGATGTTGCTGTGTTGTGAAAGAACAGTCCACGGTCTGAGCAGCTGTTGTACCTGACGCTGCATGAACATGGGAGGTTGTGCAGAACAATGTGCTGAGGAGCTGAACGTGCAGGGTGTGAGCTGTGCACAGGTTGTGAGGGCTGACAAGTGTGCAATAGTTTAGCTTGTTTTGCTTCACTTCGTAGGTCTTTATAGCCATAATAAATACAAATAACAAATTTAATAGCATTTTAATCATTTTGCTGTACATGTCCTGTGGTCTAGATGGATCTGTTAACTTTTAGGGCCACTTTGAGTGATGACCTGATTTGCAGCATAAAAGTTACAGTCTTTGTGACCCCAAGTTCTCTAAACAGTGTCATCTGCAGTGACTCTCCAGAGGAGAATTAGAGTAAGATTGTTTTTGATTGTTGCTTACTGCCTTCTAACAAATGCAGTAAATCCTTTTTTTACAAGGTTTAAGGTATTCCCAATTAGCTGGTACTTGCCTGAGGCAGGAGCAGACACAAAACCTGAGTGACTGAAGCACTGTGGAATTTGTCCTTTCAGTAAGTAAACTGGGGCAGGTATAGTTAAACTTGTGTTTAATACTACTTTCATCTCCTTCACCTCCCCATATATCAATACTGCTGAGGGATCAGCTGGATTTTCCAAGCTAGGAGCCAGAGCTGGGCATTGCTCCCTGCCAGCCTGGGCAGTGTGACCTAATGCCTCTCTAGACTGAAGTGTTGGTCAAAGTAAGGGCTTCTGCTTTGTGACTTATCTGAAACAGGGTGAAATCCCCTGTTTTCTAGTCAGGAACTAGAAAATGAGGACCATGCAGCCAAGAACCAGCTTTTCTAAGTGTTCTCTGAGCATTTTATCAAGCACTATCTAACAGCTGTGTTGTTCCATCCCAGGCCCTCCATGTTTCTGCAGTCCTCAGAATAGTGACCACATCAAATATCAGTAGTTGCTCCCTCCCTTCTTGCCATGTTTGTTCACCCTTGGTTTCTGACGTGCTTCCTGCATCCAGGTGCTAGTGGATGTGCTCTCTCACCTCTTCCCTGCTGCCACAAGGTTAGTTGGCATCTCTGCTGCTCCTGCTCCGCACTGTCGGTTCCTGCCGTCTCCCCTTTCACATCATGATCGCTCTCCACCTTCCCCTGAACTTCTGACATGGCTCTGCCATCCCAGCCAGCCCTTTGCTTCCAGACTAGGTGTCAAGAAACTTAACTCTAAACCAATTTGCCAGGCTGTCACTGGAGGGCTGCCCCTACCTGGGTCCCGCAGCACCTCTGTGCTCTCCCGGCTCCCAGCTGACCTCGGGCAATTCCATTGCCTCCTGGAGAATGCTGATGGTGTGCCCACAGTGCAGAGCACTTGTGCTGCCTGCAGGGCAACACTAATGAGAGCTCCTCTATTAACGGGGTTTTCCAGTTTGTGGGTTAGGTCTTTAAGGAGGAAAAGTGGCTACAGTTAATTTAATCTTACCCCATCATATTTGCACCCTGGTGTCCATTCCCAGTCTGTTCCCAGTCTGTTCCCAGTCTGCTCCCAGTCAGCACCACAGGCTGCTGCTTCTGGCATTGTAGGAATTTCCATTTAGCCACGCATCTGTGATGGAAAACAAAAGCAGTGTGGTTTTGACATCTCATCTAACCCTTTGCATGATTAATTAGCTCATTAAACATTAAGCAGTTAATCAGTAAAGATTAATAGACTAAGGGCTGAATCTCTGTGTGTCGGGGGTATGAGCTTGTTTTGTCAAAGATCCAGTGGCATTTTTTGTTCCAGGGACTGTGTGTGTGTGAGAGGAGCTCCAACTGCTCCCCCAGCAGTCACCACGTGTTAACAGATGTTAGCAGGGCAGAGAGAACAACAGCAGCAAAAAGAGGAGAAATAAACCAAAATATCACATTGAGGTATTTGGGGGCCTGAGTTGGAGCTTGGATTTCCTGCATCTTGAGATGTATTCCCTAACTGCAAGGCTATTTAGGAAAACTATCTTTTCATAAAAGTGTCAGGTTCCATGCCTGTGTTAGTGACCAGCTGACATATTCCTGGCTAATTCCATCATGGAGCAGCCTCCGACAGCTTGAGTGGGTCTTGGGAGAAGTTGTCTTGATTCCTGTTCAGTCAGCCCAGTGGGTTTGGTATGTTTTGGGAACTGGCAGTCCGTGTGCTGGACGGGCTCAGGAGTGTGGCCTGCCTGGGCTCCCTGCCAGCACCCTGTCACTGGAGCGGCACAGGCAGTGGTCATTAATATTTATCTCTCTCTTACAGGAGATACTAAGGAGGGGAGATGATTCAGTGTTGCAGAACCAGAAGCTGAGGTGGATGTTGGAGGGTTTGGTGTCAGACCCTCTGGTTGCTGGGTTTGTCAGCAGAGGCAGTGCCACAGTGGGGAGGCAGGTCCAGGGGCGAGCTGGGAAGCTGACGTGTAGTTCAGGGTTAGGAGCAGGCCCAGTGATGGCTGGAGAGGTCTGGAGTTGAAGCAGAGCTGAAGGTGACATGGCCATGGCCACAGCTCAGCTGGAGACTGGCCCTCCTCCGATGCAGCCCAGGGCTGTGGGCTGAGCCACAATGTGTCCCATGGTGTACTCAGGTGTTTGGACACGTTTGGAGATGTGGGATCTTGCAGTGACAAATGCTGATGTTCAGCCCGTGGGGAGCAGAGAGGAAGCGAGGCTGGCTTGGGCCAGGCTGGGCAGGCTGGGATGGAGGACCAGCAGTGTGAACCCTCAGTGTCTGGCCCAGGGCTCAGTGCCCAGTTCCGTGGCCCACTGTGGCCAAGCTGGGCTCCAGCTCCCATGGCCCCACAGAGGATGATGTAATGGGCAGAGGGAGATGTGTTTGTGGGCTCCCCAATTCCTGTGTGCCGCTGGAGGTGGGCTGCCTCTGGAGCACACGGTGTTCCTTGGGCTGTTGGGAGGTCATGTGTAATCACATGGAGCAGAATGGGAATGAAGGACTGGCTGGGACAATAACCGCCCTCTGGCCTGTGCTAGAGAACCGAGCCCATGCCCTGTGCTGTTCCGGGGAAACTAGTTTCAGATGTGGGGTTTGGTGACCAGCACCAACAGAGTGAAATGAGAGACGTGGTTTCCAGCCATTGCTCCATGCAGTCCTTCTCCTGACCTGTCCAAAATTCTGGCAGGAAATTATCAGGATGATCTCGGAAAGGGATTCGGAGACCACCTTGGACGAGGATTCCCAGCCCAACGATGAGGTGATGCCATACAGTGACGATGAGACGGAGGACGAGTTGGACAGTCGGCAGCCTGGGGCTGAACTGGGACAGAACCAAACCCACAGAGACACCAATGAGAGCCAAGAGCCCGGGAAAAAAGGTAACAAGGTTCGGGAAGCAAACGATCCTGGATGCAGAGGCTGGGCCTCAGGGATCGATTGGACTTCTGTGTTTTGTTGTCAGGTAGTGTTTGGAACAGCTTATCTGGCTCTGGAGGAGTAATTGGTGGCAGTTCAGTTTAACAATGTCAGAATGAAACTGAGCTCCATTCCAAGCTGCAGCCAGAGTTCTGTGCCACCAGTCCTTACGTAAAGCTAATGAGCTGCATGGTGACCTCCTCTTAATTAAGGCAGGCCCTGGACGTACATGTGCTCTGGGAACTGCTCGAGCAGAGCTCCAGATACTTGTCTTCCCCATCCTCTGGGAACTGGCACTGGCATAGGCCGTTTGCTGTGTGCAGTCAGTGGTTTCCCTGGATTTCTGCTCTCTAAGGCTTGCAAAGAGCAGGTTTCCGCCTCACTGCTCCTTTTGTAGCCTCATGAGATTCCTGAAAGGTAAAAGGTGAGTAGGAGGAGTTCAAAGGAACCATCAGGTGCAGCCTGTGGTTTCTGCCAGTGTAGGAACATCAGTGGGAGGAACCTTTCTGGCATCTGTTCTGAACCTCTGCTCAGGGAACTGCTGTACCTCCCTAAATCTGCCTTTTTCAGTGCTGCAATGGGAGTATTTTTAATTTAACCAAGGCCTGTTTAATTAATACAGATTCCTTCCTCTTTGGGTGGCAGCAGGGAGCAGTTGATCACCTCTTGTTTTATAACCTTCTATAGTGTGTTTTCATTTTATAACCACCTATCACATGTTTAGTTTTGGGGGTTTTTCATGATGACATCCTTTAAAGATGGCTGTCCAAATATTAGGTATTAGTACCAGAGTTTAAAGTAATTTTGTGAAGCTTCCTTCCTGCAGGTTTTATTTCTGACCCAACTTGCCAGTTTTCTATCAGTTTTCTCAACACTGCAATGTTTATGGAATGTGGTGAACAAATGTTTATGTAGACTTGTTTACAGTTTCTTCAGTCCTGTCATTTTGACAAAATTTAATAATTTTCTCAGTTCATGCTTTTTGATAATGTTTATAAACATTTAAGCCCAAACCTGGTCCTCCAAGGTAAATATTTCTCTATTATCTTCGGGGATTGTTATGAGTTTGTAGCTTTCACTTCCAACACATTGGTTACAAGCCAGAAAAAAGGGGCTATGTAGTCCCAGGAAGGATGCAGATATGTCAGTCCAGAACTTGCTGTAAGGTGGGTGGGAAACACAAGGCTTTGTTCCTTAGCCATGAGACCCTTGGAGCAGCCCAGGAGCAGCTCCAGTGCTCCCAGCGGTGCCAGGCCCACACCTCTGCCTCAGGGAGTTTCACCCTGTCCATGGGAGAGGAGAATCCCACGAAACCAGGAAGAGCACCCATTACGGACGATCACTGTGGGTTGAGGGAAGGGGGAGATGGTTGGCCAATGAGTCAGGAAAGCTGCATTTCAAAACCTTATCTGTGTCATCCTTCCCAGGCAGGCAGAGCTCCTGGAAGCGGGCTCAAAAGCCATGGCATGAGATGCTCTCACCCTTCCCAGGCAGGCAGAGCTCCTGGGGGCTGGCTCAAACCCTATGGAACCAGATCCCCTCGCCATTCCCAGGCAGGCAGAGCTCCTGGGGCTGGCTCAAACCCTATGGAACCAGATCCCTTGGCATGGGCAGGCCTGAGTTTGTGGCTGTGGGTAACAGCGAGTCTGTACTGCAGGACTGAGGGCAGGAAAGGCAGATGAAGGATCTGGGAGGAAAAGAAATGGCCTGTGAAAGAGAGGGCACTGAAAATTACCTCCCAATTGCAATTCCTATTCCTGAGTTTTCATGCAATCAAACAAAACTAATGGCTGAGGAAATAAAATGAGCGCTTCAGATTTGTCCCTTTTTTATGGGTGTAAATGAAAACCAGGGCACAGTGTGAGTATATCAACTTATTGCATTCAAAAGTGACCTGATCCCTTCATTTCTACAAAGACAGAAACCCGGAGTGTTTAGTGCTTCTCAGGTGTCACAGAAGCAAAGGAAGAGAGGGGAGAGAAGGAATTTAGCATTAAAAACGTTACTCTGCAAGTTTTCAGTTTCCCACAGAACTTTCAAATTGTTAAGCAACACTTCTTCCTACCTCCTATGATATTTGGATTGTTAATAAAAGCAAATAGCCTGGAAACGTCTTGAAAAGCTTTTTTTAGCCTATGTACTAAAAAGCAGGTACCAGCCTTTATTCCATCAAAAGTGCCTTTAAAAAATAAATTTGAGAGAAAAACTAAAAGTGGCACATTTGTTCCCTCGTGTTTGTATCAAGTTTTGACCCATTTTGTCACTTCCAGACTGCAGCTGGCAAGTGAAAGCAAACGATCAGCTCTTCTACGACCAGCCTGGCTTTAAGAAAACAATCTTTCTGTGCTTCAAAAAAAGCAAATATGCGGTAAGTTGTCTTACCTCAATGAGGTGCTAGTTGCCAGGTGAATGCTTCCTTAATCCCTGTGGGATCTTTGGAATGGCTGGAGAGTGGTATGAAAGCCACCGTTCACACTTCCTTAGGGTTTCTGGCAGAGGATGGGGGGGGATAACTGGGTCGGGGTTTGTGAATTCTCACGCGGTTGCTTTACTTTAAAATGTGCACTTTTTAAGTAAAGAAGAACCTGCTGTGTGACTGACATCTGGGTTTCCCCCACAGAGCAATGCAATTAAGACATACAAGTACAACGCCATCACTTTTTTACCTCTGAATCTGTTTGAGCAGTTTAAGAGAGCAGCCAACTTCTATTTCCTTGTTCTTCTCATTTTGCAGGTAAGAAAGACAGAGAATACTCACTGTGAGGGGAATTTGGGCTCAGTAATATTTGTGGCACAGTGCAGGGCTGTCCTGTCAGGGAATTGAGGGGCACCATCTGAACTGCTACAGAGACCAACCCCATTCTAACAGAAACCTGCAACATACCTGTGTTGGATGGGATGGGACAGATGCAGAGTTCTGGGACGGGCTATTTGCAGAGCTCATGAATTTCATGAGGAAAAGATGTTTCTTGGGTTCAACCCAGGAATGAGAAGCACCAACAGAGTTCTATGAATGACTGTACTTTTTAAAGAGGAGCTGATACTGAAGTAGGGCAGCACAGCCAAACTTTTCCCAAGAGACTTTTGTTCATTTTCACAGCCTAACTTAAAATTCCCTCTGATGTGTTAGTTTCTTTCTCACGTTCTAGTCAGATCACTATGAGTTGAGCTTGATTGATGATCCTGTACTGAACTATTTCATTGCTCTTTTGTAGTCTATTCCCCAAATAAGTACCCTGGCATGGTACACAACTCTGGTGCCCTTGCTCTTCGTGCTGGGAATTACCGCAATCAAAGACCTGGTGGATGACATTGTAAGAGCCATGTTCTGGTCACCTGAAAAGCAAGGCCCCCATTTGTAGCTCATTTGTCCTGTTGTGACACAAGCAGGCACTACATTCTCTGCTCTGGTTTCAGGCTCGTCACAGGATGGACAACGAGGTCAACAACAGGACATGTGACGTCATCAAGGATGGAAGGTTTGTATGTTCCCTCCTGAGCTCTGTAAGTAAGGATTGTTGCCTTGTGTCACAGATCTGAAGCCAGAGATTATGGGAAAGGTTCAGCTCTCTGTTCTCCGCTGCCTGTGTGAAAACCTAATTGCAAGTGGAAGAGAATTACACAAAGGAGTAATTTGACATTAATCCTGTGGCACTAAACCTGTGCTAAGAACAACTTCTTTGGAGAGAAGGACAGGAGTTTATATCTAGGTGAAGTAGGAAGAGAAGAGGTAGGTTAGGACTTCTAAGTTACAGACCTCAAATAAATTGCAGTTTCCAAAAAGCAAACCTACCCCATCCCAAGAGGTCCTGTTTTCGTCCTAATGAAAGATCAGTATTGCAAGATTTATAGACTGCATAGTGTTCTAGACCAAAGAGTAATAATTATCAAACTATCTTGATATTAGGTTCAAAGCCACAAAATGGAAAGATATTAAAGTTGGTGATATCATTCGTCTGAAGAAAAATACTTTTGTTCCTGTAAGTGTTTCAGATACTTTTGTTTTCTGTTTCTAGAGTTCTGTGGGAATATTGACCTGGATTTATTTGATGTCTATTTATTTGTTTTCTAGGCTGATATTTTACTGCTGTCCAGCTCAGAGCCAAACAGTCTGTGCTATGTGGAGACATCTGAACTGGATGGGTAAGGCTCTACCTTGTGATGTCATGGAGTTAACTTGGGCTCACTCGTAAAAGAGCAAGGGATGTGCATGTTAGATTCTACTTGTTAAGAAGCGAGCTGTGGGAGCTGGGGAACTGTTTGCATGTGTTGATTCCCACAATTCAAGGATCATTATGAATAGGTGAGAGTCCACTGGAATGCCACGGAGATGTCAGAACTGTTGGAGACTGTGACTTAGGAAGAAAGGGGGAAGGACATGGATTTACTTTTAACCTTTGAAAAAGGTTGCCCAGAGAAGAAGTGACACCTATGGCATATTGATTTCCTTCATTTAGTGTTGTTCAAGCTTCTCTCCTGCATCCGTGTTTTAAATAAAATCACCTTCTTATCTTTTCTTCTCAGAGAGACTAACTTAAAATTCAAAATGGCCCTTGAGGTGACACACAGAGAGCTTCAGGAAGAAAGTGCGCTGGCAGACTTTGATGGTTGGTACAGTTCTATCCTTAACACTATTCAAACACAGCTGAAACAGTTCACAAGTCAGTGAAAGTAAAGTAAAGCTACTGCTGTGGTTCTTGTAAATTAAACATATTCCCCTCCAAATTTTGTAGGTCTCATTGAATGTGAAGAGCCCAATAACAGACTGGATAAGTTTACAGGAGTATTATTCTGGAGGAACTCAAGTTATTCCCTGGATGCTGATAAGATTCTGTTGCGTGGATGTAAGATCAGGAATACGGATTTCTGCCATGGAATGGTTGTATTTGCAGGTGTGTAATATTTCCCCACAGAAAGCACATGTGTAGAGTGAAAAGGCATCTTCATCCTATAGACATCAACTGTATTTCATGTCCGAGCTTGCTGAAACAGCAATACTGCCACTAGTGTCTTTATCACATCCCTTATTTTAATTTTTTACTCTTCATTTTTAGGTGCTGACACAAAAATAATGAAAAATAGTGGAAAGACGAGATTTAAAATGACAAAAATTGACTCCCTTATGAACTACATGGTTTATACTGTAAGTCTTTTTGTTTAATATTCAGATGGCTGATTTTTTTTTTAAGTGAGTAGTGAATGCAATGTTAGGCGAGTTTTTCCTGTGCGTGTGTAATAAGAATGTCTCCAGTTGTTTTGCCCTGCTGAGCTGGGGTGGAGTAGGAGGAGATCTGAAAAGGTGCCTTTGTGGGAAAGGTTTGCTCCTTTTCTGCTGACAGATACCTGTCATGTGCAGTTGAAGACAGGGATTTGGGATTTAGGCTGAGCAAATGTTTCTGGAGTGTGACAGGCCCCTCTGCCCCTGCAGATCGTCGTGGTCCTCATCCTGCTGTCGGCTGGGCTGGCCATCGGACACACATACTGGGAGCAGCAGGTTGGCAACTCCTCCTGGTACCTCTACGATGCACAGGACTTCAGTCCTCCCTACCGGGGCTTCCTCAACTTCTGGGGATACATCATTGTCCTCAACACCATGGTTCCCATTTCCCTCTATGTCAGGTAGGGGCATGCCTGGTGAGGTGCCATTTTTTAGGAATGTGAGCTGCAGCTCAGAACATTCCCTCTCTGTCGTTTAGTGTGGAAATGATTCGCTTTGGGCAGAGCTACTTCATCAACTGGGACCTGCAGATGTACTACCCCGAGAAGGACACTGCTGCCAAGGCCAGGACCACCACGCTCAACGAGCAGCTGGGACAGATCCAGTACATCTTCTCTGACAAGACTGGAACCCTCACACAGAACATCATGACCTTTAAAAAGTGCTGTATAAATGGCCAGAGATACGGTAAGTCTGTGCAAAGGAGGAGGAATTCTAATCCTTGTGGGAAATCAGGTGCATACAAAGCATCTTAATTCCAACTGAACTTCCACAATTTGCCCTGGCATTGAGTAAAGCTCCAGTACAGTTGAATTGTTGGGGTCTTCCCACTATTTTCCCATTTACCAAGTGGAAGTTGAGGGACTTGAGTAGAAACTTCCCAGGAGAAAAGCCCAAAATCGGTTACTTACAAAATTATTTACTTTCACTAAAATGCTTTGTGGGAACAAAATCTAGAAACAAACAAGGAAATTTAGTAATAGCGACAGCTTCTCCTTTCCTGTTCCCTCCATTCCTAGTGCAGGACATATTCCAGGTCTGTTTTACCTTGTGCTGGGTTGTAAAAGCTGTGTTCTGTCCCTCTGATGGTGGGTGCTTGCCTTGCAGGAGACAGCCGGGACCGAGCAGGGCAGCTCCAGAGCCACCCGGAGGTAGGTCTGTGGAATGGGAACACTCCCTTGGCAAAGCACGAGAGGTGCAGGTGGGCACCTGAGGTAACAACTCAGGTTCTCTCTTGCCCTGTTTTCTAAGCAGCAAGTGGATTTCAGCTGGAATGTGTACGCAGATGGAAAGTTCTTATTCTATGATCACTATCTGATAGAGCAAATAAAGTCTGAAAAGGAGCCTGAAATTCACAAGTTCTTTTTTCTGCTTGCCATTTGCCACACGGTCATGGCTGATACTTCTGATGGTGAGTGTGGGCTTTTTGTTGGTTTTTTAACTTATGCAGGGGGAAACAAGAATTCAGGTTCAGGGATTGCACAGGGGAGAGGTCCAAAACTAGTGCTGATCCCTTAAGGGAGGAGTGTTAGGCTGCTCTTTTAAATGAAACAAAACTAAATGTAGAGGTGATCAGCTATTGAATTCATGGATGTGAAACATTAGGTTGGAAGAGTCAATTAAAACATGGAAGAATAATGTTGCTTTACTCCCACCTTTGTGACATCACAAAACCAACAGTGTCCGGTCCTTTCTTGTTCTTGGGGTTGTGTCCACTGTCTGTTGTACTGGTGTCTGTGGCCAAGGATTGGTCTTTTGGAGCTTCTTTTGAAAATGCTTAAATGGCTGTATTGCAAAATCAAGACCTTGAGGCAGAGGAGCTTTTGCTTTGGTCCCTGGAGGGAGGTGGGTTCAGGACTGATCCTGCTGGGAAGTTCATGTAGTAAAAGGGGGTCCCCAGTCCCCGTTCTCCATATGCGCTGCTCTGGGGGGCTGCAGGTGTGTCCTCAGGTGTATCCTGGCTCTCTCTCCTCCCTGCTACAGGTCAGCTCCACTACCAGGCAGCCTCCCCAGACGAGGGGGCCCTGGTGACAGCCGCCAGGAATTTCGGCTATGTGTTCCTGTCCCGGACACAGAACACCATCACGCTCAGTGAGATGGGGGCTCAGAGGACCTACGATGTGCTGGCTATCCTGGACTTCAACAGTGACAGGAAGCGCATGTCTGTCATTGGTGAGCTCATTGCAACCAGCAGCCAAGGAAAGGGTCACTTGCGTTTCATGGGGAAAAGGGACGTGCAAGGGAAGCTGGGGTCAATAATTAACCGCTGTGTGACACAGCCCTGTGACACATTGGAGTCCATTGAACAAGAAGTGTGATCTCATAGTTGTTGTACTTTGCAATAGGCTGAAAAATCCAGTCTGAAATTATTCCTCTATATAAATGTTCTCTAATGTTTTGTGCCACCTCTCCTGTTTTCCTGCACAGTGAGAGAGGCTGGTGGGAACATCAGGCTGTATTGTAAAGGGGCTGACACGGTGATTTACGAACGGCTGCACCCCAGGAATCCAAAGAGAGAAGCCACAGAAGAGGCACTAGATGTATGTTTGTGTTTTCTATGCCCTTTTTAAAGCAAAACTTGTGTATTTCTGACAATAATGTTGTTAATTTCCTTTTCCCAAGCTATTAACACAAATGAAGACCTGCAATTAGTTCTGCAAGTTGGACTTGTTTTATCAAACTTATTAAATGCTCATGGTCTTAGCTCTTACATTTGGATTGCAAATGAGGAGTTTTCTTTTGTGCATATGTGTGGTTTTTATTATTTTTCAGGTCTTTGCAAAGGAGACTCTCAGGACACTCTGCCTGTGCTATAGAGACATAAGTCAGGATGAATTTGATGTGTGGAATAAAAAGTTTGTGGAGGCCAGTTTAGCTACAAGTAACCGAGAAGAAGCTCTGGACAAAGTGTATGAGGAGATAGAAAAAAATTTGATTGTAAGAAGTTGTGCATTTTTAGTGTACTCCTATTCTTTTATTAAAATAAACAGGTTTTTTTTTGGTTTTGCTACTAAACACCTGTATTGCAAATTCCTTCCAGCTGCTTGGTGCGACAGCTATTGAAGACAAACTGCAGGATGGTGTTCCAGAAACTATCTCCAGACTCTCCAAAGCAGACATTAAAATCTGGGTGCTTACTGGTGACAAAAAAGGTGGGTTTGCTTACAGCCAAAGAGCTAAAAACACAAGGATTTTTTCCTGTTCATCCACACTGTGGTATCGAAAGGGAATTCTCATATTGAAACATAAATCAAAAATTAGTGAAGAGTTCTTTAGTTGCTTCTTGCTGCTCCAAACAGTTACTCATGACAGACCTTTCAGTAAATACTTTCCTCTCAATTCTTTTTGGTAGAAACCGCTGAAAATATTGGATTTTCTTGTGAACTCTTAACAGAGGAAACAGCTATCTGCCATGGAGAAGATATCAGGCAAGTGAAAACAGAGGATTTGCTTTCCAGGATTTTCAGTCTGGGACTGGCCAAGGTTAAAGTCTGTCCTTGGTTCTCTTGTAATAGTCTCCCTCTCCCTTTCCAGTGCTCTCCTTCAAACTAGGCTGGAAAACCAGAGGAACAGGGCTGGATCCAGTACACATTCCTCTCTCAGAATGAACGAGCCTTTCTTCCAGGACAACAAAGATCGGGCTCTGATCATCACTGGCTCCTGGCTGGTATGTACAAAGGCTGTTTGGGATTTTGGGGGCACAAGCAGGCCCCAGCGTTCCTCCTCGAGGACTCTGTTCCTTTGTCTGCATAAGCAGTTCATTAGAATGCCAGAAATAGGTGCTGTGAGAATAATGACCTCAGGTTTGTTGTTAGGCAGTACCTGGAGTGGGACTGGACATGGTGCACAAGGGAACACAATACATTTTTGTTACACAGAATGAAATCCTGCTGGAGAAGAAAAAGAAGAAAAAGAAACTGAAGCTGAAATTCCCCAGAACAGCAGAAGAGAAGAAAAAGCAAATTGAGAAGAGGAGAAGGGCTGAGGCCTACAAGGAGCAGCAGCAGAAGAACTTTGTTGACCTGGCGTGCGAGTGCAAGGCCGTGATCTGCTGCCGCGTGACACCCAAGCAGAAGGCCATGGTGGTGGAGCTGGTGCAGAAGTACAAGAAGGCCGTCACCCTGGCCATCGGGGACGGTGCCAATGACGTCAACATGATCAAAAGTAAGGCAGCTGCAGCACTCTCTGGCTGGGACACATCTCCTGTGCCCTGCTCCTGCGCTCTCTTCACTGTCCCCCTCTGCTCAGAAGACTCTTCCATCTGTGTCCCTGCCACGAGACTTTTAGCTTCTGTGCCTGTTTCCCTTTCTGAGGAAGCCCTTTAGGAAATGGTTAGTGATTTTTCCTGATCTTTTTTTTTTTTTTTTCACACATTCCCTGAGAAGGGACCTGAATTCCATCATTGCGGGTTAAATGTAATACTGAGACCAAAGCAATAGCTTGGCTGCCCCTTGCTTGGAGGCATTAACAATTCCAGATTGCAGCTGCTGCTCTTTGAAGCACTTCCCAAGAGATCCCACTGAGAAGAAAACCTCTGGAATAGTGTTTATGTCCCTAAACTGCCAGTTTGTTCAGGGCTTTGCTTGCTCTGTCTAATCACTTGGGTTCTCCCCTTGTCAAATTTGCCAGGTCCGGTCTGACGGAAAAAGGACTGAGTAAGAATCCAGATGACAGTAGAGACATGCCCCCATTCATGTTGTTCCTGTCCCTTTGTCCAACCTGGAGTATGGTGTTTGTCTCTTTTGCCCAGCGGCTCACATAGGAGTTGGGATCAGTGGCCAGGAAGGGATGCAGGCCGTCATGTCCAGTGACTACTCCTTTGGGCAGTTCCGATACCTCCAGCGCCTGCTGCTGGTCCACGGGCGATGGTCTTACATCAGGATGTGCAAGTTTCTGAGATACTTCTTCTATAAAAACTTCGCTTTCACACTAGTCCATGTCTGGTACTCGTTCTTCAACGGCTTTTCTGCCCAGGTAGGAAGGTCTGCTCATGTGGGATAACAACAAGCAGGTACTTCATCAGTGCGGAACAGCAAAGGCTCAGCCTGAGAAGTGGGAGGAACCTGAAGTTGTCCCCAGTGATTTCTACAGGAGAGTCGGTGATGAGTACTGAGCGAGTTAGTTACAAGCAGTTGGGTATGATTCCAGAGTTCTAAAGTCAGGATCATGGTTGGGGGGTTTCTAAGGAGTGGGGCAGCATTACACAGGCTAAAGAGTTTCAGCAGAGCCTTGAGCCAAGGTGCTGCTACCTTTGGGGTGAACACCGAGCCAGGCAACCTAAAGCCATAGGAGAGCATGTGGAAGTTTTCTCAGGAACTGGAGGGGAAGGATGGGATAAAAAGAAGTCACTGACTCCTGCAATTCCCCTTCTTTTGCAGACAGCCTATGAGGACTGGTTTATCACATTGTACAACGTGCTGTATTCCAGTCTCCCAGTCCTGCTCGTCGGCTTGTTTGACCAGGTATTCCCACGTGGTTACAACAGACAAGTCCAAAAGCATCTGCCATCTGGTCTTCAGTTACATTGACACTCGTCCTCTTGTCCATAAAACAAGGGGAGTTTTGTTTGGTTTTCTGGCCTTTAATAATGTCTTCCTTGTGCATTACTCTGTGCGAAGCCCTGCTCTTGGAAAGGGATCTGCCATTCCCTTTGGGACACTGTATAGTTATGCTTTTCACTCTGAAAACCACACATTGCAACAACTTTCCTTTTCTTTCCCCCTTTATTAAGGATGTGAGCGACAAACTGAGCCTTCGGTTCCCCAGATTGTATGTTTTAGGCCAGAAGGATTTACTTTTCAACTACAAGAAATTCTTTTTAAGTTTGCTCCATGGAGCTGTAACATCACTGATCATCTTCTTCATCCCATATGGAGCTTACCTTAAATCTATGGGACAAGACGGAGAAGCCCCTGCAGATTATCAGTCCTTTGCTGTCACAGTAGCATCTTCTCTGATATTTGTTGTCAATTTTCAGGCAAGTAAACTTGGTTTCCTGAGCTCTGGTGTTCTGAGAACATGGTTATAAATTTCTCTAATAAAAATGTAACAATATGAAAAAAGTAGCTGACATGATTTGGAATTAATAAACTCATTTGGCACTTTTTTTGCTTTCAGATTGGCCTGGATACGTCTTACTGGACTTTTGTTAATGCTTTTTCAGTATTTGGGAGCATTGCAATTTACTTTGGGATCACATTTGACTTTCACAGTGCTGGAATCCATGTTCTCTTCCCTTCTGGCTTTCAGTTCACAGGTCAGTCCTCTTGGTTTGTGGTTCTTGGTCCTGTCTCATGCAGCTTTGTCACAAACTGATCTTTGCTGTGTTTATTCCCAGGAACTGCTCCGAATGCTCTGCGACAGCCATACCTCTGGCTGACCATGATTTTATCCATTGCTATTTGCTTACTCCCTGTTGTGGCCCAGCGTTTCTTATCTATGACAATCTGGCCTTCAGAATGTGACAAAGTGAGTGAAGTCTGCATTATTTTGGTGAATTTGGCAGGTATTTACTTACAGGAGTTGGTGTCGGTCCTGACACCTGGGCTAGTGGAAGGCATCCCTGCCCATGGCAGGGGGGTGGAGAAGATAGGCTTGAAGGTCCCTTCCAACCCAAACCAGTCTGGGATTCTGTGATTCCATGAGAGACAAATAAGTGATGGTGCCCTTGGGAGAGCAACACAAGCCTGGAGCTTGGGTCCTGTGGGCAGGGAGGGCGGTCTTGGGGCTGGCCAGGGGCAGCAGCTCAGTGGGGACTGATTCACTGCATGCTTGGCTGAGACCTGGTGACACCACAGGGACCCCATGAGGGTACTGAGATTCTCCAATGTGGATTTAACTGAGCTGGGCTGCAGTGCCAGGGTGAGGTTCAGAGTGTAGGGGAGATGTTTTGGCTGCCTCTGCTCTACCTTGAGCTGGCACGCAGCACATGTGTGTGAGAACAGTGCAAGCCGTGGTGGTGCTGTCCTGACGCAGCGCTGCTCTGTGTTGTGTGCGTGCAGATCCAGCGGAACCGTCGGAAGTACCTGCTGGAGGAGCAGCAGTGGCGGCGCCGGCAGAGCGCGTTCCGCCGCGGCATCTCTGCCCGCCGCTCTGCCTACGCCTTCTCCCACCAGCGTGGCTACGCCGACCTCATCGCCTCGGGACGCAGCATCCGCAAGAGGAGGGCCCCGCTGGACGCCGTGCTGGGGACAGGGACGGGAGCCGGGGACACCCAGGAGATGAGCTGAGGGACTGCGGGACGGGGATTTTCGTCCCAGTTTATCCCAGTGATTGCACAAAATTGTTCTAAGCAAACTCAGGATATTTTTTAAACTAATGGCATAAGGATATGAGGGCTTTTATGTCTTATCACAGAAGTTTCTGCATTTGGACTCCTGGGAACACAGAAGGGTCAAGAGTTCTCCATGGAGCTACTGATCTTTGTGTGACTGCACTGTGTGACAGTGAAGGACACGTGTGCTGAGAATGGAAAACCAGCAGGGTCAGTTTTTAGTGATGCCTGGAATTGCAGACTTTTCACTTTTTAATACTATCTTGGTATAGAACTGCAGCTACATTTCATATTTGTCTTTGAAACCTATTTCCCTTGTGTGCTCCATTTAACTGCTCGGACATCCTGGCACGTGAGGTGCTCAGCCTTGGGAGAGGGCCCTGGACACTCCCAAAGGAGCTGGCACAGCTGAGCTGAGGGTATGTCTCGTGATAAACTTCAGCCAGTGTCAGATTGGATTAGGAATTAGGAGAGATCTGGTGCCTGGAAATTGCCCCTGGAGCTGGCACAACCTGTTCATTTCAGTTCAGTGATGGATAACTGGAAATCAGTCACTTCCATTGGAACATACTTTACCTGGTGATGCCTCAATTCTTACAGTGTAAAAAGTGTTTTTATGAGTCTCTTTACATTTGCACATCCTTTCCTCGAGATGTTTGAATGTTTCACTTTTACCTACTTCTCCCTCCCGGACTACGGTTGATTATTGAAATGGTTTTATAGTAAAAAAATCATGACCTACAGCTCGCGTTCAATGGAATGTACATTTCAAAAGTGCGATGCAAATAAATACCCCCAATTTTACGGCTCGCGTTGTAGCGCCTACCGGGGACGCACGGCGGGCGGCGGGAGGAGCTGCGGGCCGCGTCTCCCGGCGCTGGGAGGGCGCAGGGCGGGCCGGCTGACGCAACACGGGCCGGGGTTGGCTCGGCAGCCGCGTGATGCAGTTCCTGCGCCGGCCGGCCATGGAGGGCGAGGTGCTGGGGCGGACGGCGGCGATGGCCCTCGGTGAGAGCCCGGCCGGGCCCGGCATCCCCCGCATCCCCTGCATCCCGCATTCCCGGCATCCCTCGCATCCCGCATCCCCCGCATCCCGCATCCCCCGCATCCCCCGCATCCCGCGCACGCCTTGCGGTGGCGGTGCCCCGGGGAGGGCCATGCGGGGGCCGGGGCGGTGCCGTGGCGGAGCAGCCCCGGGAGCGGCCGCAGCGCCGGTGCTGGAGCCCGGGGCGCCGTCGCGGCGCTCCCGGTGCCGGTTCCCGGCCCGGAGCGAGCCGAGCGCTGCTCTGCGCCCTGGCCCGGCCCATTCCCCATTCCCCATTCCCTACCTCCCTGCACAAGGCAGGAAGGGGAAGGGCTGCTACTTGTTCTCCATATGCGGGGAGTGACTCCCGAGATGTTCAGTATCTCGGGACCCCTTAAGGCTCAATCCACTGCGTGGATTGATTTTTACAATGGAAAATATTAAATAATCCTGGTTCTGTCTGATCAGCTCATGCTTTTGAAGGTTTATCAGTGCTGATAGCCACGAAGATTTGGTATCCTAGAGAGGTTCGGGGTGGAAGGGACCTTTAAAGGTCGTTCAGCCTCCTGCAGTGAGCAGGGACACATCCCTGTTTGTCCAGTGCCTTCCTCATAATTTATGTAATTGCCCGTATTTGTCATGTATCCCAGAAGAGCTCTACGTGTCTGAACGAGAGGGCAATGACTCCACTGGTGATGGGACACAAAAGAAACCATTCAAGACTGTTTTAAAGGTAAGTGTGGAAAACACTTGCTTTGTTTGCAAAAGTGTGGAATGTGCTTTGGGCAAATGATGGCACTTGTATTTTTAATGTGAATTTCATACCTGTTTTTGCAGCCTGAGCAGGAGCATGGTGCCTGCTCAAACTCTGTGAAGGTGATTTTAGTTAATTTCTGTTATATTCTCTCCCTTTTTAGGCATTGATGACAGCAGGAAAAGAGCCATTTCCTACGATTTATGTGGATTCCCAAAAAGAAAATGAGGTACTGGGGCATCAGGGCTTCCTAGTGGGAATTATTTTACTCCTTCTCAGTGTAAGGGGACACAGTGTAATGTTCTGTGTTCTGCTCTCCTTGGATTCCTTAGAGATGGGCCATCATTTCCAAGTCACAAATGAAGAATGTCAAAAAGCTGTGGCACAGGGAGCAGATGAAGAATGAAGCCAAGGAAAAGAAGGAGGTAGGCTGCAGAGGGAGCTGAGCACTGTTGTTTTCCTAAAACATCACAGTGCCATTGTCACTGTGTCTCACTGTTACTCCTGCCCCTCCAAAAAAACTGCAGTTAGTTCTTCATGAGTGCTGTTGTTTCACATGTTATTTACAACTAGCCTGGTTACAGCTGTTTAATAAATTACTCTTTTTAACCAGGCAGAAGATCTCTTGAGAAGAGAGAAGAACCTGGAGGAAGCCAAAAAGATTGTTATCAAGAACGATCCCAGCCTTCCAGAGCCCAAGTGTGTGAGTATGATCCTTTGCCTTGGCACATGCCTGTGCTACAGCATCAGGTCAGCACAGGGATTGTGTGTGCTCTGGGGTTGACTTTGGATGAGCCCTGTGTGCAAGAGGTGATAAATCATCCCCTATTTGATGGCGTTTATTCCCTGACAGGTGAAGATCGATGCTCTGGAGGCTTACAGAGGGCAGAGAGTGAAGATTTTTGGCTGGATTCACAGGTTACGGAGGCAAGGTAAGGCATGAGCATCATTGAGCCTGTGCAAGGAGATGGAACAAGTGCAGTGGCCTTTAAAATCTGGACACAATGAGTCCAACAGAACCTAGTCTGATATTTTTAAATGTTCAGTTAGGTGCCCTCTTTGGTTTATCCCCATGGTCACCAAAACACTGACAATTGCCCTGATGTGTGAGCGTATGGACATTTCTTAGTTCAGATCCTATGGGATTTTCAGTTTGGAGTCTGGTCCTGTGGCATTTCCTCAAAAGACTTGTTCTGTCTTTTGAGCTAATCCTACCAAGTGAGAAGCTAACTAGCATCTGCTTGTGGTGAAGTCATCAAATTTCTTCTCTTTTTAACTAGGGAAAAATCTGATGTTCATTGTCTTGAGAGATGGCACTGGGTTTCTTCAGTGCGTTCTTTCCGATGAGCTGGTAAGTTGTGATGGTTTCATTCTATTCTGTTCATTAGTTGAAGTGTTCGTACCTCATCTGGTTTTCTTTCATAGAGATGTTGGGAAGTTCTAAACCTACTGACTCAGTTGTGTTACTGTTCAGTGTATCTCCTACCACTGCAGTGTGTCAGTGCGAGAACTGTTCAGAGGTGACTGAGTTAATGTGTCTGTGACTCCAGTAGACGCCGCAGAAAATTTAGGAATAAAAGCTTCCTTACCTGTGCCTGTGTCTGTTTCCCTGCAGTGCCAGTGTTACAATGGGCTGGTGCTCTCCACGGAGAGCAGTGTGGCGGTGTACGGCACGCTTAACCTCCTGCCCGAAGGCAAGCAGGTATGGGAGCTCCTGTGGCTTCTCCTCCTCCTTAACAGGTCAGCGCTGGCCTGGCAGAAGCAGAAGCAGAGGTGGAAGGAATCTTAGATTATTTCAGTGGGAATTGGGTTTAGAGCAAAGACAAACCTCCCAAAGCTGCGCTGTCACCCCTGGTTCAGAGTGGGACAAGTGAACTGTGTGCTGTTCTGCTCCTGCCTGAAACAATTTTCTACTGATAGGCATTTCCTGGACTGTAACAGTGGAGAATTAGATTAGGTAAACTACATTAGCTTCACTTTCCCTTACAGGTTCTTTTAGTTTTTGTTTTGTGATGATAAGAATTTGGGATTTTACTGAGATGGATTTGTAGACCCTTCACCATGTCTCAAGAAAAATTACACTTGAAGTGTGACATTGGTTCGGTGTTTCTGAGATGTATTAGTATTTGAGCAAAGCAGCCCCTCACTGTGACTGCCAGTGTATGCAAAATAAGGCCAAAGTGTGAGCCTTTGGTGGTGCTCTGTAAATAATTCAATTTTCTGGTAAGCCATGTACCATTGGCCATTTCTGGCATGTTTTGCAAATGACATTTGGGTAGGCTGAATTGTTCTAGTTGTTCCTGCCACTGGGTTCTGTCCCCAGGAGATCAACCTGAGGTGAGAGCTGAGTTCAGTTACTGTGAGCCCACATAATTACATTTTTGTAAAAATGCGCGGGTTAGCCTTTGAAATGCTGCATTCTTACCCTGAAAATACAGTGAATGAATTAAAAATGCCATTTTCAGGGATGTAATGCGGCTATGATCCACACGGGGGCGATGGTGAGAGCAGAACGCAGAGTCACAGACTGGGTTGGGAAGGATCTTAAAAGCTCACGCAGTTCCATCCCCTGCCATGGGCAGGGACACCTTCCACTATCCCGGGTTGCTCTAAGTCCAGTCCAAGCTGGCCTTGGGCACTTCCAGAAATTCAGTGGCAGCCACAGCTTCTCTGGGCAACCTGTGCCAGGCCCTCACCACTCTCACAGGGAAGAATTCCTTCGCAATATCCCATCTAATCCTGCTCTCTGGCAGTTGCCATAGTCCTTTGTCCTGTCACTCCAGACCCTTATAAAAAGACACCCCAGTGCAAACAGTGGACTTTTCCCCCAGTGTTTGTTTCTCTGCCCTTATCAGGCTCCGGGAGGCCATGAGCTGAGCTGTGATTACTGGGAGCTCATTGGCCTGGCCCCAGCAGGAGGGGCTGACAATCTGCTCAACGAGGACTCGGAGGTGGATGTGCAGCTCAACAACAGGCACATGATGATTCGAGGCGAGAACATGTCCAAAATCTTCAAGGTGCGCTCCATGGTCGTGCAGGCCTTCAGAGATCACTTCTTTGCCAATGGATACTACGAAGTAAGTGTGCGTTCCACTGTGTGACTGCTCTGATGCCCTGACTCTCGTGTGCTGTCACCCAGGTCCTCAGTACTTCGTTCGATGACAACCCTGTTCTTCAACAGGTCACGCCACCGACCTTAGTCCAGACGCAGGTGGAGGGAGGCTCCACCCTCTTCAAGCTGGATTACTTTGGTGAAGAGGCGTATTTGACCCAGTCCTCCCAGCTCTACCTGGAGACCTGCCTGCCGGCCCTGGGAGATGTCTTCTGTGTGGCTCAGTCGTACCGCGCGGAGCAGTCCAGGACCCGCAGGCACTTGGCAGAGTATGGGCACTTTACAGCTTTATTTCCTTTACAGTGTGGGAGTGGGAAAAAATAAAAATGGGACAGGAGTGCTTGTTTGGGGTGTGGGCTTTTTAATGAGTTTATTTCATATGGATGTGTTGCTTGTGTGTGGTTTTGCGATGGTGTGACTCTGTGTTTCAGGTACACTCACATTGAAGCTGAATGTCCTTTTATAAGTTTTGAGGATTTGTTGTACCGTCTGGAGAACTTGGTGTGTGATGTTGTAGACAGAGTCTTGAAATCACCTGCAGCGAGTTTCCTGGATGACCTCAACCCGGTAGGTAGTGGGAATTGCAAAGAAAACAGGATCTTTAGCCTTTTCTGATCAGTGTGTTCCTTTGGGGAAGGCAGTATATTGACAATATTAAGTAACATCAGAAGAATGAAAATGCTGCCAGGCTGGTAATCACTTCCAAATCAGGGAACTGTGGGGCAAGATGTTCCCTGCTGGTGAGCTCCAGGAGCCAGCAGTGTGCCGGGGTTTATGGCAGTGTGTGCTGTACCAGCGGAATGAAACCATCCCAGAGCTTGCAATATCAGTCAGCTGGTGCTTGTGGATGGAGCATAAGGAAGTGATGAAACAACTGGTGTTTCACTTCCTCCCCCAGAACACGGAGCTCTAAAGCTGTTCTTGATTGTAAGAGCCTCTTTTTCTTCTGCCTTTGCAGAGAAGGTTGGCTTTGAGAGGCACCTGATCTCCATCACAGTGTGCACAAACTCACTCATCCCTGGTGTTTTGGCCTCTACTGATAAACCTGATAAGTAGAAATATCCTGTTGTTGCTTTGCCCATGGAACCTTTGTTAACAGCAATGAATTCATACAGAACAGGAATCAGATCTGGAAATACTTCCTCTCTTCTATCTCCTGCCATCTGTTCTCAGAGCTTTGCTGGGCTCAGAAGGGTTGTGTTTGGGTCTAGCTTTTCAGTACTGAGCTCCATTTGTTTATTTAATAAGTAATAGTTCGATGATGTGTGAACAGGGAAGAGTAGTGTGCGTGCTTTGAGTCTGGACATGCTGATCAACTGGAAAAGTATTCTTCTTTCATGTGGTGCTCTGCCACCTGTCTTTGCTCTTACCCACAGGGCTTCCAGCCCCCCAGACGTCCCTTCCGACGCATGAACTATGCTGAGGCCATCGAGTGGCTGAAGGAACATGATGTGAAGAAGGAAGATGGCACTTATTACGAGTTTGGGGAGGTACGTCCTGCTGGAAGGTGTAATAATGTCATGTAGGAATGCAGGTGTGAGATGGGATTTCACCTAATGTCCCTGAGCAGTGGACCCAAAGCCTGTGTTGTCACCTGTCATCTGTTCCCTGTCCACTCTTCTCCAACATGTGAGACAGTTGTTGGAAGGAGCTCAAGAGAACTTGATGGTGTAGCCAGGATTTTTTCTCCTCAGTTTTCTCTCTGAGACATTGGGAAGACTTTGATTTTAACTGAACAGGTTTCTTTCCCAGGACATCTATGTTTTTATATATGAATGTATTTTTTCTAAGATAAGTTTGTTGAAGAATTTAGGTACATTAGGATGACTGTGAGGACATGTATGGTCTGAAATTATCTTTGTTTCATGCCTGATTCATGTGGGACTTGTGCATGGGAGTAGTTTTGGTGTTAATAAGTCTTTCTCTAACCATAGGATATTCCTGAAGCCCCTGAGAGACTGATGACAGACACCATTAATGAGCCCATCTTGCTGTGCCGGTTTCCTGCAGAGATCAAGTCCTTCTACATGCAGCGCTGCCACGACGATCCACGGCTCACCGAGTCTGTGAGTTGTGTTTGCCTGCTGGTGTGGGCTTCCTGCAGTGGGGAACGTTGTGTGAATGAGTGCTCCAGGCGAATCCTTGGAGAATCCTTGCCAGGCTTTGCTCTGGGTGTCGTGGCATGGCGTGTTCAGGCTGTTTCTCCTCCCCTCCTGCAGCAGCTTCCTTGTGAGTGTTGCATGTGCTGTGTCGTGCATTGCAGGTGGATGTGCTGATGCCAAACGTGGGAGAAATTGTTGGAGGCTCCATGCGCACCTGGGACAGTGAGGAACTGCTCGAAGGCTACAAGAGAGAGGGCATTGATCCCTCGCCGTACTACTGGTACACGGATCAGGTTGGTACAGCAGAGATGTGCTGCTTGGCACATACCGGAGTTGAGGTTTTTTTCTCTTGGAAGGGTTTGTTTGTTTCTAGTGGTATCACTGCAACTATAAATAACAGGAAAATGTGTAATATCCACTCTCTGGCTTGAATTTTGCAGAGAAAATATGGTACGTGCCCTCATGGGGGATACGGTTTGGGATTAGAGCGGTTCCTGACCTGGATCCTGAACAGACACCACATCCGAGATGTCTGCCTCTACCCACGCTTTGTCCAGCGCTGCAAACCTTAGCCATCCTTTGAAAAAACTCATGGAAAACTGAGCAGCTGATGCCAGGGAAAGAATGATACACTCTGTTGTACTACAGCCTGTCTGAGAACAACACATCCTGCAACCAATTCAAATACCAATTTAGGATGGGAAAAGGAAAAGAAACAACCCTCTTCTTTAAAAGAAAAATGCTACTAATTAACTGGAAGAAGCCTTAGAAAAATTGTTTAGCTGCATCTGTACTCGAGTCAACACAAAACAAATATCCTGATAAGCTGCCATTTAAAACACAAGATATGCTTCTGCTTTTAATTTCTGAGACTTAAAATATGCTGGGCATTTGATCATTTTGTTTTTAAATTTGCTTTACTTTTAATCTCTTGGGGTTTCATGTTGGGGAAGTCAGGAGTTAAGGCTCTTGAAGTTCCCTAAGAGTGCCCTCTGAGAATAGTATGGGGAGACATAAACAAAGGATTAAAATGGGAATGATTACATTGAGTGCTGCACTTTTTAAGCTCCTGCTGATTTTAAAGGGGGTTCTCTTGAGTTGATTCAGTAGCAAGGTGTGTAGTACAGTGCACAGAATTCCATTGTGAGAGGTGAGTTGGGTTTGGGTTTTTTTTTGTTTTTTGTTTTTTCAGGTTTTTTATTGCTCGGCAATTCTGAGGCTGCTGGTGGGGCAGGCTTTGCTCCCTTTCCCAAGAGCTGTGGATGAAGTGCTGCCGTGGGTCCAGGCACACCCAGCCTGGACGTGTGGGGGGAATGGGGTTGTGGTGCCTTTTGCTCCCTGTTTCAGACTAGAAATGACGAAAGACCCAGAGGAACTGGTACCTGAAACACTGTTGGATTTCCAAACTGTCCAGGCAGTGCTTTCCCACGTCATGCTGAGGTGTGTTCATAGAGCAGCTCCCTGGACCCTTGTGGTACTGCAGCTGAGCAGCTTCTCTGGCTGTAATCAAGTTATCAAATAGAGTTAATTAAATACTCCATGTGTTCCATCATCGGTAAGATTTTTAGTCATAAATAAAGCAATTCCTTTTACTAGAGAGAAAAAAAATGGTAAAGGCATCATGTGCCGCCTGCACTGACACTTGAGCTGGATTTACCATTCACTCCTGGAATTGTTGAGCTGTGGATATCCATATTTTTGTAGTAAGTGACTGATTTTCTTCATCTTGCATGTTATATAAGTTGGTCTAAATCGGCAACGAATAAATTATGGCAACAGAAGCTGGTGTGCAAGACAGTGCTTGACTTACAATGCCTGTACCTTTCACTGAGTCTTTAGAGCTAATTTCTTAATACAGTGTGGACAAAAGCCCAGGAAAAGGGATTTTTTTTTCTTTTTAAACTAAATCCTCATGAATTAACAAAGGCATGAATTTTTGTAATTTGGAGGGGCCACCTCATCTTCCCAGTGAAACATCGTACAGAGAATAAATGAGAATAAATGTGCTTGAATAAGGGGTTGCCAAGACAGCAGCAGCAGGGGGAGCAGCCTTGGCTTCTGGCACCATGTAAAGACTTTATGAAATAATTTCTTTCTGGTGCCTGAAGTGTTGGGAAGGGAAAAGGGTTGAGAAAACACGTCTGCAATCAGTTTTCAGTTAAACGTGGCAGGCCTGAGCTGCTTTATAAAGGTTAAAAACCTCTGTATCAGAGGAACAACTAGAGGAAGGACTGAGGACTTAAGAGGTGCTTGTGGATGAGGCAGATCAGATAAGGAGCTTAAAAGGTGACTGGGATGAAAGATGCAGTGGAGTCAAACTTGCCAGAGACTGCTGTGGAATTCCCTCCACAGTGGTGGAGAGAGGTGGTGTGGGATCTTAGAAAGATGCTGCAGCTCTTGGAATACAAGAATGCTTGGATTTACTTTCATTAGAAAGGGAAAACAAGACTGTGGGAAAGGAGAAAATGTACAATCAGAACTTGGATTTCTCATGCTCACTTTGATTTTCTGTCATGGTATCTCCATGCAGTTGGATCGGGAACTGGTACACTGGGCTGCCAGCACTGGCTGCCAGGACCTGTCAGCCTTGTCCCTGGCAGCTTTGAGGTGGCTATCCTGTAGCTTTGATTAGATTATCTCCTTACATGCACTACTTTATATTTATCTTATGTTCAAGCTCACCTGGTCCTCCTCTGTTAAGGACTTTTTGAGGAGAAGCACTGAGAGCTGGCTCTGCCCTTGGCCCTTCCATAAGCTGTCCAAAACTGCTGCTGAGGAGACATGGAAAGTAAACCACCTGTTACTGTGCAGGATAATTGCTGTCGTGTTTGTTTATTTGTGTTTAGAATCATAGTATCATAGAATTATCAGAGTTGGAAGAGACCTTTAAGGCCATCAAGTCCAACCATCAACACTGTAACTGCTGAACCACTAAACCACATCACCCAGTGCCAGATCAAGATACAGCTTAATCTCCTCCAGGCATGGTGACTCCACCACCTTCCTGGGCAACCTATTCCAATGCCTGAATGTCTACCGGCAGTGGAGCTCCGTGCTCCTGCACCAGTGCATTTGAGGGGGCACAGGGTCAGAGTCCTCATCTCTCAGGATGCCCCCGCTGAGAAAGCCCGCAGGATTTTTAAAAAAAACCAAACATTTTAAATCGTGGTGGTTTGGGTTTTTTTTTAAACGGTCTGCAACCGAGGATCGCTCGCCCTCGCTCTGTGGGAAGGTGCCGCGGGGGAGTGTGGAGCGGAGCTGGGGCAGTGCGGCGTGAAGGACAGCGGGGACCGGGGCGATAACCGGGATGGGACCGGGGGCGACAGCCGGGATGGGACCGGGGGCGATAACCGGGATGGGGCCGGGGATGACAGCCGGGATGGGGCCGGGAACGACAGCCGGGATGGGGCCGGGAACGACAGCCGGGA
>VWZG01000751.1:156498-190766 GCA_013396735.1 Grallaria varia
ACAGGGACAGTGGCGGTGCGGGCGGGCTGACCGCGCTGCCCCCGCCGCACATCCACGCTCCGCGTGCTGGCACACGTGTGTTCATGTGTTCACGCTTCCATGTGAGCTCTGCCACTGCATCTTTATATTTAAAAATTACCCTCCCCGGGGAACAGTTCTAGTTCCGGAGTCTAATGCCATAATGCCATTTCTAAACTGTGTAAAAAAAAAACATTTTTGCCAGTGTTCCATCAAACTGGAATTGTCCTCATTGCGCATCCTATTCTGTGCTGTGTTCTGCATGATGCAGGTGGAAATGTGCATAAATGTCACCAGAATACAGAATATCCCGAGTTGAAAGAGAGCCACAAGGACCACCAAGCTCCTGGCCCTGCATGCCCAAAATCCCACCATATGCCTGAGAGCCGTGTCCAAGAGTTCCTTGAGCTCTGGCAACTCTGGTGCCATGACCACTGCCCCGAGGAGCCCCTTCTAGTCTGAGACCATCCTCTGGGGGAAGAACAAATGCCACTCAATGCAGAGGGATCAATGCAGCCTTTGATACATCTCTTTTTATTGTTTTCTGTAATTTGCATGTAGTGTCAGTGCCTCAAAAAGTAATAATCTAGGAACTGGAAGAAAAAGAGGTATTTGGAAGTAAATATTTGAAGAGAGTCTTTCAGGCATCAGCAATACTTGAAGTTCTTTAGTTTGCAGCCTTTTATATCAACACATTCACAGGCGTCCACAGCTACACACTCGAAATACCGAGTAAGAAGCTGGATTGTCATTGATTTCAGCAGGTTTTGAGGCCATTCAGTGTCTGTTCAGGAGGTTATTAGGGAACTGTGAGCCATGAGATGCTCTTCCCAGCGGGTGGGTCGGCTGTGGAGGAGCTCTGTGCTACTGGGGCTCAATTGCTGCTGTGCTCCTGTGGTCTGCCAGGGCAGTGTAGCTCAGAACAATGGTACTGGAGCTGGGGGTGCAGCATTTAACCATTTCTTTCATCATGAGCAATTCACACTATTGTTACACTAAAAAATATCACCTAATGACTACGAACTCCCGAGGAGAATGAAGTGTGCTTTTGAAAGGACAGGCTGTGACCAGCATGGAATTGTATGACAAGGGTTGGCAAGAACCTTAAAGATAATCCAGCTGTGTTCAGCTCTGGGGCCTCTGACACAGGAAGGATGTGGAACTGCTGGAGTGAGTCCAGGGGAGGCCATGGAGATGCTCCAAGAGCTGGAGCCCTTCTGCTCTGGAGACGGGCTAGGTATTGAGCCTGGTCTGGAGAAGGAAAGCTCCAGGGAGATCTCACCGTCCCTTCCAGAGCCTTAAGGGGCTCCAGGAGAGCTGAAGAGGGAGGTGGATGTGGGAAAACTTTACTTGTAAAACCCTGGGTTTTGACTGATGCTTAAATCCAGACTACTACACACCACCTTGCTGGGTAGTGAGAAAGCAGGTGGCCCACACCCCCAGGCAAATGGATTCTGAATTTGCTGTTCAGTGTTCCTGACTGGGTCAAACAGGAGCAGGTGTCTAACCTGCACTGTGGAGGTGGTGCAGAAATGTGGTGCTTGTGTGGGCCTAGCCCAAGTGTGTCCGTCCGACAAGGAGTCACAGCCTGACACACTCATTCCTTCGTGTGAACACGTGGTTGCTCTGTGTTGTCACCAGTTACTTTGGACTTATGAGTGGAGCTTAAAGATTAGGGAGGCTTTGGTTTGGTTTTTCATTGCTGCATTACTCTGTAAGTATACAGAGAGCTCAAAGACAGGCAGAAGCTTGTGATTTCCTGACTTTCTTTGATTCCAGGGCCTGGAGCTTAAGGGAAAAAGTGCTCTGAGTGCCTTTGTGTGGCTGTGGAGGGATTAGTGGTGTCCTGGTGAGCAGACCCCTCAGCCAGGTAGTCATTGTGCTGTTCTCTCTCCTGCAGTGGTGAGGAGCAGCCCCCAGCTGCGGGTGCCGGTGCGATGGCAGGGCCAGGCCACGGCTGCTGTGGTGACGGAGAGTGCCAAGCCCCAGATCCAGCCCCGGGAGCGGTAGGTGTGCATGGGTGGGCCGGCTCGCCAGCCCTCTGGCTCTCCCTGATACGTGTGCTGCTCTCCCTGCAGAGAGAGGATCGTGTGTGTGTGATGGTTTATCTGCCTGGCTCCACTCACCCGGCCTCTGTGCTCAGTCCTGGGGGACAGGGACAGCCCTGTTCCTGCAGAGCTCACTGGGGCCCTGGCCCACGACAGGCCTGAGGCAGTGCAGGAGCAGTGGAAGAGCATTAATTATGGTTATTATTTGAGGTTCTGTTCCTGCTGCCCGGGTTTTATTCAGCAACCTCCTGACAGACACTCCAGGAGGAAGGGAATGGAAGTTGAGGTCCCAGACCATTGGGACAGGCCTGAGCTCCTTTCAGTGCCCTGTTGTAAGGCTTTGGCTTTAACAAGAGGAGGGCAAAGCTCTGTGTGCAATCTCAGCTCTGTTTGCTCGAGAAGTGACACATCCTGGTCCCTGGGTTCCCTCTGGCAGAGGAAACAATTCCGTGGGGAAACAATTCCGTGGGGAAACTGGGTGAGTGTTGTGATCAGCAGCTGTTCTGTAAATGCTGATACCGCCCTCTGCTCTGCTCCACGGGGAGGGACATTATCCTTACAACAGAGTGCCAGGCCTGCACCTGGATAGAAAATCCATTGGGAAAAAACCCAAGCAAACCAACAACCCAAACAGAACCAGCCCTACAATGACTGTTTGGAATGGCTCCTTGCTGCTGTTGCTGCTGCAGGAGATGAGATGTGTCCCCACAGTAATGAAGACAAAGACCTGTGTGGGTGGCTCATCTGTTTTCCAGGGATGCTGCTGTTTGGTTTGGTTGGAATCTGCAGCTGAGACCATTCCTTAGACCCTGTTTTATGAGCACTCTCCGAGGCTGCAGCTGCCAGACGGCTTTCTCTGTGTGTTTCCAGCTAAACTCTGTTACAAAGCGGTTACTTTGTAAAAAAGCAAAGATCATGTAAATACTTGTCCCTGGCCGTTCCTGCTTTTAGTTCATGTGTTTATATAAGCAGGAGGAGCCTCTGAATAGGAGCTGCCTTTGCAAAGGACAAACGCAGGAGGATAAGCTGGTTGTTTTGTCATAGTAATAAAAATAAAACCAGTAGGTCACTAGGATTTGAAATATCTCTTGCTTCCATAGGAAACCTAAAACAGGAATCTTGATGCTGAATATGGGAGGCCCGGAGTGCCTCGATGACGTCCATGATTTCCTGTTGCGTCTCTTCCTGGACAGAGACCTAATGACGATGCCGGCTCAAAAGTGAGGAGTGCTGGGGTCTCCTGTGGCACGGGCAGTGTTGGCTCTTGCTGTCTGAGCTGTAGGCTCAGGTGTTTACCTTCTGTGCAGAGCCTCATTTCCTGAGACAGTTCCATCCTGGGAGCAGTCAGTGCAAGAAAGGGTGTTAGAAATAGTTGTGCCAAGGTCGTTCTCTTCTCACCGCAGATCGAGCTGCGGAAAGGGGGATGGAATATAACATCAAACAAACCACACAGTGCTGGTTTGTTGTAATGCGGGGAGGTTGCCACAGAAAACCCGCTCAGCAGAGGTGTGGGGAGAGGGGTGGTGATGTGCGTTCTGCCATTAACACGTGTACCTCTGGAATGCTCTAGTAAATTAGCCCCGTTCATTGCCAAGCGCCGCACCCCAAAAATCCAGGAGCAGTACAGCAGGATTGGCGGGGGCTCCCCCATCAAGAAGTGGACGGCGGTGCAGGGAGAAGGCATGGTGAAGCTGCTGGACAGCATGTCCCCTCACACTGGTAATGCTGGGCTGAGCTTCTTACAGCTGCTTTGGCTCTCTGTGTTTGAAGTGTATGCTTGCAAAGCAGCTTGGGCTTCTTGGGTTTTGTTGTCAGATGGTGTGGATCTCAGTCCTGCTGGGAAATGGTGGCAAGGGTACTGTGGGAGGCTGGGAGAGAAAGAGACTCAGTTAATTGTAAAGTTATTATTGAAGTGTGAGCTCACAGAGTCACTTCTCTCTCTCTGTTGGTTACGGGAAGATGACTGTGACAAAGTGTGTTATTTTTGGGTGTCCAAAAGCAGGTGCCAGGGGTCTCTGTTGTTGTGTACCACTGCCAGGTGTCATGCCTTGCCCTGTGAGCCCTGCTTGAGCTTGAGGAAGCCTGCACTGAAGACAAGTGGCTGAGTGTTAGATGGGGAGAAAAGGGAATGTATTTCGTGTGAACAACTAAGGCAGGCGTGGGAGGAGGAGTTCAGAGTAGTGTTCTCAGCAGCATGATTTCAGGGCTGAAGAGGAGATCAGTTGGAAGCAAAGACAAGGCTCTGTACATGAGCACTGCAGGACCTGGGCTCAGTGATAGCAGAGAGCTGCACCTGGGACGCAGCAGGAGATAAGGCCAAACAGTTTGGCTGGGGTGGAAGGAGATGCTCTCCTTGCCAGTCCTTCTTTCATGATGAGAAAACTTGAAAGGCGCAAACAACCTCCCTCCCCTCTCTCTGGATCACAGAATCCCTCTGAACTTTGCTCTCTCACAGCAAGGAGCTGTGACTCATATGTGAAAATGGGAACGCTAAACATTTGTGATAGAAAAGCTGCTGGAGTAAGAGAAGCCAAAGAGGGGAGAGAGCTCCCCATTCTCTTCAGCTCAGCAGCTTTGCCAGGCGTGGTGCTGCAAGTCTTCTGTTCCCTCTGGTTTGCATGACCTTTGCTGATGTGATGCTGGTGTGGCAGGGAATCCCCTCCGTGTTTGACAATACAGGTTATTTCATTCCAAGCTATTTTGTAGTCTTTTGTGGCGCATATGTTAGACTTGGATATAAAAGGTTAGAATAGGAGTTTGAAGACCGCTAAAAGGGTCTGGAGGGAGAAAAGTAAAGCTCTTGGAAGGTTAGAACCAAATTTGTTTCATTTGTTCAGCGTGTGACAGGTCATTGGTGCCTTCATTCAGGTGATGTTCAATCCTTTTTTCCATAGATATGACTCTCTAGCTTAATTCCAGCTGTGGTTCCTACACGTGCAGTCAGAGCCCAAGTCCTGCTGTGGCACCCAAAGCAGGAGTGTTCTTGGAGCAGGAGGCCCTGAAGGGTCAGGCTTGCAGCAGGTTCTGCAGATAAAGCTTGGAAGGGTTATCTGCTTTTCCCAGTGTCCCACTCCCACTTTTGTTTGGTGAGCACTCTCTGTGCAGTCACACCCACCTCTGTGCTCCTCTTGCACCTGATAAGTCCTTTGGAGACTCCTTTTTTACCAGCTGCAGTTGAACAATGCAATGTGCTGAGCTCTGCTAACCATTTCCTTCAGCATTCCAAGTGACCTTGCAGCCACGCAGCACCCTGTGTTCCTTCAGAATAGCTTGGAACAGTGGGATGTGCTTCCAGGCTGATCAGTTTGGAATATTGTGTGCTCACAGGCAGTGCTTTGGGAGTGCTGAGTCCTGTTAATGAGTAACTGGATGCTGGTACCACGTGAAACGTGTGGCAAAGAAGAAACACTTTTAGGGTCATTTTGCCTTGATCTGCGAGAGTACTGCTTCCATGTTGGCCATGTTTTTCTCTAGAATGTGCTTTCTCAGGTTAAACTCCTACTGTCCCTGCTGTGGTTAGCCAGACTTTTGTCCTTAATGCCATTCAAAAATGTTAATGAGGTTACTGGCTCTGAAGTTGGGTTATTATTTGCTGCTGCTCCCAGCTGGGAGCTCTCCTGCCTCCTGCAGAGAACCAGGGCTGCCTGAACCTCTTATCTGAATCCTGCATAAATGCATGCAGTGGAGCCCAAGCATGGGACATCTGCTTCCTTCAGAAACCTGCTAAATGTTATTTCAGAGCCAGTGACCCAGAAACCCTGAAAAAGAAACTTTGCTTTTGTTCTCCTGAGAACCTCTGTCCTCTACTTAAAAAATAAAACCACAAACCTCCCCTCCCTCCCCCTAGCCAAGCCATGCTCCCAAAGCTGACACCCAAAAGATTAGAGGTGGAAAAACCTGAAATGTCCCTGAAGAGCATGAGTTGCCTCCAAAATAAAGTATTTAAAGCCATGAAGATTTCTGTGAATCTCTCCCAGAACCAGAATGGAAGAACATGTGTCCCTGTTTCAGTGTCACTGCTCTCCTGCACTAAACAGTAGTCCTGGTCCTTGGGGGTTTGGTGCCACTGGGAGAGGGAAGGCTCCTGACACTGCGCTCTTTGTGAGGACATCCAAGTGTTCATTTTAGTGACTCCTTTTTTACCAAAAAAATCAGGACTTATCCAGTGAAATGTCAGGGCTCTGTCCAGGCTGGAAACCTTACCTCTACTAAGCTCAGGACAGGCAGCAGAGGCAAACCACAGCACAAGTCACTTTTAAATTCCAATCATGGCAAAAAGAGGTGCTAGAAAATTGCTTGGCCTAAGAAAGATGGATTTATATGGCAATGATTAGAAAAGTAGCCAGGAAATTCTCAACAGGTTTATTTCAGCAGTCTCAGTCTGTCTGGTTCTTGTATATTTTACTTATTAATGATGTGTTACTGTGAGTTCTCATCTCTTTTGTGCAATTCCTTTCCCTGTGGTTGGGCTGGCAGCGCCTCACAAGTACTACATCGGGTTCCGGTACGTCCACCCTCTGACGGAGGAGGCCATTGAGGAAATGGAGAAGGACGGCATTGAAAGGGCTGTTGCTTTCACCCAGTACCCCCAGTACAGCTGCTCCACCACAGGTGAGCATCTGAGCAGGGCAGAGGCGAACGTGGCTGTGAACTTGGATAAATCATTTACACTTGATAAGACTGGTACATTGTATGACCTTGGATATAACGGTTCCCATTTGAGACTCTCAGCTCTGATTCACAGTTGCATTTTAATTACATAGCATTTTTAAAATGTGTTAATACCTTGCTGCCAAGCTGTTTCAATCTGACAGGTGGCTGATGGCCTGGCTGAACTTGTGTTCTCAATTCTGTGTGTTTCAGGAAGCAGTTTAAATGCCATTTATCGCTACTATAATGAGAAAGGGGAGAAGCCGAAGATGAAGTGGAGTATCATTGACCGATGGCCCACACATCCCCTTCTCATTCAGGTGTGGATTTGAAGCCTTTGAGGTTTATATATTTTCTATTAAAAACCAGAAAAAAAGTACTGGGCAGGGATAACAGGAGGGCTTCAGAAGGCTGGGTGACACTCCCCGGACAAGCTGCCTCAGCCTGGTGCACACTGAAGGGCATTTGGGAGTTCTTAAGGAGACAGGCTGCCTGTCTGGGTCATTGAGAGCAGCAGTGCCTCCCAGTGTTCCTGGCTCAGGCCTTTGCTTTTTGTTTCTCTGAGCAGTGCTTTGCTGATCACGTCCAGAAGGAACTGAACCTCTTCCCTCCAGACAAAAGGAAAGACGTGGTGATCCTCTTCTCAGCCCACTCGCTCCCCATGTCTGTGAGTTACCTCAGGCTTTCCTGCCACTGTCAGCCCTGAGTTGTGCTGGCTGAGGGTGTGGGGGCACAGCCATGGATGTGCCAGACAAATGTGTTCCTTGGAAGAGAAAGGTCTGGGGTGTTTGTGTTGCAGGTGGTGAACCGCGGGGATCCGTATCCTCAGGAAGTGGGAGCCACTGTCCAGAGAGTCATGGAGAAGCTCAATTACTCCAACCCTTACAGGCTCGTGTGGCAGTCCAAGGTGTGTGCTCAGGGAAGCTGAAGCAGAAAAACCCTGTGCAGGGTTTTACTGAACTGAAAACAGTGCACCTTTGTTTACATTTGAATTTATTTTAACCGAAGTCTTGTTCAGGCCAGCCCAGGTTCTGTTCCTTTGGGATTTAACGGTGAAAGTGAGAAGTACACTCAAAAGCAGGGAAATACCAATTACTGTCTCTATGCTGTCTGTCCAAACATGGGAGTGTTCTTTGTAAGAGTGACTTAATGTGGAGGGTTTTTTTGGTTTTTTTTTATTTCCCAATTTTTGTTCCAGGTTGGACCAATGCCTTGGCTTGGTCCCCAGACGGACGAGACCATTAAAGGACTGTGCCAGCGAGGAAAGAAGAACATGTTGTTGGTCCCAATAGCATTTACAAGTGACCACATTGAAACTCTATATGAGCTGGATATCGAATATTCCCAGGTTTTGGCAAATGAGGTGAGTGATTTGTGGGTTTTGTACCTGTTTGGGCAGTGCTGCTCTGAAATTACTTCTTCAGCATTGCAATTTGCTTTGTAGCTGCTTCTGGCAATAAGGTTCAGGGCAAGCTTTATTTTTCTGCAAATTGAAAATTAATCTGAACTGACTTAACCACAAAACAGGTGGGAATTTGTCTTTATAGATTTAACTCTTTAAGCCATTACTATTATTGCTAAAAAAGAATCCTTGATTTTTGGCAGCAAGGAGAAATGTTGCATCATTGGGGCTTTTTTCTGTATTAAAAATCATAGTACTGTACTTAATTCTGTAATTTTTGGGGCAACTTCTGAATGAAGCAGGAAGATTTTGAAGGCTTACCTAGTGCAGAAGGATCTATCAGGTTTTACTTTTTTTCCCTTTTTCATTTTGATTCAGTGTGGAGTTGAAAACATCAGAAGAGCAGAGTCTCTCAATGGAAATCCTCTGTTCTCCAAGGTATGTGCTTTGCTGCAGTAGCTGTGAAGGTCTGCTGCAGTATGGATGTTATCTTTTAGTTTAAATGTATTTTGAGCTTGGGAGCAGAAATGGAACCCCTTGTACCTAACCTGTATATCGGAGTGGTTTCTTCTAGCGCAGTGTGTAGAGTTTTTGTCAGAAGGGGGGTACACAGTTTGGCAGCCTGGCCAGTCCCTGCATTCCAGCAGGTCTGGGTGGTGGAACTGGGACTGCTCCCTCTGACTGTCCCCACTGCCCCGCAGGCCCTGGCAGACCTGGTGTGCTCCCACCTGCAGTCCAACGAGGTGTGCTCCCGGCAGCTGACCCTGTGCTGCCCGCTCTGCGAGAACCCCGTCTGCAGGGAGACCAAGGCCTTCTTCACCAGCCAGCTGCTCTGAGGCTGGGAGAGCCGCCCTGCATCCCACTGGAAGCTGCCCTGGACTAGGAAAGGGCCCCAGGCAGGGAAAGAGACCCCCAGCCCTTCCCTGTGATGCACTCACAGACTGGTGGTCTCGGTGCTGGGAACCTCCCGTGATGGCACGGAGAACTTGGCTTTGGTTTAATTTTTCTTATGTTTTCTTTGTTTGAGAAGAGTTTGTAGGAAGTAGGGAAATAAGGGCATTTATCCTGTCGGGTGTGAGGAGATCTCGTGTCACCCGACCCCGGTGGGACTTCGCCTGAGCCCAGCAGTAAGCACTGAGAAACTCACACAGCTTTTTCACCGTTAGCTTCTATTTCTATGCAGAGTTTATTTGTGTGCAGGTTGGTCATGAGTGCATTAACTTCAGCTTGCCAGGTGAAGTGTACTGTTATTTTGGGTTTGCTTAAGGTGCAGTCTGACCAGCACAATCATCAGTTGTCTCTCCTGAGATGGCCTTTGCAGCTGGCTTTGGAGACTCTGGAGATCAAGTGACTTCTATTGCTTTTTAATGGTGTGTGTATATATATATTTTTTTTTTATTTTTTATTAGGGCATAAAGATAAGGCTTTGTTTTGTTTGGTTTTCTCCTGCCAGAAACTTCCGGTGAAAGCTTAGCTGGGATAGTAGAACGCACAAAAACTGTTTACATTTTCTAGAAAAAATATTTTCATTGTCTGCAAGAAAGCATCTGGAGAGCATAAATTGAAAGGAATTAGCCTGCTTGGGTGATACTGAAGAAACATGTTCCATTGAAACTGCGTGTTTCAAACCTAGCAGGAACAAGTATGGAAATATGTTAAGCAGAAAGGCTTTTTAAATTATTATTATTATTATTATTAAAAAGGGCTTTCTCTGTTTGGTTAAGTAAATTTAGGAAATCAGTCTTGCTCTCCAGAAGGTTTATAGATCTGCTCTGTGCTTTCTACTGTGCCACAGTGCTGTGGTTTTTGTGGGATACCTATGGAGTGCCGTAGGTGGGATTGATCAGGCTTAATTGCTGTTATTTAAATGGAGATGATCAGTCAGGAGTGATTTACATTTGTTCATTGCAGATGTCTGAGAGGGCAGTCCAGGCCGGGGATGCCCTGGGCCAGGAGGGGCTGTCACCTCTCACCCCCACCCTGCTGGGCAGAGGGACCCCGAGGCTGAGTGTCCCCTCGGAGGCACAGGGACCTCTCCTCCCAGGTGGGAGCAAAGCTGTGACCCCGTTCTGTGGGACTGAGCCATACCTGTGGTAGTGCAGCTGTCACCTCCTTGGGTGCACGTTTACTTGATGTCCTTAGCACTGAAATGCCAGGACTGGGGCAGTGCAGGCTGGCTCCTGGGAACTGGTGGTGGCTGGGAACCCATGCTGCTCATTCAGCTTGATCTGCTTAGGTAAAGATGAGGCACGAGCAGTTTGAACCTCTGATCTTTCGAGAACAGTGTTTAAGGAGAGAAGAGGCCCCTTGTGGTGTATCAGGGGTTTATCTTGTTCTGTCCTGTTGGAAGAACCAAAGATGGGACACTAAAGGAGCGGATGGATGCTGTGTTGAGCAGCCTGTGGGCCAAGTGCTGCTGTGGAGTGGTGTAAGTCCCTAATACCTCTGGAGAGCTGCCATGTCTCCACTGCCATACCTGCTTCCCAGGGTGGGACAGACTGAGATTCCTTCAGTGCCAGAACCTCCTGCGTTGCCGCTGTCCCTCGCAGAACTAAGTCTTCCTTGACCCTTCATGCCTGTGCCTGTGGCAGTGGCAGGGAGCCAGAAGCATTCCTTCTCCATCCTTCATCTCTGCTCGCTGCCTTGGCAGGAAAAAGGAGCACAAATGTTCAGTATTTCTGGGAACACTAGCCTTACATCTCTCCTTGGACAAAGAACTTTCTCTGTTTCCCCTTCTCTGTGTGACACTTAAGGGTCAGTAGAAAACAATCTGGTTTATCAAATCTTTCACTCCTGTTTCCTCCCCACTGGAGGGAACATGGACCTTCGGGTGGTCCAGGCTGTGATCAGCACTTGTGCAAGTGTGGAAAGCGAAGGTTACCTTCATGTGAACCTTGTGATACCATAAATACAGACTGGCTTTTCATTTCCAGACTGGAGAGAGTCCCAAAAGTACTAGCTGGCACTGATTCTGAGGCATTATGTTTGTCCCCAGTAATAAAAGGTACTTAAAATTCACTTTTGACTATTCTAACCACAAGTGGGGATAATTACTCTGTTGCCGCTGTTAGACCATCATGTAGGAATGATTTAATTTCCAGCTTTTAGCAGATGGGGCCTGTCTCCAGGAGCTGGTGGTACTGTTTGTTGTCACAGGATAGCTTTAACAGAGGTTTCTGAGGCGTTCCTAATCTCTCACAGTGTCCACTGGGTTGGGTGAGTGTCTGTCCCAAGGAGGGATGAATCCCATCCATGCATGTGCCTTCCTCAGCCCTCTGCCAGGGGTGTGTAGCTCCTGAGTTTGCAGTCTTGCTCCTCCCCGTGAGTGTTCCGTGTGCCCCTCCAGCAGGTTGTAAACCTTTGGTGCTACTGACTCCAGGCCCAGAGCCCTTCCCACATCTGCAGCGTTTGGGAGACCCTGGTCCCTGGACACCAGTCCAGTGGGATTGTTGCTGTCAATGGCACTCCTGTTGCAGCACTTCAGTCACAAGTGCTTCTCGCTTGCATGTCCCTGACAAGCAGTGCAGGTGCTCCTGCGGGATGGGTGAGGCGGTGCTGCATCCCCAGGTTTGCTGGGAGCTGAGTCCTGGGGCTGGGCTGCAGCAGTGGTGGTCTCTGGGGATGCTGGGAGGTCACTGTCCCCCTGCCCTGGCTGCTGCCCCTGGCTGGGGCAGCTCCTGAGTGCAGGTGGATCTTCTCCCGAGCACTCTGAGCACTCTGGAGCTGTGGCCTCGGCTTACCGACTGGAAATGGAGGAGTTAGGAACAGCCCATTGTGTCCTGAGGAAAGAAAGGGAAAGTAAAGGGGATGAGGTTGTTCTCCTGATTTCATTCTCTATTGTTTGGCTTTTTTCTTTTCTTTACGGAGTTGAAGTTCCTCTCAAACCTCTCCCTCGTTCCTGGCTGCATTTCGGAAAAGATGGAGGCTTCCAAAAGGTGCTGTGACACCGAAAGGTGTATGGATGGTGGCTGAGCTGGCCTCTTGCCCTCTCCTGGAGAGGAAACTGGCACAAGTGAGTTCAGAGAGGCCAGGCTTTTCCTCGGAATACCTGAAAGCTCAGTGTATTCTCCCTTTCCACCGCCCCCAGAGAGCTGGGGGTCACCATGAAGTGTAAGCTGCAAGTGAGAGCAGTTCCTTTGATTTTGTTAATGCCAGATGTGCACAGATACTTGCTTTTAGCCCAACATATGCATTTCAGATTGACCAAGAACTTCCATTGATGTAATTTGGATAATTCTACTGTGTGTTGTTTGCCATAAGGACGGAATCTCAATTAAACTTTTTTGGAAGAAATAAGTGAGCCCTGTGTCTTTCTAAGAGCCCTTTATGCTGCTGTTTGGGGTCCTCTCTGTATCCCCTGAGTCAGGCTGGGGCGAGTTACACTCCCTAAAGAGGCTGGAGAAGACAGTGACTCAGGGATTTGCCCTGGTTTGGATCCCACCTGTGCTGGATAATTTATTCTATGGTCTCTGGGCAGCTCCTTGCAGATGTTACAAATTAAGTGCTTGATTGATTATTTTGTGGAGCAGTGATTGGAACTGTTGGATACTTAAGCTGATCCATTAGTGAACTCTTGTTGCTGAGTTGTGATGGAGGAGAGCGGGGTGGATGGAAGATGGAAAAAACGGAAGGAGAGCAGTGACTGACAGTCCCTCCTTCCTTCCTTTCCTCTGGAATCTCAGCTTTGCTGTTTTGCCTCTGAAGGGGGATTGGGCTGTGTGAGCAACTTTAACAATGTCATATTTGAATCCAAAACAATCTCTGACATTGTGGAAGCACTTTTCCTTCCCTCCTTCCTTCCAAAGGGCTCACTGTCCTTCTGCCTTCCCATTTGGCCATGTTCCTCCTTGTGTTCACACAAGCAAATTCCCAAATTGTGTATGGGCTGTGCTGTGTCTCTCATTCTGTGTGGAAGTCCTTCAGGAGCACAACGTGGGGTGCACTGGGCAAGGGATTTATTTATAACTCAGCCCTCAGGAGTAGGCTCTGCTCCTGCCCATGGAGCACAGGGATTTGTAAATTTGAACCAGGCCTAAAACCTGCCTTTTCTTTTTTTTCCTGCTAAGTTTTTGCTCAGCAGTAAGTGCCAGGAAAAGGTTATTTTATTTAATTTGAATCCATTGGCTGGGCTGGACAGCATCCTTTCCATGACTGCACAGAGATGGAGCATGTATCTGGAGATGGATCATCTCTGGGATGCACGGCCTTTGATCCCCCCAGGCTCAGAGGTTGCTCCAGGGGCACTGCCCGTGACATCTGAGCCCCAAAGGCCAAGAGATCACGAGGCCATACGGGAGGAGGAAGTGCCCTCCATCCCTGGAGGTGTCAGAACCGGGCTGGATGGGGCCTGGAGTCACCTGGGACAGCGGGAGTTGTCCCTGCCAGTGGCAAAGCACATTCTCCACGAAGCACTGGAGAGTGACATTACCTCCTGACGATTTCTGGGAGGTCCCCGGGGCTCTCGGGATGCCCAGGAAGGCAAATGTAACCCTCCCTGGTGCCTTGAAAAGCTGGAGCCAGTGGCTGAGAGCAGAAATACCTGGGCAGAGCTGAAAGCAGAGCAGTGCCAAGCCTGGGAAGAGCCATTAGGAACAGCCCCCCATCCCAGACCATGCTGGGATGGGGGACACGAAGAGGCCTGGAACTGCAGGGCAGGTGGATGCAGCTCAGGGGGAGGGATGAGCTCCAGGGCTGGGCTGGGGCTCACAGGCACTGCTGGACACGCAAACACACCTCTGGAAAGGGCATTGCCAAGCTTTGTGTGGGCACAGGGTGCTGCTCGAGGAGTTCGGAATTCCTGCGGGGGTGTGGGATCATTTGCTGCTGTTAATTTTGGCAGGAGTGCAAATGTGATCTGTGATTTCTGGGAAGGTCTGTAACATCTGGTGGCCTGGCAGGGCTGGCCTTTGCTGCTGTCCATGGAGAGGTGGCACACAGGTGCTGCCCTCCCTGCCCGTGTCCGTGTCCGTGGGGACAGGGTGGGCGTGTTGCTGGGGGCTGGTTTTCCTCCAGGAATGATGGAGAGGGAGCTGTCATGCGGAACCCAGAGCCCTCGCTCGTTCTTTTCCTGTCATTTTTAAGGATGATCCATGACGTGTGAACATCACCCGCAATCGAGGCCTAATTGCATTTCTCCAGCGAGCAGGCGGCGCTTCCAAGGAAGCTTAAAGGAGCACTTAAGGGATAATGCTCGGAGCGGTCCGGGGTGGGAGGGCTCCGCTCGACCAACTCCCCCAGCGCTTTTATCCCGCAGTTATTGGGCCATTATGGGCTACGATTGTCGTTTACTGCCTTGGATTTCTTTGCCGTCAGCCGGGAGGGAAGGGATGTGTAACATGACCCAAAGTGGTCTTGTTTGTTTTAATCTGCTGGTTTAATATCTTATGGCTTCCTGCCATTATCCCTCTCTGAGCCGGACCCTGGAGTGGCTCCCGGAGGTTTGATGTGTGGAGCAGCTCCCAGTGGGCTCAGCTGTGCCGGCAGAGCTGCCCCCGGCTGCTTCTCCGTGTCTGGGGCAATCCACTGCCTTGCCACGCTGCCCACCCCGAGTGTTTCCCCTCCTGTTTCCCTGGAGCATCTCCATCCGCCCCGTGCTGAAAATCCGTATCGGTGCTATTGCAAAAGCTCCCGCTCTTTCCCCCCAACAAAAGCATGTCTCTGGTCGTGCCCTCGGGGTGGGTGTGCAGCTCTCCCCGTGGGCTGCTTCCCCCGGCTGTTTCCCTCGGGAATTCCCACGGGGCTTCCAGTGCCGCGGAGCGTTTGGGTCAGGGGAGCTGCCGGCGCTTCCCCCGCAGGCTGGAGGGCCCCTCCCGGCAGGTCCTTGCTGTCAGGACCATCCTGAGGGATGCGCTGGCGCTGCCCGAGGAGCAGCAGCAGGAGCAGGGAGGCAGCGCTCCTGGGGCCGGGCTGCCCCGCGCCCCGCGCCGCAGGGACCCCGTCCCGCCCGGCTGCCGCGGCGTGTCTCTGCATCCCCGCCGTGGAAGTGCTGCTCTGGTGGCTTGGTTTTTGTCACCGCTGACAACACCGAGCGGTTTTAAAGCACTTTAACCCGGAATAATCACAAATAATCGTGTGGTTCCCTGGCAGGGTTAGGAAGTGGTGAGTTGAGGGGAATACAGAGAAATGGGACAGGGAAGTTGATCCCTTCGCCATGGGTGTGGAGTCAGCCCTGGACCCCAGTGCCTGGCGCTGGGAAAAGCTGCTGCTGGTACAGCATCCCAGCCTGGCTGCAATCCTGCCACCCACCCAGCTCATCCCTCAGCTTTTTGGCAGCTTAATGAAATGGTCCCATTTCCTTCTTCCAGCTGTGTCCACTGCTAAGTGCCTGGAATATGCATTCCCAGGGGAACGATCCCGCAAGTGAGATGGAAATGACCCGACGTGGGTGCATTAGTCTCGGTGTCACCGCTTTTCCCTCTTTGCTGTTGCAGTGATTTCACCCTTCCTGTGCCCAGCTGCCACCCCTGGGCTCCTCTGCTCCTCACCCTGCCCTGGAGGAGGCTGGAGCCCTGCCCGGGAAGGGGGCTTAGGGAAACATCCCGACCCCAGAATGTTCCTCCCGGCTCAGCCTGGGGGTGCATGGAGGGCTTGCGGTCCTACTCTTCCAAAGTGGCCTCCTTCACACCCCAGCTGGAGGGAGAAGGAAAGGAGCCTGGAAGAGCTGGGCTCTGTGACACGAAGTGCTGAGGAGGCAGCTCTGCCTTTATCTGCGCCCGTGGCCACTCAGCAAAGTGAAATGAAGCAGCGTAAATTTAATTAATGGCAGAATCTGGCTCAGTGGTGAGAGCAGGACACAAAGAGAATGAGCATGAAAACAAATTTTTCAATGAGTTTATTAACCCCAAGGTTCAACATTGGTGCCAAGGTTAGATGTCAGATAATAAACCCTGCAGTGCCTTTTGCTGTCCTGGGGATCTGGGGTTCCTCCTGTGCCCTCCCCAGGCTGGCCCTGCCCGTAGCTCTGGGTGGGCAGAGGGATGGAGCTGGAGACAGCTAGGGGGAAAAGGGTCAGTTGTGTGATTCGTTTTTTAAGAGAAACACAGGAAAGTGCCTTTCCTTGTGCATTTTGGTTTGCTTTTGATCTGCTTGTGATGAGATCAGTCCAGGAGGCAAACCAAACCAGACCTGCCCATCACTGGGGTGGATGAACAAATGAATGACTGAAGGCAAACCTGCTACATCCTCCTTACCACAGAATCTCAAATCCAGGAACCCTCTGCCCCTCCTGTAGAGCTGCTTCAGGGAATGCAAGTGCAATAATTTATTAATATTATGGTAATTACATTGCATCATGTAGTTTCATGACTTACATAAATATAAAGGAATTTCTCCTTTAACAAACATTGGAAAAGATGCCAGATCTTTTTCCAAGTACTTTTTGCTCATACTTGGCCAGGCCCTCCATCCCAGGTAGCATTTTTGGGATGTGGTGCTATGTTGGGTCCTGCATTATTCAGCTCTCCTCACCCATCTGTATCCCTGAGAGAAGGAACAGCCCGAGCCCAGGCTTGGCTCCGCTCCACCCCATAGTGTGGGACTGGGCTGTGGTGGAAAAAACCCTGGAAAAAAACAGGAACTTTTGATCGCACGAGAAAGCAAAAGTGTTGTTTTCCTCCTTTATTGAACTTTGGCAAATAATATGTGTGTGTGGGTTTTACATCAATAGCTATAAATAAAACTTTGAAAGCAATGTAATACTTGTCATTGAGATAAAGGACATCTATTGGCACAAATTAGTGAGTAAAAACCCTTTAATGATAAAATAACATTCACTCTTTAGCTACTTTATTTGTCTGAAAAACTCAGCTTACACTCAGTTCAACATATCACCTTCCACAAAGTTAAAAAATGACAAAAAATGACATAATAAAATAGACCTTAAATTTCATAATACAAGTACCCTGGCAAATTCCAGCCAGCTGGAGCAGCTCGTGCCCCACTGGGCCATTGCCATGGCCTCACATACCCCTTGTTGCCTTTGGACTGAGAAATGCAGGTGTAGGTTTTACAACAGCCGCGTGTCGGTGAGGAGTGGTGGGATCTGCCGGAACCATCCCGGGTCTGCTTATTGCGGAAGAACATGGAAAGCTTTCTGGAAGATTAACCACTGTTACAATCATCAACTGTCTCACAAAAACCCCTGTTTAAAGTTCTTGTATCCGTTACTGTCTTTGGCAGAGAAATAAGGAAAGAAAATAACCTGACTATATTACACAGCTTTCATTATCATCACAACCTACTGAGTAAGGCCAAATAAAAATGTCTCTTTGCACTAATGAAAGCACATCTCTAATATACCCTCAATGACAGACGATATAAACACTCTACTGACGGACTCAGATGCCTCCCCAGGCCAGCTCTTCACAAAGAGCCAAGTGCACGGGGCAGTTGGGTTGGCTTTATGTCCAGGGCGCCCTGGGGCTTGGGGGCACAGCAGGGCTCTGAAGCTGGACGGAGAGGAAACACAACCCCTTCAGAAACGGGGGCTCCAGCCTGAATCCGGCTTGTGACACAGGGGACAAATCAAAGGGGTATAAAGCACCTTAATAAACACATTAATAAACCTGACCCCACGGCAGAGGGGCGAGTGAGGGGCTGCTGCCTCTGGCAGGAGCAGCCTGGGAGCCTGGCTGTACTGCTCGGATGGACACCCATCCCAGGCCTGTCCCCTGGGACAGGGGACATGGCTGGGAGAGTACTGCTGATCCCACACGAGAGTGTCCTGCTGGGCACCTCTGTTGGCACAGCAGGTGGGATGGTCGGGCCGGGCAGGAGTCACAGGTGAGGCCAGGGACTGGCACCCACCGAGTCCTAACCCCGAGCCCCCCACCCTGGCCAGCCCCCCTGCCATACCCAGGACTGCCATAAAGCCAAAGGAACTCCTGATCCCGGGGAAAAGTGCACAGTCGGCTCTGTGTATTTTCACGTGCCTGAATAAATCAAATAGGCTGGGAAGAAGCTGACAGTTGGCCAAAGCTTCTCCTCAAACAGAATTTCATAGAACTGGAGTTGAATTTGGGTCTGTGTTGAACACAGACGGACCAGAGCTGATCTGCCCCCAGCCCTGGGCAGTACCCACCCCCACGGGGTGGAACCAGGCGTGTTTTCCCAGCGCCAACGCAAACACGACTGCGCCACGACTGCGAGCAGGTAACAGGCTCCATGCATAAATAAAGACCATCAACAGAAAGACCTCGTCCCAAACCCAAAGGAAGAAGTTGCCATTAAGAATCACGATGCATCACACTGCTAAGGGTTTGCCTCATGCATAAACATGGGAGCGCTGATTGGCAGTTGCTAATTATAATTATAATCATAATACTACACCGTCACACAGGACAATCAGCTCTTCAGACCAAGTAGCACAAATGTAGAAAATAACCTTTTTTTTCTCTTTTTTCTTTTTTTTCTTTTTTTTTTTTCTGTTTTTTTTTCCCCAACAGAGCAAATGAACACAGATTGTTTCTTCAGCAAAATATGAAACTGTAAACTTTGGGCTCATTCTGCAACTTTTCCCCAATCCATAATAACAAAAAAAAACCCAATGGGAAGAAAGACTGACGTACATTTTTAAGCGCACCTTCTCTGTCTAGTACAAAAGCACAACCTAAAACGTATAAAGCTTTTTTCTTTCTTTTTTTTTTTTGAAATCACAGTTACCAAAAAGAAACAGTGAATAATTTATTACATACGCTATAATAACATTACTCTAAACAGCTACTCTCTATGAGGTATATCTGAGAAAACTCGGTGAGGGATTGCACGGTCTGCGTTGCCAACATGCCCCGTTTGTAATAAAGCTTTGGAACCATGGAGACAGGGAGGAGAAGGAGAAGGAGAAGGAGGAGGAGGAGGAGGAGGAGGAGAGCCTTTGGTATTATCAGGAGTCTGTTCTTTGCAGGGCTGCATTGCAAAGCACCACAGTACAAAGCCCACCAGGTACGATTCGGCAGCCCAGTTAAGCTGAGGTATTCACAGGAAGAATTAAAAAAAGCACAGAGAGGTCTAGACTGGCAAAATCGTTGCTTTGGTTCAAGCAAGGCACTCGTCCCGTGGTCACGTCACTCTGCAGGTGAAGCTGAGTCTGGTGAGAGCGGCGGGGGCTGCGGGACCCTCGGGGACCTGCCAGCTCTGGGGACGGTCTGTGTCCCAGGGCAGGGGGAACGGGGCTCCCCCCGCCCGGAAGGCATCCTGAGAATTATTATAGCTTTGTAGTGAAGGAACACAGAGAGGGAGAGGAAAGCACACTTGTCAAGTCCTACCGCTTCCAATACAGACTTAAAGCCCAAATGGAACACCAAATAAAAAGGCAGCACTTAGTTAAAGCGGAGCATTCGTGTTGAGCTGTTGGTAAGCTCTGTGAATCCAAGGGCACGGCCAAGGCAGATTCCTTTGGGAAAGGCCCTGCAGCAGCTGAACCACCCTGGGCTGGGCTTTGGGGGCAAGCCCGGGGGTACAGAGCAGTGGGGAGAGGAGCAGAGCCCGGGGTGGGTGCAGCTCTTCAGAGCAGTGTTCACTCCTATAACCAGGACAAAACAGGCTCCACAACCCAGATGCCAAAGGGCACCACTAATTCCCCAACCAACCAACCAGCTGGAAATAATCACTCAGGAATGTGATGCTAATGGAGCTTAATGTAGCCTCTCTTCATTGCTAACTTGAGAAAAGTAATTAATTGATTTTTATGTGAAAACTGTAATAGTAAACAACAGCCAAAGGTGAGGAGGAGAGAGCAGCCCTTGGATCTGCCGTGCCCATGGAGGGCACAGGGCAGGAGAATCCCCTCCCTGGAGCCCAGGAGAGCCCTGGGCTCTGCTCACCCCCAGACCAGCCCGTGGACTCTGCTCAAGCAGGAACATTAATAATTCTTGGTGCTAATTGCTGCTGTCAATGCACCCCACAGTGGCTCAGGGGCACCTGCAGAGCCTTTCCCAGGGAATCTGCAGCCGGAGCCAGCCCGGATCCACCTCCAGCTCAGCACAACCACCCCACGGCCGGAGCCGGCGTGGGGACGGCTCCAGGCTCCACACACTTTGGCTGGCAGGAAGGCAAAGGGAACACAGAAAAGGGCATCACCAGAACTGGCAGCTTCCAGGGAAGCGTTTCTTTGGGAATCTGGGCGCAGCTGAACGTTACTGAGGGTAGGAGGGAACGGTGGGAGCTGTCAGAGAGCACAAGCAGAATGCAGACCGCACAGAGAAAGAAATCTTTGGTATCTTTGGTATCATCAACACGATTAAAATTACAAATGGAAAAGTCAGTGAGGTAGCCTCTTTGGTTCTCACTAGAAATACAAAGGTTTTTTCTGTTTTTTTTTTTTTCTTTTTTCTCCTTTTTTTTCCCCTTTTTATCTTTTTTTCCACACACAGAAGTTCATTCTTGGAAGCAGCTAGTTTAAGGGTTTCTCTCTTTTTGCTTGGCATGGATTATTTTCCCCCCAGCTTAAGTTTTAAGAAGCCACAAAGTTCAGGCAAAGTATCCCAGTATATTTTTTTTTTTCTTTCCTATTTTTCCAAATGCACAGTTTTAGGTTTGAATATTCATTGCTTGTCCTCCAAGTTCGCTCTGCTGTTCTTACAGCAAATCAGCTGTAGTGCTTTATAGATAATTCTAAACCAAAAATAAAAACTCTACAAGGGCATCCTTGGGTGATGATGAATAAATTAAATAAATAAGTTGCATTACGAAGGCTTCATGTGCCATAATTAAGGTCGCACTTTCCAATCGGATGGGAAGAGATTAACTTAAATAATTTAAACTTTAATATTTAAACAATTAAAATTAATTATAAGAAGGAATTAAAACTAGACTCCTGTTTCACAGAATGAGTTACTTTTTGCTGTCTAACAGAACCTGGCTGCTCCAGGAAGCAATGCCAACTCTTCAGTGTATTTACCAACAGACTTGGCATCTCTGATGCTCTGCAACAGTCAAATGGATAAATAAGGACAATTAATCCCAAATGAGTTCATAAATGAGTGAATTAAATAGGTACAAATAGCTAACATCTGAGCCTGACCCCACTGTGTGCACTCAGGCAAAACTCCCACTGATTCTGAAAGCTCAAATGAAACTCAGTGGGATTCAGACTGAACAGAGATCTCAGGACCTGCCCTCTGACTAAAATAAATAAATTACATTATCAATAGATAATATATTAGGTCAAAACCCACAAGTGTCTGGAAAAAAAAAATAAAACCATTCTAAATTTTGCCTTTTTAGAAAATTTAAACAATAAAAATTCCCCTTAATAAATATAAAGGAGGCCAAGTAGAAAGTTTCCCCATGTCTTAAAAATACTTAGTAATTGTGACAAGCAAGAGAAGCACTGGCTGTGTCTGCAGCCAGGGCACTCCTTCCAACACCGTGTCGTTACCGTGTCTTCCTTTGGGAGAGGAGATTCCCATTCCCTCCTGCAGGGCTGAGACCCCCCTTCCCTCCCACAGGGGTGAGCGAGGTTTGCTGGTTGAGTCCTTCTCAGGTCTTTGGATTCAGCTGTAGGTAAGAGAGATCCAGAATAAAGCTATTCAACCGAAGTCATCGAGCACAATCCTTGTTCCTCCACGGGTGATTAAAGCAATATCCAGGGGTTCTTGAAAGTTGAATTCATCTCAGCTGTGCCCATGGTTGTAACTCCAAGTACCCGCTCTGGAAGATGCTGGGATACTCTCTGTACTCACCAGTCTTTTGTAGCAGAATAAATAAAGCAACAAGTTACATTACACAGCTGTACAGATCCATAAATACGTGAGTTTGGTTTGGTACGGGCAGGACACGGCACACACTCTGCTCACACCCCCAGGGACCCCCACCCAGTGTGGGGCTCCAGCGCTGCTGGGCTGAGGAGCTGCTACATCAAAGCCTACCAGGGGGGACAGGGAGATGGAAGAGGTCACACGGGGCCATGAGAGGCGCAGGGATAACAGAAGCAGCAGCATTTGTGGATGGAAATGATCTGTGCCTGTTGATACATTTGAGCCCCCAGCCCAGGGAAACCTGTGAGCCTTGTTTGTAAACAAACACGTCCACCATTCAGAGACACTGAGGGATTTCACTGAGGAGAATCTTGTGAAGAATTGTAAAAGGAATCTGTAAATGACTTTGTAATTTGTCTTTGTTGGGGCTGCTGGGATGAACTCGGCTGAGGTATCCCACAGACAAGCACCTGCCCAGAGGATGGGCAGGAGCCATTCCCTGGCTGATCCCCTGCAGTTCCCTGCCCTGCAGCTGCAGGAAGGGAAGGTGAGCAACAGGCACTGGGGGTTTCACCGGGGCTGGGGCACCTCCTGCCACGGGTACAGGAGCATGAGCAGAGGGATGGACACCTGGCACCGCTGCAGGTCGTGGGGGGACACTGCCAGGGTCAGACACCCCCTCTGAGGGCAGTGCCATGTTCCAAATGCACATGGAGAGGCTGGTTTGATGGACACCGGGGTGGGAACGAAGGTGAAAGCTCGACATGACCAGCCACCCCATCCGGGCCCAGACTCCTCTCTCAGACACCCGGGGTGTGGGTGAGGAGCCCTCGGCACACCCTCGGGACACACCAGCCCAGAGCTGAGCCCTATTTTGGCAGCTTTATTCCACGTCTGGCTACAGGCTGCTCTTCTGAATCATGCACGATCTGCCTGGAAATCTCTGCTGAGGGATGCTTTGATTCCCAGAGCAGGCACGTGCTGTCAGCTCAGCTGGGAGGATCCTGAACTTGCTCTCCAGAAACCATCCCTGCCCTGAGCAGACAAGGCTTCTTGATTTTCTTTCTTTTTAAGTGCAGTCATTGGGAAATGACAGCAGCAGTTCTGTGAAGCAGTTAAAAAGAAGCCCTTGTTTAAAGGTAGAGAGGAGCAAGATGGTACCACTGTGCTCCGGCTTTGGGGATAAATTTGGATCATCATGACCTGGATCAACAAACATTACATGTCTAATATGTCAAAGCCAGCTCCTGAACTGCCACATGAACTGCTGAAAACTTGATTTTGGTTCAGGTGTAGGTTTGGAGCGGGGCTGTGGGGCTGCTCAGCCCTGACAATGACAGAAATCACACACATTGCAAGGTTTGTCCCTGGGGAAGAGGAAGGAGTGTGGAGGTTTCTCAGCCAGTGTCATGTACAGGAGGGTGGCTGTTCACAGCTCGGCACACACAGGAGACCAACACACAGGTCACATCCAACCCACAAGTTTTTCCTGGAGGGAGGAGACATACCAGCACAGTATCCCAACATCTTGCACTTGGAGTCCATGCAGCTCTTGGAGAGGTGCCATGTGGGGCAGAAACAGGGAAAACATAAATAGACCCACGCTTTGGGTTGCACAAAGACTCGTAAGTGTTACCTGTCCAGAGAGCAGTGGGGTTATGTGCATTAGTCGTGCAAGAGGAGAAAACAAACAGAAACACAAGTAGTGAGAATCCTCATCTTTGGTATTGTAGCCGTTGAGGTTTTGGTTGCTCTGTTCCTTGTTCTTTTGAAAAAACTGCATAGGCACAAATTAAAGACAATCTTCAACTTTGAGATGACCGGAGTTGTCAAATGAAGCAGCAATTGTACTGGCTTTGCTTTGTTCTCGTTCTTGTCAACCCTTTCTTTGAGATCTGCTTCCGAAAACGTCCGAGATGTCTGTCAAACACAGTGTGGGACTCGTTTGCTTCCTGACGTGCTTCCTTGGTTTCTTTTTTTGTTTTTGTTTTTTTTTTTAATTTTTTATTTTAATTTTATCTTTCAATGGAACAGTTTGTTGCAGAAGAAGTAGGTGCAGAAAACGTTTCTTTGGTTTCGATTAAGTAGTACATAAAAAAAGTCTCAAGTGTCTCTCAGGAGCCGCGGCCGCGCTGGGTCACCACTCACGGGGCGGCTCCGCTGCACGGGTGGAGAGAGGGCTTGGAGCTGGGGAGGCTTCCCCAGCACCACCCAACCACCCACACCAGCCACAGCGAGGGGGAATGGCGGGCTAGAAACATCTTTGGCTTGCAGAAATCCTTTCTCTTTGGTGTGCTGTGTTCCCGCCGGCGCAGGCAGCGGGCGGGCAAAAGGAACTTGGGGACGCAGTGGAGTAGATGCGGCACGTCTGAAACGGTCAGTGGCATCTGGAGGGCTTCTTTCTGGGCTTCTGCCTGCTTGAAAGTACCATAAAATACCGAAAAAAATGAACAAAAATACGCTGAATGCTAAAAAGTTTTCGGTAATGAGGATGTTGCCAAGGAGAAACCAGATTCTGGGAAATCAAAAAGGGTGCAATAATGACCTAAAAAAATTGAGATCTTTCAAAACATTGTGTTTGCTCCACGTGCTGTAGCAGTTCCACAGCCCTCCTGAGTGTGCATGAGGTACAGACACAGACCTGGGGGCGAGTGGACAGCTGTGCCTGGGGCTCCCGGGATGGCACAGCGCCGGGAGCCCAGCGCTGGACCCGACGGCTTTGTGCTTGGTGCTTTGAGCTCCAGGGAACTGAATTCGTCTGACCCACGAGCAAGCCAGGAAAATTAAACTAACGAAACAAAAACTTAAATTTGATCTCTTGTTTTCCTTAGAACACTAAACGAAAACCATGCCTGAGTTTAAAAACAGGGTCTTGGGCTCTTCAGTGCCAGGGTTGTGCTCCGTTCTGGCGGGGCGGTGTGGCCAGCACACGGCAGGCGCCGGGTCGGGAGCTCCCGCCGGCCGGGGGGATCCAGGGCTCAGGAGAAGCTCTCCTCAGGAGTGACTGCCCTGCCTTTCAGACCTGCTTCGCCTGTCCTGAGCTTTGTATTGTCTACAGGGAGGTTGGTGTGGAACTCGCCTGCTGAGGCTGACGGGAAGCCGAAGGAATGTCCTCGGGGACAGCTGGGCTGGGGGTGGTCGTGGGAGGATTGTGCTTTCAAAGTCACCAGTGAAGGGCCCTGCAGGAAGCCGCTCTCTCTGCCGTGCCAGCCGTGCCAGCCGTGCCCCATCAGGCCTTGGGACAGGAGCTGGGGGCCGAGGAGGAGCCCCCGGAGCTCAGGTCGTCCTGCCACTTCTCCAGGCTGCGCCGGCGGGCGTTCATGAAGAAGTTGCTGACGGTGGTGAGCTCCAGGCCCAGCTGCTGGGAGATGGTGATCTGCATTTCCTTGGAGGGGCGCTTGTTCTCCTTGAAGATGGCGAAGAGCGTTCGGCGCTGCAGGTCCGTGAAAACCAGGCGGGATTTCTTCTGGGAGTTGTTCCGCTCTTTGTTGGGCTCTTGCTCCTTGCGTTTGCAGGCTGGGAGGGGTGGGCAGAGACAGAGAGAAAGTGTCAGGGTGGGGCCCACAGACCCCACTGGCCACCCTGGCCACGGGGACTGGCCCGTGGTAGGTGTGACACCTGCTAGTGCTGGACCCAAAGGCTCCCAGGCAAATCCAGGGGGCTGCATTTACACTCACATCCCAAACCCCTCCCACTAGCCAGGAATAACACTTCTACATGAGTTTTATCCCTTTAAACATCCCGAAGCAAATCCCAGTCACAGCTTTTGTGGCGGCAACTTTGTGTGACTACCCCATCCAACAGCACGAACTCGCCTTGGTTCTTCCCCTCCATCCTGACTTCTGCAGTGTCATCACCCCGCAGGGCATTGCTCCCATCCCCTGTCCCCCTTCCCGGGACATCTCCCAAGGGTGAAGCCACAAATGCCTGTGAGAGCTCAGGTCAGGCAGGGCAGCAGTGCCGGACCATCGCTGCGCCGAGCGACGCTAATGCATCCTGAAAACATCCGTATTAATAGCTCCTGTATTTATTAGCAGAGAGAGAACAGCCAGTGCTGAAACCAATCCTGCTGCTGTAGCACACCCACACTTAAAAATAGCCCGTCCAGGCTGCCTGTGCTGGGCACGGGGAGAAAAATCCATATGTTGGCACAGGTAGGTAATGTGCCCGCACAAAACAGGCCCAGAGAATTGATAAGTGGGCAGGGTTTAAGCAGCCCTGTTAAATAATTCTGCAGGTGTGGAATGTGAAATGAACCCGGCCCAAAAGCAGGGCTCAGACAGTGGAAACGACTGTAACTAACCTGAAGCCAGGGCTGTAGCTGTGCAGAGCAGCTCCCTCTGGGCAGGGCACACCATCCCACAGGATTTCCACAGGAAACTGGAGCATTTGGTTGGAGTGGCTGATCCCCACCCTGAATTCCAGTGGCTGCAGCAGAGCTGCCTCTGGGAGGGAGGTCCAGGTCAGACCTCAGAACAGCCCGAGGTGTAAGAGGAGGATGCTCTGGAGAGCCGGGTCCAGCCCAGAGCCAGGGGCTGGGTGGGGAGTGTCCCTGGGGCAGCTCCCAGCATGGCCCTCCCGGGACACAGGCTCCAGCTGGGAGCTGTGGGAGCAGGCAGCAGCAAGGATGCTCCTGCCTGGACACTCTGGAGGTGTCACACAGAGCCTGTGCCCGTGTCCCCGTGGCCAGCCAGGTCCCTGGAGGGCATTAACCCAAAGGCATCAGGAGGGAAGAATGTGGGCTCTGACCACACCTCTAACACCCCACAGATAAAGTCCTACTGCCTGTCAGAGCTGCAAAAGCAGGTTTTAGGGGGGATTTACTTTGCCATGTATCCGGAATTCACATGGGGATGTCCCTGGTGCTGGGGACGTGATGAGCACCAGCAGCTCTGCTGCAGGTCCTAAAAGGTTCCGGGACACTGGGACGAGTGGAGTGTTTCCTACCATCACTAATTTATGTCCAGAGATACTCTGTGTTTTACAGTTATTGGTAGCTGATAATAAATAATGCAGAGGGATGTGCTTTTCGATGCATTCAGTAAATACTTTCCTTGAACTGTTGAGTTTGCTCTCGAAAGGCCCCACAAAGGCAAGTGCTGAGCCTTGTGTGCATCTCTCAGCAGAGAAAAATGGGGGGAGCACTCTAATAAAATCAGGAGGTTTTCTGGGAAGAAAGAGAAAGGTTTAACAGTGGAGGGAAGGGAAGGGATGGTCTGGATTCTAAGCATGATTTGATTTATTGGCTGTGGTTAAAACTGAACATATTCTATGGAAGAAAATGGACAACCGGTGAGAACTGGGAGTCATAATTGTGAACAAAAATAAACGTAAAAGCTTCCTTCTCCTTCTATACCAAACTAAAAATGCTTTTACCTAGAAACAATGCAGGAAAAGCTCAGCAATGGGTCCAGTGCTGCCTCCCTTCACAGGGACCAAAGTGCAACCCCATGATTTGAAGGGCATTCAGAGGGTACAGGGACCCGACACTGTGCCTGCAACACACTGAGTGTCACTACACTCCACATTCCTACTAACAGTCAGTTGTCTGATTTTCCATTTTCTTCCCTGGAAGGGAGGAACTTAGCCACCCATGCATTCCAAACAGCCATATATCCTGAACAGTGTCCGGGAGCTGTAGTGTTCAGCCCAGTCCCACCCTCCAAACCCTCAGGAATGGGGCAGGGGTGCTGCGGACCCTCCCTCTTCCCTGTGCTCCTGTGCTTCTCTGGGAGGGAGATGGGGGCAGATGAGGACACCAGGGTCACCAGCAGCGGGAGGAGGAGGAGGCCTGGGAGGGTCCTGGGGGCTGGAGTGGTGCCCCAGCAGCCCTGGAAGAAGAGGAGCCATTTGCAAGGCTTTTTACTGGAAATGTCGACAAAACAGCTCCTGTGCCTTTCTGGTTTAGGATGTTTTTACTCTGATGGCAAAAGTGACTTTGAAAGAGCAGGCGTTAAGAAAGAGCCAAGCAGAGATCCCTATTCCCTTAATCCAGCAGTAAGTCCTCTCCCCATGGCTCCTCAGGATAAGCTGTGGCTATTGATCCCACGTCTGTGGTTCCATGGGGCTGCAAAGTCACCTAAACCCAGTTATCTGTCTGATGGAACTAAAGCTGCTCCTCAATTCCATTTGAGAGAGGACTCAATGTGAGGGAAATGTAATTACTCTGGTAATACTGAACACAATGAAATGACCATCAAAAGGTTTTCCAAAGATTTAAAATGTTTTTCTTTCGTTGTGATTCACTTAAAGTAACCCCTTGTATATCCTTATTACTACAATTTCTTAAAAACTAGGCCTCAGAAATCAATTTGATTACCTCTCTGAATTAAGTATGCACGAAGGAGAGCGACTGAGATCAATACAAATTAGGTTAAGTACTCCGCTGCGTACAAAATCATTATGGAACAAGGAACAATCGGAATGAAGATGCAAATAATCACATTGTCGGGGTGGGCAGCGGGTGCTGCTCATCCCAGCTGCTGCTCACACACCAAACTCCTGATTTCTAGAGCCCTAGGAATGGCACAAAGTGTTGATTCTGTTCGTCCAGAGAAGACCTGCCTTTACTGGAGATGTCTTTGCTTGCTCATCCCATGCTCCTGTAACAGGGAGGTGCTCCCTGTTTGGAGATCCAGGGATTCCTGCAATGCTCAAAAAAACAAGGGTGTTTTCTTTGTGCCCCCCTGATTTTCCTGTCACGGGGGGAATGCTGCCCCTCTCCAGGCCCTGCATCCCCAGCTTTCTGAGAAGAAAAGAGGAATTGTTTTGGGAATGTGGCTATTTTATGTCTCTTCCCGACACGTAGCAGCTCCCAGGCTGGTTGTGTCCAGTCTCCTGTAAATCTGCTGGATGGCTGGAATTGGGCTGTAAATCCTCCTCCCTCCCTGCAGTGCTGCAACCCCCACCTCAGAGAGGGATCTCTGACAGGGGGCTCTGAGCACTCCCTCATTAATACCGAATAATAAATAACAGATGGGATAGGGCCAATCTATTACACTCCAAGGTGAGACTGGGAGGAAGAACAGCCAGGGAACCAGGGACACGGCCACCCCAGGAGCAGCCAGGCTGCCCAGGAACCCTCTGCAGGCACGGGAACCCTCCACCTACACTCTGAGAGTCCTTCAGTCCAACACCTCGGAGATTTATGCTTCCTCTTGTTCTGGAGACTCTCGCTTCTGAATCCCCAAACAGTTTCCAGCTGAACTCCAACACTTTTCGGTGTCAAGGATTTATATTCCCCTTGGCAGGGCTCAGGGATGAAGCCAGACCTTCCCCACACTCTGCCTGTTGGAGCAGCAGCTCCAAGTGATGTGCCAGCACATCCCTGGAAGTACCACAGCAGCTGTGACCTTCACCTGTGCAGAACAGGACGTGCTTCAGGCACCTTTTCTAAGAAAGGGCTGGGAATTTAAAGCTGAGGTGGGTAAGGAAGTGCTGAACAGGAGCCTGAAGTCTCACTGCAGGGTGAAGGAAGGATCCACGACCCCTGCTGTGTGCTCCTGTTTGCAGAAATTCTGTCCCTTGGAGAAAGCGGGACATGAACATTTCCTTTTACTGGCTGTTATTCCATCCGTGGAATTAAGAAGAACAGGAGAGGACAGGAGCAAAGCTCCACCAGCTCATCAGGGTGCCCTCCTGGTTCTCTGAGCTCTCCTGGCACTTCAGCCCTCGTGGGCTGAACACACAAAGCAAGAGCAGCCCTGGGAGGATCAGTGTTCTTCTCCACACACTCAGGTTCCCATTTCCTTCCTCCCAGGGGATGATGAAAACTCCCCCTGAGCAGGAGAGGGAGGTGCCCTGTGAACCCCCCCACAGCCAGGGGACGGAGCGAGCAGGACAAGCGCAGGGAACACGGAGAACCAGGTGTGTGGGGGCTCTCTGAGCATTTCCTGCTGCTCTTCCTTCCCCTCCTGCAGCCGTGTGCTCCCTGCCAAAGCTTAATGCCCCAGCACAGGGCCCTGCTGCGGTGCCCATTACGAGGGGATGGGAACGGCTGGAAAATCACCGCTGCTCATAAATATGTTCCCTCTTACCGAGAGATATTTTGGTCTTGGAGACAATTTGCGTTTTGGGAACCTGCCAGCCTCTATCACTTGCCTAATAATTCCTTTGTGCAGCATTTACCAGTGGTTTGAGTTCCTTTTTCTCACAATGGAGCAGTTTGATTTTATAGCTCAAAAACCCCAAACAACCCCAAAACACTCCAATTTCTTTTTTGATTGCATTTCTATCTGCCATCAGCAAGTTGTTTGGCTGATCGTATCACTGAGCCCATTTGAGATTAGTCTGTTTGGTATGATTTCTGCGTGCAAAACCCCTCTATAAATCAGAGAACCTTTTATGCAAAAGCCTGCAAGATTGATAGAGCTGGACACAGGATCTTTTACCTTGGAAAAAGAGATGTATTATCTGTCCCGTTGGATACAAAGCTTTCCTGCATATTCATGGCCCAAGTATGATGGGCTTTTTCCAGAGAAGACAGGAGACAAGATGGGAGCCTTAAATACAAACAGATTGCTCTCAGAAGGAGGGGAGTCTTTTTTGCTGTGTCTGGTGGGGATAAGATGGGAAGCAAAGCATTTAAAAGACAAAAAGTGAGATTAAGGCGAGTCATTAAGGACTTTTTTTGCACCTGTAAGCCCTGGCAGAGATTGCCTGGCTAGCCTGGGAAATCCCCATCTCTAGAGAGTCCTGAGGAAGGGGCAGACTGTCAGGACAAGTGATGTCTGCAGTCCTTCTGCGGCCCTGCTTTCCCTCTGAGCTCCATTCCCGCTGCCCCTGCAGAGCCTGTTTCCACTCTGAAGGCAGCTACAGGGGAGCTGCTCTGATGAGAGGAGGCTGCTGCCTTCAGTGTCCGCAGCCTCGGAACAGACGTGCTGGTTCCTGCAGGAAGCTTCTCATCTCCCAGCAGTGCCTAATTGGAAGGGAAGGAATAGCCCCTTGCAGCGGGTACACGGCAGGAACATCCAGGACAAGATTTGGTGGATAATACCAGGGAGGAGCACTAAGGATGAGCATCTGGGGCCACAGCACAGAACCAAAACACCCCTTCAAAGAGCAAGGGAAGAACCAGCACCAGTTACTGGAAAATAATCCTTTTGGTAAAAGATGTTCCCCTGTATGCATTCCTTGCCACAAATAAATTGTGGCAGTTTTCATCCGCAGAGGAATATTTGAGTTTGGGATACTTCAGTTCAAATGGTGACAGGCAAGAGATACAGGAAAAAACAAGATGCAGGGGAAAATAAGGAAATTGTGAAGAACAGCTTCAGAATGAGTAACACATAGTGATCAATTAATTGTGTCTACAACAAAGTAGAGGGAAAAACATAGAAGTGCATTTAATGGCAAACGTGCTCAGATTTAACTTTATCAAATAATCAAAAACTGGTAAAACCTGTTTGCTGCACAAAAAACAGGGTTCAAATTTCTGCAGGGAAGAAAAGCCTTCAGAAATGATTTGGAGCAAAAAAAGCTGGAGCAGGATATTATTTTGGAAAGTTGGTCCATGAGAAATATAATTAATCACCCGCACCACAATTTACTGCATGGATTGTTCAAACACAACCACTAATCTATAGATGAAGAGAGCACTAATATTTCAAGCCACTAAGCACCTTTCAAAGAACCTTTACGTACCTGTATATTTAGTTCAACGCTAAAAAATACTTTTATATGTAGATATATAGAGAGAAATAGCATGCTTGATACAGATGTTACTATGCCTTAATTTTTAGCCATAGCTATGGACAAGGAAACAGTCTCAAAGCCCAGGGAGAGATTTGGGAGTACAAGGGGCCTGTCCTGGCGCTGCGGGATGTGGAGCTGCCCCACCTTGTTTCTGTCACCCACTTAGGCCTGCAACAGGGACCACCGCCTGCCCTGGGGGTCCCACCTCACCTCCTCCTCCTCCCTGCCCTCCATCCATCCATCCATCCATCCATCCATCCGTCCCTCCCTCCCTCCCTCCCTCTCCCGCCGCTCTCCGTGGTGCTGACGGTGCCGCCGCTGCCCTGGGAGGCTGCTCTGCACAAATTCATCACTGCCGGTGCTCTGGGACAACAGTGTTGGACCCCCGAGAAGGTGATGCAGCAACGGGGAACGTAATGAGGCGGCGGAGCGCTCTGCAGAGCCCGCAGAGGTTTAGGGAGCGTCCGTCGGGACCCTCCCGCGGGCAGGGAGGGAGGGAAGGAGAGAGGGATGGAGGGAGGGAAGGAGAGAGGGAGGGAGGGAAACTGCCCGCACCTTCCCGCACAGAACCCCTCGACCACCATCCCTGACGCAGGAGCCTTAAAGACCCCCAGGAAGGGATAAAAAGCACAGAAATAATAAGATTAAATTAGCGCAGAATAGAATAGGAAAACCAACATTATTATGTATCTTCTATAATACAAAGAAGCGCAAAGCACACCCCTTCGCTACGGCTCCCACAGGGAGAGGGGAATTTCCCTTCAAGGACAGCAGATCTTCGTCCCATTTGGGGAAAATTTCCAGGAACACAGGGCAAAAGCTGGCGGGGTTTCTTTGTTTTTCAGCAATCTGAAATAGTTTAGATTTTTCCCCATGCTCAGAGGGATTTAAGCAAGAGAGTAAAGGAAGCACTGAAGCAATGGGGCTGCTTATTCACACGTGGTAATAAAAGCAAATTAAAATAATCGATTTCCTGAAGGGAAAGGTAATTTGCAAAGGTCTTTCCCACTCCACGGGGAATCCGTGCCCACTTGGTGCCTGAGCTCTCTCCAAACTTTACTCCTGGCTGCAAAGGCATTCAGGGGGACTGGGAAAGGGCAGATCCAGAATTTTACAGGCATAACTCCGTGTGTAGCTGCAATCCCTGATTTTCTGCCCTATATATAGGGCTCCACGGGGAACCCCCACCCGGGACCGGTGCTGGGAAGGAAAAGCACCAGCAGCGTTACTGGAAATGAGCCGGCTCAGGTTCCAGATCAATGAAAACTGGGTCCATGCGTTGATGCTCCCGTTGCCAACATTAATGCTCTTTTAATCTTCTCAACATTATCTGCATCGATTTCCCCCTGGATACGCGTTTGTTTTTGAAGGCGACATCGCCGCGTGCCCGGCAAAAAACCCCAAACCCCTCCTGCGCCTCGGCTGCTCCCGCCACAGCCGCCCCTCGGGACCTTCGCCGGCTGCAAACGGAGCGGTGCCCGCTGCCCCGGAGGGATCAGCATCCCCCTGCCCACGGGAGCGCAGCCCCCGCGGAGCCTGGGGGGCTTCTGGAGACCCCCGGCCTGGGTGTCCAACCCGCAGCACCCTCGCTTAGGGCTCGGCCAGGGATTACGGCCATCCATCACATCTGGCTCCTCGTTCCCCTTCCCCGCCGCGTCCCGGCCCCGCTGCCCCGCGTGCGGGGACCCTCTGCGCCCACTTCCCTACGGCGGAGACCCCCGTGTCGCCTCAGCCACCCGCCCACGGGGGACCACCGCCGCGCGGGGATGGGTCAGCGTGCTCGGGTCAGCATCAATCGCGAGGAAAGGCGGAGGGGCTCGGCGGCCAAACCCCCCCGGGTTCCGCCTGTCAGAGCAGAGCCCCCCGGGCCCCGGCAGCCTCCCCGCGCTGCGGTCTGTCCCACGCGTGCCTGCGGTGCCACAGCCCGCGCTGTGCCTGGGTATCCACACGGCGGCGGGACGGCAGCCCCGTGCCGGCGCTGCCCGCGCTCCCGGCCGGGGGGCGAGCGGTGCNGCAGAACAATGGGGGCTGCGCTGCCCCGCGGCCGCGCCAGGGGGAGCCCGCGCGCCCTCCGCGGACAATGCGGCCGGCCCGGGGCTGCGGGGGATGCGCGGGGGATACGCGGGGGATACGCGGGGTCTGGCCCCCCGCTCCCCCCCGACCGGCACCGCCTGTCCCGGAACGTGGGGCCCTCGCCCGGCCTGTCCCGCCGCGGCCCCGCAGCGCCGGGAGCGGCAGCGGGAGGGATGCTCGCGGAGAGCGCGGGGCGCGCACCTTCAGCACCGGGCCCTGGAGAGCAGCCCCGGCGCCGGTGCCGGCAGCGGAGCTGTGCCCTCCGACGGCCCCGCACGGCCCCGCACAGCCCCGCACGGCCCCGGGGGTCACGGCGCAGCGGCCGCACCGGGCGGCGTTGGGCTCCGGGAGTCGCGCCGCTCTCCCCGCACCTACCTGCGAGCCGCAGGGCCGACATCCTCTGGAACTCCGGCTCCTGCAGCCACTTCCACATCCTGCGGAACGTCTCCCGGCCGGACTTGAGTTTACTCCAAGGCTTGGGGTTCCGCAGCAAGTCCGAGAGGGTGCCCTGCGAGCGGCACAGCACCCGCTGGGCGAAGATGGCCTGGGGGATGCTGTAGCGCTTCAGCTCGGCCGTGATCCTTTGTGCCACCTCCTTGGTGTTGATCTCCTCCAGCTGCCCCGCGCCGCTCCCCTGCGGGCCGGCGGCGGGGGGCGGCCGCTCGCGGCCGGGGGGCAGCGCGGGGCCGT
>VWZG01000751.1:201218-219681 GCA_013396735.1 Grallaria varia
CGAACAGCTCCTGTGCCACCCCAGCAGACACAGCACCACCCCCGACAGCCCCCACCGTGGCCCCCAAAAGCCCCAGTGTCATCCAGAAAGCCCCAGTGCCACCTCAACAACTGCAGTGTGCCCCTCAACAGTCCCAAAATATACCCCAACAGCCCCAGTGCCAACCAGAAAGCCCTGGTGCCATTCCAGTAGCCCCAGCATCCTCACTTTGATAGCCCAAACACGCCCCCCAGAAGCCCCAGTATGCCCTGAAAAGCCCTGGTGCCATTCCAGTAGCCCCAGCATCCTCACTTTGATAGCCCAAACACGCCCCCCAGAAGCCCCAGTATGCCCTGAAAAGCCCTGGTGCCATTCCAGTAGCCCCAGCATCCTCTCCTCTATCACCCCAACATGCCCACAAAAGCCTCAGCACCCCTCTGAAAAGCCCCAGTGCCACCCCAGCAGTCCTGGTACCCCCCAACAGCCCTGCTGGGCTCCCCAGCAACCCCAGCGTCCCCCTCAGCAGCCACAGGTTTCCCCCCCTCCTTCCCAGCAGTGCCCAGTACACGACCCAGGTATGCCCACTCTGACACCCCCAGTGTGCACCCAGCAATCCTGGGGTGCCCAGAGAGCCCTTCTCACTGCCTTGGGGTGCCCCCAAAGCCTGGGGTAGCTGGAGGGAGCCCGGCCTGGCAGCCACGGGGACATGCCAGCAGCCCCAGTGCCACAGGGATCCCCCATGACGGGGCTGGCTCAGCAGACCCTCATTCTTTAAAAGCCTGTTTGGGGCACGGGTCATTAAACTGCCCCCTAAATCACACCACAAATTCCACGTGAACTCTGAGAGAGCCTGCTGCTGATGCGAGGGATGTCCCTCATGAACAGGACTCCTGCATGCTGCGCTGCTCTCAGTGCTCCTTCAAACTCCATTTTTCCCTCACAAAGCTTTCCCCTCAGCCCGCTCTGCCTCTGAGCCCCGAGTTCACTGAAGTGCCTTATAAATAATAAATCATGTCTTTGTAGCCCCATCCTTGCTCTGGGCTATATCCTACACACTCTCCATGCACGAAGCTCTCTTTGAAGAGCAGGAACACGAGCAGCTTGCAGGGTTGGCGTTTGTGGCACAGTGTGGTTCTCCAGCCTGCAGTGGGAATTCAGCCTGAGCACGGCCTGAGGTCTATATCCCACTCCTATGGGGTGCCTGTGGCTTTGGGGGAGAGAGAGGGAAAAGGCTGTGAATGTGGGAAATTCCAGTGGTTTGATACAGGTTTTTATGAGACTTTCACATGGTGCCTGTTGGTGTCCACCCCGCTTTAACACAGATAGTGCTGTCCCAGTGAAACCTCAGCCTTCCCAGGGTAAACCAGCTGCAGTTTTTTGCTTTAGATATTTTGGAAACCAGTTCTGTAACATTAAACATTGTCTTCTGTAGTTTCTGACTGTGTGTCCTGGGGCTGGGAATAAACCCCAGGGTGAGACTGTGCAGCCCTGGTGTCACAGACCTCTCCTCTCTCCAGGCACTTGGAGAGTTCCCAGCTGCTGGGCTGGGAAAGGCTGTTCAGTCTCACTCCCTGCCACGGGCAGGGACACCCTCCACCAGACCAGGTTACTCCAAGCAAGCCCCATCCAACCTGGCCCAGGGGAGGAGCAGCATCGCTCCGGCATCACCACTCCTGGCACAGCTCAGCTGGAGCACCTGGAGCTGCAGGAAGGAGGCCATTGGCACTCCAGCCACAGCTTCGGACTCGTTTCTCCCCTTATCCTGCCCATGCAAACAAGATTTGGGAGGACATTGGAAAAGTGTTTTGGTAAGAAACGCTCACACCCTGCCGTGTGCCGCAGCCTCTCTCCTGACCCTCTGTGAGCCCCAGCCCCGCCGCCCCGCAGCCAACAAGTTGCAGTGGAAACAAAGGCAGTTCTTGCTTCAGATTCTTCCGAGATAGCAATATGTCAGGAGCCCCTGGAGAGGCTGAAAGTAAATGAATCAGTGCTAGAAAGTGAAGGATATCATCCGTGCTGAATGGTGAAAAGGAGTCCTGAGCAGTATCTCCATTGATTTTCCTGTAATTGACACACGGCTCGGCTCGCCGGAGGCTGCGGCGGGCGCGGCGAGGCCCAGGCGCGGCTCTGCCCGCTGCTGCTGCTGCTGCACCTCAGAGAGGGGCAAGGGGCAGAGCAGAAGGAGGTGCCAGGCTGGGGAGCCACTGTGGCCACCGCTCACGGGCTGTCCGACACACTGCCTTGGGGACAAGGGACAGGGATGGGTGAGTGCCCACACAAGGGACAGGGATGGCCGTGTGCCCACACACGGGGCAGGGATGGCCGTGTGCCCATACAAGGGGCAGGGATGGGTGAGTGCCCACACAAGGGACAGGGATGGCCGTGTGCCCACACAAGGGGCAGGGGTGGGTGAGTGCCCACACATGGGGCAGGGGTGGGTGTGTGCCCACACACGGGGCAGGGGTGGGTGAGAGCCCACACAAGGGGCAGGGGTGGGTGAGAGCCCACACAAGGGGCAGGGGTGGGTGAGAGCCCACACAAGGGGCAGGGGTGGGTGAGAGCCCACACAAGGGGCAGGGGTGGGTGAGAGCCCACACAAGGGGCAGGGGTGGGTGAGAGCCCACACAAGGGGCAGGGGTGGGTGAGAGCCCACACAAGGGGCAGGGGTGGGTGAGAGCCCACACAAGGGGCAGGGGTGGGTGAGAGCCCACACAAGGGGCAGGGGTGGGTGAGAGCCCACACAAGGGGCAGGGGTGGGTGAGAGCCCACACAAGGGGCAGGGGTGGGTGAGAGCCCACACAAGGGGCAGGGGTGGGTGAGTGCCCACACACGGGGCAGGGATGACCATGTGCCCACACACTGCCAGCAGATTCCCACTGCCCCCATGACAGCCCTGGCACTGTGGGCACACCAAGCCCTGGCCTGGTGGCAAACACCTACCCTTGGTTCGGCGTGTTTGCTGGAAAGCACCCTGCAGGAATTCTGGTTAGCTGGGATTTGAGGCTCTCAAGGAGGAATGTGCCTTCAGTGTGGGACCTCCCCACAGCAGCTGCAGTGCCCGGGTGTGGGTGGGGGGACAGATCCCACTCCACAGGACACCCTGTCCCGGTGCAGAGCTCGGGCAGCAGAGGTGGCACTGCTGGCACAGCTTGGTGTAAGGAGCCATGGATTTTGTGGTGGACACAGAGAGTGGTGTTGGGACAGGGACAGGGTCTGGGTGTGCCCAGAGTGACATTGGCATCATGTCCAGGGCAGAAGGAGCATTCTGGAGGCCCTCACCAGCCAGCAGCCCATGGTCAGCAAGAAAATATCCATCAGATGCATCCACCAGGATTTTTGCTGACGTTAGAAATAGCTGAGGAAGGGGAGAACTGTGTTTGAAACAGAGACAAGGTTCCCACCAGCCAGAGCGGAGGAGGGATGGGGTTTCAGTGAAGAGAAGCACGGCCACGCCACATAAAGGAAACCAGGAGCATTGATCTGCTTTCAGGCTTGACAAAGGAATCACCCACTGGGTCAGGTGTGCACTTAGGAAAGGTTCCCTCTCTTGGACTTATTCATGGAAAAGGGACATGGTCTTTTTAACTGTGCAGGAAAGTTGTGCTTCGAAGATTTGCCCCTGCTGAAATCCACCTTTTCCAGGCTATCTTTGCCATTTCCCTCCCTCCTCTGAAGCCGCTGTTTGGGGTCTCCAGGCGTAAGGGGGTCTCGGTCTGCCTGGCTGCACTCCAAGTGGTTTTAAGGTCTCTTTAAAAGCAGGTGCTTGTCAGCCTGCTGGGGTGTGAAGATCCATGAATTTATTACCAGGAGCCTTCTCCCTCCTCAGCCACATTCAGCAGCTGAGGCTCCGCTTGGACAGAAAACACATTCCTGGGGGACGGTGGTGAGGAGGGAGCACCTGCAGCTCCTGGCTCCAGGCTAATGAACCCCCGCTAACGAAGCCCTCGCACCCCAACTCTTGCAGCAGTGGCAGCAACCACAGGACCCAGCTGCAAACTGGGGAGGGGGGCACAGCGGGTACCAGAGGTGCTCCTGGGGGGACCCAGCTGGGATCCCTGTGGAAATCAGGCAGGATTCAGGCTGGAACCAGGTGGGATCCCGACAGGACCCGTGCAGGACCTGGTATGACCCTGGCAGGACCCCGGCAGGATTCTGGCTGGCCCCAGGAGGGATCTAGGCTGGCCCTAAGCAGAACGCAGGCTGGACTCGGGCAGGACCCAGGCAGAACCCAGGCAGGACCCAGGCAGGATCCAGGCGGGATCCAGGCAGACCCTGTCCGTGTCAGCCCCAAGCCCAGCGGTTTCCCTGAGTCACTCCCTGCCCGGAGCCCCGAGGTTCCTGCTGATGCAGCACCGGGGTCTCTAAATGCTTTGTTGAACGCCTGCCCGCTGTGCCTAAGTGCTTTCAGCCTGGGTGGCTGCTGAATCGGGTTTCCTGGGACAATTATTTGGAACATAAGTATCCAAAGTCTGCTTGAGTCCTTTTCTAAGTGCTTACGTTATTTTGTTTTAAACCCCTGGCACTGCATCCCTATCCCTGCGGTCAGACCAGTCCCAGAGATGTACTTATTTTAATTATATTTGGAAAAACGCTTGCTGGACACAACGGGCACGTCTCTCCTCCGGAATTTAAAACGTGCAGTGTTTTCTCTGAGCCCTCGCCCTTGTGGCAGCTCCAGGAGCCGGCAGAGTCCCACCAGGAATGTACAGGAATTAAGCCCCAAGCCTCAGCCCGGAACAAGGGGAGACTCAGGGGAACACGGAGACAACTGCCCCTGGAATGGGGAAAACACCAGCTCCCAGGTTATTATTCACACCTCCCTAGTTAAACAACCAGGAATTTACTGAAGGCTTCAGGATTTAAGCTCATCATCTATTTTAATAGATTATTATGCTCTAAAATGAGTCCACCAGCTGCGTTCGATATTTCCCATGCCAGTTGCTGCACTTCCTTCCCAAAGGAACTGGACACCCCAGGGATGCAGGATACCACAGGGATGCAGGACACCATGGGGATGCAGGACACCACAGGGATGCAGGACGCGCCAGGGATGCAGGACACCACAGGGATGCAGGACACCATGGGGATGCAGGACACCACGGGGATGCAGGATGCCACAGGGATGCAGGACACGCCAGGGATGCAGGACACGCCAGGGATGCAGGACACCATGGGGATGCAGGACACGCCAGGGATGCAGGATGCCGCAGGGATTCCATCCGGTGCCATCCTCCCAGGCTGCTGCCGTGGCTCCCGTGGGCTGGCACACGGCTGGACCCCTCGGGATGTGTCTGCCTGCCTGTGTCAGCTGACCTCCCCAAGGACAAGCAGCCCCACTGTGGAAAATCCTAATGAAAAGCCTACAGCTGGGAAGAGTTGGGGGCGATTAGTGGTGTGCATGCAGCTGAGCTTCCTGCAGATTACTTGTCTTTAGTCCTAATCCTCCGCACTGCAAAAAACCCCTAAATCTCTTCATTTTTTTTATGGGGTGATTATCACAGACTCCGGAATGATTGTGTAAAAATTAATCCCCAGGGGATGAGGCCGGGTTTGGAGCTGCAGTGTGGTGCTGCCCAGAATCTGGTAAACAAACCTTTCCCGGAGTGAGGGAATTAAGGTCTGGTTGGGGTCCCTTGGTTTGGCTGCACTGAGGGGGCTCATCCCATCACTCCAGCTGGCTGTGGGAGCAGTAGACCATGGGGTGGCTGGGGATACCCAACAGCCCACAGCCCCTAAGGCTTTCCAGGGCTTCCCTGGAGGTGGCAGGGGGGCTGTGGAGTGGGCAGGGGGCTTTAAAAGGTAAAAGGGTAAGAGTGGGGGCATGCCAGCCCCCCTAGCCCCAGGGATTTCCACGCTTGTCCATCCTCAGGGCTCCGGCTCAAAAAGGTGCTTAAGCTCAGCATTAGGAGCGCGCGCCGCCCCGCTGCCAAGTGTGATGGATCTGTAACTATTCTGAAGCCATCCATGAATATTGCATGTGGATCCACTTATTGGAGCCTCCCCTGCATGGCAGCCCGGGCCTGCTTTAATAGGCTGCTGTCAGGAAATGCAAGCCGGGGAGGAATAGTTGGGGATCAGCCCTTTTGGTGCCAGCGCCGAGGGGGATGGAGACATGGAGAGTGAGCTGGGGGGACAACAGCAGGGATGGAGACGTGGGGAGTGAGCTGGGGGGACAACAGGAGGGATGGAGACGTGGGGAGTGAGCTGGGAGGACAACAGGAGGGATGGAGACGTGGGGAGTGAGCTGGGAGGACAACAGGAGGGGTGGAGACATGGGGAGTGAGCTGGGGGGACAACAGGAGGGATGGAGATGTGGGAAGTGAACAGGGGGACAAAAGGAGGGATGGGGCTCCTGCCTTGTTTAAATCTTCTTCCTCCCCATGGTGTTTGATCCCTGAAAGCAAACAGCACCCGGGTTTGAGGAGCTGCCCCCTGGCAGAGCCCTGGGTGGGAGCATGGGGACAGGGACCACCAGCACAGTCCTGGCTGAGCCACGGGAAGAAACTACTCAGAGTCTCACTGCAAACTTCTGCAATTCCTTTACTCCCCAGAAGCAGAGCCAGGTGGCCCAGGACGTGCTGGTGTGGTGGCAGAGCACAGCTGGTGTCCGCAGGGCAGGTCCAGCTGAGCATCCTGCCCTGGTGCAGTCCCACAGCACTCCAGGCAGCTGGAGGGCATGAGCAGGGCCAGAACTGCCCATGGAAAACCCACCCCGAGCAGGGCCCTTGCTGTGATTCACTCAGTCCGGAGCTGGAGGTTAAGCCTGGGTTAATTTTATGCATTAATCAAGAGGAGAGGGAACGTTTTATTTTTCCTGGAGGGCCGGCGTCCCTCTCCCGTTTACACCGCGCGGCTCCAGTGATTTCATTAGGATCCACCAGGCAGGGACGGCAGCGGAACTTGGCCCCTTAATTAAGATGACTGTTGCTAAAGGCAGAATGATGGAAAACAATTAACCCTGTATAAAAACCACACGATGCTGAGAAGGAGCAATACATAATTTAGGAATCAGGAGTCCACTATGCAATATTAATTGCAGACAGCATGTCTGAACAGCACGACATACCACGAGTCCTGCGCTCCTCACGGAGCTGCCAGAGAGGCCAGTTTGGGTCGTGGTGTTCAGCAAAGAGCCCAGAAGTTGCACATCTGGAATAAGTGGCCACCAGCACTGTGGGGTGGAGGGTCCGGGTGCATTTGGGGCAGCGAGGGGCTGTCCAGGGGAGCTGTAGGCACGGGGTTGCGTCTCTGCTCCCAGGTCTCCACTGGGCAGGGAAAGATATGCTGCTTCTGCTGGGGGAGGCTCAACCAATTTAATTAATTAAAGTTCTAATTGTGCTTTGACCTCCTAGGAGGACCCTTGCCCTTCTTTGCCAAGGAAATTGGATTATTCCTCCTAGTGCTGATTGTCAGAGCCTTCTTTGCCGCTAAAATATTCTCTCTACTTCCTAATCAAATGACTTAAAAAGGCCAAACATGGAACTTTCAACAGCAATAACAAACACACCCATTTATTGAAACAGACATAAGAAATAGTAATTCCATAGGCAGTTTCCAAGGAAGGCTGCAAATGGATACAATGGGAAGTCTGCTCGTCCCTGATGGTGCTCTGGGGGTTGGACACCGGCTTGAGAAGCTCCTTTTTAACACAAAAGCTTTCTTGGGAAGCAGAGAAATGCCCTAGAGATCGGAACGTTGGACACACCAGGGATGGGACAACAGCAGGAGCAGCCGGATCATTTCAGGAAGGGGACATTGCCATGGCTGGGTGGGTCTGGTGTTCATTTCACAAGAGATGAAACTTTTGTATCCCTATGGTCCTTAAAAATGTGTCAGTGTGGAAATTGCTTCCCGGAAAACATTAACTTCGAGATCTTCTGTTCCAGGTCCTCCTGCTGCTGCTGGTCCCACCACGGATGCTCCAAATGTCAGGGTGGTGCAGAGCGAGGGCAGGAGAAGGCTCAGCTTCCTCAGGGATGCGCAGCTGGACAATTGGAACAGACACAGCCATGCCAAGCCCCCGGCCTTGTACCGAGTCCCCTCCCCAGTGCTCCCATTGTCCTCTGTCCTTCAGCCTCCTCTCCTTAAACACTAAATCAAGGAATTACTTCCTAACTGACTCTAATTTTATTTTCTAGCCCTTGCTAATGAGCTTTTTGTGTAATGTATCATAAATTACTTAGAGCAAGATCCTTCTTTTACTTAAACCGGGTAAAAAATCGGCGTTGGCTCCAGCCTGTGCCCGCCATGCCCACACGGTGCTGGATTTTTCCAGCCGAAGCTCTGCTATGCTCAAGCCTTAATTCTGTAGATAAACAGCTTCTATTTCATTAAGTGAGCCCTGCACAGAATGTTTGTCTTAGTTATTTCCAGAAAATTAATTCATAGGGCTTAATCTGTTTAGCATCTGATTAATGGGATTTTTAATCACCCATAATAATGATAATAAAAGGCTTAAAGTAATAACTGAGGCAAAGGTGTGTATTTGTCTTCACTCTGCCCATTGTCCTGACAGTCATCAGTGCTGCACAATAACTCACGATATTTGGCATCTCTCCTTTCGGATCTATTGATCAGGTGGAAAAACCAGCCCTTGTCTGACTCCCTCTCATTTGACCATGTTTGTAAAATCACCTGTTATCGGGCAGGGAGTTTGGAAAGCAGCACCTCCTGCTCCTGGAGCCAAGACCCAGCCGTACCACTCCCTCCCGTGACACAAAGGTCATCCAGCCCATGTCCCTGGTGATCAAACCTCTCCTGAAATCACCTCTGTGGTCACACGTGGCACGTGGCACACGGGTGATGTATCGCAGTGCGGGTTTAGCGGGACGGTGACCACACTATGGGGAAGACAAGTGGATATTTGACTATTTTATCGGAGTGCTGGCTCCCCCACTGCCGACACCACTGGGGTCCCACCTGGCCGTGAACCTGCACAGAGCAGCTGAGACCAACCACAGCTCCCTGCACATGTGGCCGGTGCCCACCCTCCTCACTCAGGGATTTGCTCCTCACTCCTTGCTGTGCCCTTGCAGGATGGCTGGGCTCGCAGGCCGCTGTCCTTTGCCTTCACGAGTAGAGGCACTCCCTTTTTTGCCTCTCAGAGACCCGAAGCCATGTGTTTTTGGCTCTGGCAGGGTGAGAGGGAGGTCAGGGTCGGGCACAGGCTGCAGCACTTCCCAGGGAGGGATCAATACCCAACCAGCCGTGCTCGTGCTCCGAACGGGGAGGAACATGTGCTAAGAGAGGCAAAAGGCATCCTCTGCCTCTCCCCGGGCTCCTTCCCTCTCCCCGGCTGAAATTGGAAAGAAATGGATCGATCTTTTACTCTTTTCGGGGTGAGGGGAAATTGCAGAATGAAGATGACTTGAAAGAATGAGATGGATGGGAGTAACTGGAGCTCATCCTCCACGGGGGAGGAAAATGCAGCACAAATGATGATGGTAGTGATCCATCCGTCAGTCAGGGGCTTTATCTGGAGGTCCATCATGGAAGGAGCAGGGCATGGGGTCAGTGTGGGCTCTGCTGGTGCAGGTGCCTGTGCAGCCCCAATAATCCATTACCTGGCAGCACAGCGGGTGCTGTGCCCTGCTGGGGGGGTCCTGGGGGGTCCCCTGTGATCCTGGAAAGGAGGAGACATCCATGCTGAGGTGCTTGGAGGAACCTGGACTGGTGGAAGGTGTTCCTGCCCACAGCAGGAGTTGGAATGATGGGACTTACAGGTCCCTTCCAACCTAAACCATTCTGGGATACTGTGATGCATCTCCAGCCACAAACACACCCCTGTAGATCCTTCTCCAGCACCAGAGGCAGCAGCCCAGGGGCATCACCAGGCCCAGGCATGAGGCAGAACCTCCCTCCCTTTTCCTCACGTTTTTTCCAGGAGAATTCCCTTTTTCCTGCTGGAGACAGGTGCATAAATCCCTAAGGAGACATTCCTAGCTCTGCCACAGACGGGTCTCCCCATCATCACTCTCAGCCTCCCGACAGAGCCCTTTGAGGGGGATGCTGGGCCGGGGCATTCCCTGTGGGAGCGAACACCCATTCCTGGGGGCAGGAGGGTCCCTGCAGCTGCTGCGGCTGCTGCGGAAGGGAGGGATGAGCTGTCCCTGGCACAGCAGTTATAAATTCCCAGTGCAGCAGGTTCCAGGTTGATTGCCTTTCCTGACGGAGCCTCTCAGTAAATGAGGCTTTTCAGAGATGACAGATAGAGCTGCTCCTCCGGAGCATAAATCCTGGCAGCCCGAAGTGCCACCAGGGCTGGTTAACAGCACTGCCTTCTGCCAGCCCAGGGTCCAGATCCCGGGGATGACACAGCGCTCTGATGGCAATTCCTCATCCAGTGGCCCTGCCAGCACCGCTGGGCCCGTGCTGAGCTGGGCACTGACCCTGCAACCCAAACAAACCTCTCGTCAAGGGTCACCCCCCTCCGCCGAGGATGGCCTTCCCTTCAGCCCTGCAGGCTGAAGTGCCATTTGCCCTGCTCTGCCAGCTTCTCCAGGAGATCTTCCAGCCCCTCTCCTGCTCTTCCCTCGAGGGCTCCCACATGTGTCATTTATCCCCTTGCTGACCCCTGGAGCAGATGGCACTACAGGAGCTCCCTGGGATGTCAGGGCTGAGCAGCAGCTCCAGGTTGTGAATTTGGCATAAAATCATGGGACCACCCTTAGGAATGGTCAGGATCTGCTCAGGGAGCCCTGGCAGAGGGACAGGAGGGGCTGTGATCCCTAAGCATGGTAGGGTGGCTGGCAGGAGCACAGGGGCTCTGGTGCAGGGATGCCCCAGAGCAGGGATTCCCTGGCACAGGGATGCCCTGGCACAGGGGTGCCTTGGCACAGGGATGCCCTGGCACAGGGGTGCCCTGGCACAGGGATGCCCCGGCACAGGGATGCCCTGGCACAGGGGTGCCCTGGCACAGGGATGCCCTGGCACAGGGATGCCCCAGCACAGGAATTTCCTGGTACAGGGGTCCCCCAGCACAGAGATGCCCTGGCACAGGGATGCCCTGGTGCAGGGATATCCTGGTACAGAGATGCCCCAGTGCAGGGATGCCCTGGCACAGGGATGCCCTGGCACAGGGGTGCCCTGGCACAGGGATGCCCCCGCACAGGGATGCCCTGGCACAGGGATGCCTGGGCACAGGGATACTCTGTTACTGAGCCCTGACCAGACCCCCATCAAGGGAGCACTGGCAGCGTCAGGAAGGGCCCATCCACGGTGATAGAAAATTCTGTAATGTCCTGATATGGATCCAGCTGTGCTGATTTCCAGCCTGTGGCCACATGTGCTGGACTGGGAGGCAGCACCTGCATCCCCTCACCCCAAACACAAATCCCAGCCCAGGCCCAGCCCCTCCGCACACTGATGGTGATCCTGTTTTCAGGAGGCACGATTTAAGGAGTCACTCCTGCCAGTGAACAAATGTACTTCTTCCTGGAGGACGGTGCCACACTTGGAGTTTACTACGGAAGACAAACATTTAGGGAATCCTCTCCCCATTCCAAGGCAGCTGGTTGTGATCCTGCTGGCGAGCCATCGGCATTCCTGCCGAGGCAGGAGCCACAGCCCGGCGCTCATTACTCTGCTCCCAGATGAACAGTAAGTCTCTGGAACAGTACTTACAGCCTGTAATAATATTACTGCTCGCTCTGCTACATGGTCCCTCAGTCATTTTTTCAATTAAAAAAGGCCCAATGCTCTATTAACCTTTTGCCTGCTCCCCCATCCTTCATGCCGCGCCGGCTGGCGTCGTGAGCCCTGTGTTGGGAAGGCATATTTTACTGTAAACCAGCGCCCAGCTCTCTGTCACCACACACATGAAGTGTCATTTGTTCATTTAAAAATATGAGCCAGTTTATCAAACTCCCCACCTCTGAACCGCAGTGGAATCTCTTTGTTAGGCGGGCAGGAGGCAGGGGCAGTGAAGCCGGCTGGGATCGGGGGCTGGCAGAGCTCCTGACAGCCCTGCTGCTGTGGACAGATGTGTTCTGCCTCCAAATCCTTCAGCGGGAGGTGTCAGCAGCTCGAGGAAAGGTTACAGATAAATAGATTTATTTTCATCACGCTGGTGTGCGGATGGCAGCGAGGAGCTGCTGTCCCGGGGCCGTGGCAGCGTGTCCCATCCCACCTCACACCTCTGCACCTGGAGAGCTTCTTTCCCCTTGGAATGAGGAGGTTTTCCAGGCAGGGGCTGCACACAGACCCAGGGAAGGTGCTGCTGCCCCAGGGCTGCACTAGCCGTGTCAGGAGCCCCCCGTCCCATCCCCACCACTGCCAAACACACTGGTTTTCATTTTATTCCCAGGCTGATTTGCTGCTTTTCCTCCTTTCCCGAAGCACCAGGCACTGGCTGTAGCTACAGGGACCTGTCAGATGCTCCAGTTTGATTTCCAGGATCCACAAACAGCAGTGAACAACACATTATTTGCCAGAAATTACCCAAAGCTCAGCCCTTCTGAGCTCGCTGTGCTGTGCAGGAAAGAGCCCCTGTTCCAATCAATAGCCTTTCCACGGTCTCTGCCTGTCCACTGCCCATTATTTCCCTGGGTTTGTTTTCCTTACAGTCCCAGCTGCATCAATATGAGTGTTCCAAGTGGTCTGGGGGTGGGTTTTGAGCTCTAACCCTCTCCCTGGCAAGGTTATAGGTCCTGGGAAAAGATGATATCCAGAAAAACGGCTTCATAAGGGCCCAGTAGAAATGCCCAATTCCATCCCAGCAGTGGAGAGAGCAAAAGAGCAGAGAGTTTGCAGCATCACCTCCATTTTGGGCAACGTCCACATCCATCCCCTTCCCGAGGATGTGGGAGATGTGAGAGCCCAACCAGCCACCCCTGGGCAGCACAAATGGGTGAATAACCCCAGATGGATATTGCTGTGGAGCCTTTATCCTGCAGGGCCGGATTGGAGCCACGGACTGTTCATTTACCAAAGGGCTCGGAATTTCAGTCATTAATCCTACATTGTGCCTGTGTGTGTGTGGAAGGCCTTCCCCAGCTCCCCCCGTGGCTCCTGCGTGGGGACTCTTCCCTCGTGGAGTTGCCTCAGGTTAAAGATGCCTTGTTATTCCATCATTTTTTCCTGCAGAAGTTCCCATATCCTGCAATCAGGGCATTTTCCCCTCTGTCCTTGGCAGGCTCCACACGTCAGGCTCTTTCAGCCGGTTGCTGTGCAGTATATTTTTGGCTCGCAGATAATTTTTATGGCTATTTTCTGTTCTCTCCCCAATTTCCCACCTCCTTTCGAGCCCTGAGTACCGCAACAGGCTGGAGCACTGCAATCTCTGCTTACAAGTGCCCCATGCTGAGGCAGGAGCCGCTCCCCTTCTCCTCGCCCACACTTACCCAGGCCTTCCATTAGCCCATTTTCCCACAGCAGCTTTTTGGGTATCATGTGCCATTATTTATTTGAGGATAAACACCTAAAAGCTGGGTGTTTTTCAGAGCTGTCGCGCCCAGAGTGGTCTCCTCGGTGGTGCCCTCCCAGGATGTTGTCCCTGTGACATTCACCTTCATCCTCGGGTTGCACTGGTCCCCTCCCAGCCCCTCTTGTCCCTGTGCCAAGGGACACCACGCCACCCTCCAGCCAGTCACCTCTGGCACTCCCTATGTCCCCTGTGACCATCCCATGGCTGATGGTGGAGACTGATGTGCCCAAAGGGAATGTTATTTACTTTTCCCACTGTGCATGGAGACACTGGTGCCACATCCCCAGCAAGAGATGGAGTTGCAGTGCTGGCAAGGACTAACTGTGCCCCTGAGAGGGGCAGCTCCCCCTGGGAGCCCTCAGAGTGGGGGCCCTGGCACAGGCTGCCCAGGGAAGCTGCTGCCCCATCTCCGGGAGCGTTCAGGATGGGCTTGGAGCAACCTGGTCTAGTGGAAGATGTTCCAGCCCACGGCATGAGGTGGGACTGGGCAGTCTTTAAGGTCCCTTCCAACCCAAACCAACCCCTTCTGGCATCTGCCAGGCCCATCCCAGCCCTGCAATCCCTCCTGCCCTGCAGCTGGGGGGCTGCGGTGCCCGGGATGCCCAGCTCCTTCCCTGGTTGGAGTCCTGTGCCCCAACTCCCCTGTAATCTCTCCCTCTCCAGGAGCTTATGTGGATTAACAGGTCTCTCTGTATTATCTGTAAACCTTCTTGATCCCCAGACAACTTCTCTAATGGGATTGTGCCCACCTTTTCCAGCCGGGATGTCCCTCCTGCCCGTAGGATGGTCTGTGGGTTGGGCTCCCCCTCTTCCCAGCCCTGCTGTGATCCCTCCTTTCCCTTCTTGGCCCCCAGATTTATTATTCCGCAGTGATTGTGTTGAATTGCATTTGAAATCAATTAGCACAGGTACTCCGAGATGAATGTTCATGCTCTGAAAAAAGGTGATGAAAACATACCATTTAAATAGAAATCAATTTCCCTTTCATGTATTTCTTCCCAGCTGCTGCCCGAAATTAATAGTTTTTAGATATTTGTGCGCGGAGAGGAGAGTCTCCCTCGTAAAGCACTTCCCTCTCCTCCTCCCCAGCTCCCAGGCTCTCCCACCCTCATCCCTCTGCAAAGGGGCTGTTTTGTTTCCCGAGCTTGGCGAGGAGCAGCTGGAATTGCCTCCTCCCTCCTCATATTTTTGTGACATCATTAGCCATTTCTCCATGGGAAACTGGTTAATTCCAGCACTAATAAGCACCAGGGCTGCAGCAAAGGGGCCGCAGGAGCTCCAGGACGAGCCTTTACCCCGTGGGCTGGATCTCTACAGGAAACCTCCAGTTGTGCTCACAATGAGCCCCAAAGGGCCACAAGGCAGGGATTCAGGGATTGTCCCTCTGGATCCCAGGGGCAGCACTGACCTCCTCAGGCATTCCCTGATATTCTCAGACACCCCGAGAGCTCCAGCACCCCCAGGCACCCCTGCAAGGGGCCTGCAAAGGGCTGGGCTGGGGCTGGGCTGGGTGCCCACCTTGGGTCCAGCTCTGGTGCCCGGTGGTGCCACTCAGGCCAAAGGTTTGGAGCAAAAGAGAGGGAAAAAAATCCCCCAAACCAAAAGCACCTCTTTCTTTAGGACAGCTCCCTGGGTGACCCCTGCGTCCCACTAAAATGGCCTGGTTTTTCCAAAGCACACATGGTGCCTGAGCCAGAGAAAAAGAATTAAAAATGGCATTTCTTGCTAAACTTTCCTGGGAATTGCAGCCAAATTCCCACAGTCTGTGTTTACCCTGAGGAAGGAGTTTTCCCTGGGCTAAGGCTCCTGTCAGTGCCCACTCTGGGTGTCAGGATGCCCCACAGCTGACCTGTCGTCTCACCCCCAGCTCTCAGTGCTGGTGGTCTTTCCAACCTGCTTGGCCACGGAGGGACCAACATTTTAATGCCGTAATCATTTCATTTGTTATCTCCTTTAGTCTCCAAAATCTAATCCCCAAATTTAAACAAGCATCTGTCCTCCTCATTTACCACAAATTACGGCGCAGCCCCTCGGCCCTGCCCTGATCCCTTCGATCTGGTTTCCTATCAGTGTTTATCATTAATCTCCGCCTCCCATCATTTTTCCTTCCCATCTGTTTTCCAGCAGGGGTGCCGTGCTGGGGCACAGGGCCTGAGCCCTGGGAGTGCCTGGAGCCCCAGATGGAGCCGCCGTGGAATTAGGGCAGCGGGAGAGGGAGGTGCCGCGGTGCCGCTCGGCTCTCCGGCGACACCAAGGGCAAGGAGCATTTGGGTTATTTCTGGGGGGGAAACGTGGGGACTCCTGCCAGCAGTGAGGATGGCAACCTCCTGCCTTGTGCCCAGGGCAGCAGCAGCGGCACTGGGCACTCCTTTGGGACAGGGGCACATTCCCTGATCCCTGAACTGGGCTGTGTCCGTGTGGTTGGGCAGAGAAGCCCCGGGGTCACCTTTTCTGTGTCAGGATCCCCATCCAGGCTCTGCGAGGGGCTCAGGAGAGGTAAAGGCACAGAGGACACCTTGCAGTCGATGCCCTCATTTACATCTGTTTCATTTTTAGACATTTTGGACTCTGCCTATAATTTCTCCAAGAGAAATCAGGTTTTCAGCTCAGCCCTGGTTGCACAGGTCAGGAATAAAAATTGCTTGCAGCCCTCTCTGTTTCTGGTCTCCAGGTATTGATCCCTGTCTCCATTTTCCTCACTCTCGGCTTGATTCCTGCCACTGCCTATTTTTGCTCTGTGCCTCCTGCCAGCAGATCCTTCTGGTGCTTTTCTCAGGCTCCTGCTTTGCCTCCCGCTGGCCGTGCAGCACCTCCAGCCCTGCCCAGGCCCTCCTGCCTGGCTCCCACCCAGCCCCAGCCCCAGCCCCAGCCCCAGCCCCACTGTCCCCCCTGTGCCCAGGAACTGCCCCTGCTGCGGCTCGGGGGGCTCAGGGTTGTCACTGCAGCACATGTTCACACTCTGGTCCAGAGATCCAATCCATCTTCTAACCAGCCCCTTCTGTATTGCTATGATTTGTATTCCCTTTTTATTTTTAGATCTAGATAGTTGCAAAAGGTATAGATTTTCACCTTTCTCTAGGACTGGCAATGGCTCTGCGTGTGGGTAGGACTGCAAATCCGAGTTATTAAGCCTTTGCACACCCCTGACACCACTCTAAAGGCTGACTCTGGGCATTCACCCGGGTTCTGTTTGCTTACAGGGCTGGAAACAGAATTTGGGATACCCAAAGCCCTGTCCCCCATCCCTTGTGCTGAGGGTGTGCTCGACCCATTTGTTTTCCTGTGACTGTGATCTCTTTGATTTCCTAATTTTCCCTCTCTGTGTTATTTGTTACCAGCTCCAGTCGAGCGCTGGCAGGCTGGGAAATCAATTCAGCTCTGGAGTTTCAGTCTCAGAAGAGCCGTATGGAAAGGCTGCCACCTTCCCGGGACAGCGCCTGACACAAGATAAATCATCGTGGGTTTTTTGCCAACGTGCCATATTTCAAACTCATAATCAGTCCACCATCACCCCTCGCTTTCCTTCAGGCATCTTCTTCCCACTCCGTGTGATTTATGCCCCCGGGTACCGACACCAATTGGACATTTCTAATCCTCTCTTGTATAATTTCTCTTTGCTGCATTTTCTTAATTACCCCTTTCTGACCTTCCTTTTGCTTCCTTACCCCTCCTTCCAGCTCGCTCCTGGGCTTCCTCACCCTCGCTTGATTCCTCCTGTTGATTTACGGTGTGAACAAGGTTTCTGTGCCCCCTCAAGCCCTGGTGACATCGGCGGGTTGGGGTGGCATGTCCCCAAGGCTGGGGCAGAGGTGGGAACAGCCCCTTGCCAGGCTGGAGCCGGGCGTGTTGCTTGGAAAAGCTCCACGGCACAGGACGTGGACAATGTCTCATTTGGGTTGTTGAAACCACCACAACGGCCCTTTCCCTGCGTGCAAATGACTCCTGATCCCGGCAGGGATTGCTCCCCTCTGATGTAATTCCCTATAAAAGCCGTGGGAACATCCTGGATGTCCCCCGTGCAGTGGACCTGGGACAGAGACCACGGAGCTCGTGACCGGGTTCTGCACGACAGCTCTGGGACCCGGGAACAAGGAGGACACGGAGGCATCCTGGGATCACTGAGGTTGGAAAAGCCCTCCAGGATCCTCGAGTCCAACCATTCCCAGCACTGCTGAGGCCACCACTGACCTGTGTCCCCAGGTGCCACAGCCACGTGGCTTTTGAATCCCTCCAGGAATGGGGACTCCACCACCACTGACCTGTGTCCCCAAGTGCCACATCCACGTGGCTTTTGAATCCCTCCAGGAATGGGGACTCCACCACCACTGACCCGTGTCCCCAAGTGCCACATCCACGTGGCTTTTGAATCCCTCCAGGGACAGGGACCCCTCCCCGGGCAGCCTGTGCCAATCCCAGCTGGGCTGGGGGGCCGAGGGCAGGAGGAGAGCCCACCAGAGAACTTTATGGAATGGCTGGAACATCTTCTTCATAATTAATAAATGGGAGATGTTACTGCAGCTGATCAATAGCGTTGTTAGAGGGAATTGATCGCGGGGGGGGGAACTCTTTTTGTGGGTACAATTTTTCACCTCTCCAGAACAAAGGGCTCCCCGGGGTGCTCTCACAGCCTGACCCAAACGGCCAGCGAGGGACAGACAATTAATTAATTAACACCCGGAGAGCGACATCCCCGAGAGACTCCGGAGGGGCCGGAGCTGGCGTGGCAGCCGAGCATGTGCCCATTTGGGGTGCCCTGGGATACAGGCTGTGCACCCTCCTGTGCCATCCTTGGAAGCCTCATGCCAGGATCCTTTCCCGACGGGAACCCTGCTCTGCTTGTCCAGCTCAGCTTTTCCATGACAAACCCTGGGCAGGAAACATCCCCTCTGGCAGGCAGTTTATAGGGTGATAATAAGCTTCAAAAAACTCCTGGGAGTGACACTTGACATTCAAAGGTTTGCCTTGGGAGATGACATTTAAAGAACTTGTTAAGCTGTTTGGGGTATTTTGCTTTGTTTTGTTTTGCTTTGTTTCTGTGGCTTTTTTTGCCTTTTTTTTTTT
>VWZG01000751.1:233915-267257 GCA_013396735.1 Grallaria varia
CCAGATGAGGCGGGCGAGGCGCAGGGCACTGAGGGAGCCGGGCGATGCCGGCTGCACCGGCGGCACCTGGTACGTCTTGATGCAGCGCAGCTGCGGCGCCGAGTTCAGCATCCCAATGCTGCCCAGGAGGGACGTGTTCATCTGCGGGAACACACACAGCCCATGGGCTCCCGGGCACACCTGCAGCTGCTCCAGACCCTCTGCCTTCCCGGGGACACCGGGAACGAGCCAGGGGCCCCTTGGGAGGGTCATGGAATGGGCCTGAGGGATCGGCTTGTTGCACTCCCTTCCATGGGCAGGGACACCTTCCACTAGACCAGGTTGCTCCAAGCCCTGTCCACCCCAGCCTGAGATGCTTCCAGCCCCGTCCAACCTGTTCTTGGATGCTTCCAGCCCCGTCCACCCCAGCCTCAGATGCTTCCAGCCCTGTCTACCCCGGCCTCAGATGCTTCCAGCCCTGTCTACCCCAGACTCGGATGCTTCCAGCCCTGTCCAACCTGGCCTCAAATGCTTCCAGCCCCATCCAACCTGACCTCAGATGCTTCCAGCCCCGTCCACCCCAGCCTTGGATGCTTCCAGCCCCATCCAACCTGTCCTCGGATGCTTCCAGCCCCATCTACCCCGGCCTCAGATGCTTCCAGCTCCACCCAATCCAGCCTTGGATGCTTCCAGCCCTGTCCACCCTGGCTGGGGACACTCCCAAGGTCCTACTGAGTTCCACCTTTGGGGAACACCTGAACACTTCCGATTCCTCCTTCCCCAGATTTTCCAGAATGACATTCTCTGACCCTGCCCACGGAGACAGGACTGTCCAAACCTTCCTCCCCACTGTGGGATCTCCATGCCCAGGGAACCTTGGCAAACCCCGGGATGTTTAAGGCGTGTCCTGAATTCTGAGCAGCGCGAGGTCCAAGCCATCCCTTTTTCCCGGCTCTCCTCGGTGTCAGAGGGTGTAAATCACGGCATCCGGAGCTGGGGCGCGCGAGCCCCGCTGACATTTTCACAATTTAAATCATCTTGAGTAATAACCCTTTTAAGATGACTAATGTCCCCGATTTCCCTGCATTAATAATCGTGCCAAACGGGACACGGACGGGAAAAAATCACCAGCGCACGAGGTCACATCTGAAAACTAAATGTGGAGGATGTTTAACTCCTTACGTTTGGGCCGGAAGGGATTTCAAGGACCGTGCCATTCCACCCCCTGCCACAGGCACCTTCCACTAGCCCAGGTTGCTCCAAACCCTGTCCAGCCCTGACCTTCTCTCCCTTTGGATTTTTTCCCCCACTGAAGCAACTGGAACACGTCCTTACCTGCCAGAAGGAGAGGTGGCTGTCGGAGTTGGAATACGTGGCGAGGTACCGGCCATCGGGGGCAAAAGCCACGGCAGTGATCGGTCCTTTATGGCCATGGATAGTCTGGGAAGAGGGAGAGAGGACAGGAATGTGGGGGATCCGCGACCTCCCACAGGGACTCAGGCTCATCCTTAACACGGAATCACGGAGGGATTCGGGTTGGGAGAGGCCTCAAAGCTCACGCCATCCCACGGGCAGGGACATCCTCTGCTAGCCCAGGTGGCCCCAAGCCCCGTCCCACCTGGCCTGGAACCCTTCCAGGGATGGGAAGTGCCACCAGAGAACCCAAAAAAATGAGAGCACGCCACGGAAAAGCCTCACCGGGTGGGATTTAAGCAGGTGCTGCTCAGGATGAAACACCACCTCGATTCCTTGTTAAGTGTCCTGGAGGCTGCTCAGCCAACAGAAGTGAATCCCAGGAACACACCCCATGGCCAGAGCCAGTTTTAAACCAAAGGAATTTGTCAGGACTATGAATATAAATGAGTCTTTCACAGGAATTTGTAGAAGTGGAAGGCCTGTGCTCCCCCATGAGCTCCTCTCCCACACCTGGTACCCCCAAAGAAGGTCAAAAAGCGCAAACACATATTAAATCCAAGAATCCACATGAATTTTTCATGGAAAATCCCCTTTTCTATTGGATCAGCATTAGGAAAACCCCATTAACAGCATTCCTGTGCCCATCCCTGGGTTATTAAAAGACCTGCTCATTATTCATTTGCACCTGGAATTAGCCTGATATGTTAGAACCCATTAACATATTAATTTATTCCTCCTGGAAAAAGGTGAGCGATCCCCAAATCTCCCTCTGTAATGGAAACCCCACAGTCTGAAAGGGCCATTAATTAGCTGATCCCACATTTAGCCCCATCCGACTCTTCAGCACTTAACAGGCACTGAATACTCCTCAATAAAACAGGTTTGGGTGAGACAAAGGTAGATCAATTTCTATCACACTTGTTGCTCCTTTTACACCTGGAGTACGTTCCAAGAAGTACACATCCCTCTGGGAATGCAGCTGCTTTGTTATTTAAAGGAAGTGCTTCCCTAATTGACGTTAATCCCTGCCAGCCATGGGTTCTTTTGGTGTTCAGCTCCCCTTTTCCAGGGGGAAGTGCAGCAAAGCCACATCACTGCTGCTCATTCCAGAGGCTCCAGGTTACTCCCTGGAGGAGGTAAATGGACACACAGTGGAAGTTATGGAAAAACTCGGTGTGGTTCCAGTTTGGAAGTGCCTTAATTCTGCATGGCATGGCCCAAAAGCCTTGGATCCCAGTATCCCTCTGCCCAGGATTTTAATGGGAAGAGGAGACTCCTGGGAAACTACTGGACTTGTGCACCTGCCCCCAGGTTGTCCTGGACCACAGGACATACTCAGGCTATTCCAACAACCTCATCCTGAGTCTGGTATCTGGGAAAGTCTCCACTGAACTGCAATGTTCCACTGAAAGTGACCAAAAAAAATTCCACATTGGATCAATTTGATATTAAAAAAATACAGTGAAATTCAGATTTTAAATTGATTACGTCCTCCCAGAGACAAACAGTAATATTTTATCCCCTTTTATTACCTGAAACTTAACTCCCAATCTCCAGGGGTTCCTTCAATAAAGGGAACCAAAAAATGTCCTTCCAGTTCCCATCACGGGAACCCTTAAAATAATGAAAGGGACTCTCAGCTCCAACTTTTCCCCGGGGTACAAACCATCAAGGAACAGTTATTGGGAAATGGAGGAGGAGGCCACTCTGTCACTCCTGCCTGAGTGTGGAGCCATGAATGAAAAGTCACGGATAGTATCAAGTATAAAGGTTCTTTGGAAGCTTTGAAAAAGAAATCCCTATTCTTTTTAAGGAATGGAATGGAAATATCTATTAACTTACACCAGTTTCAGCACCTTTAATCATTTAAGGTTATACTCAGTAATTACCTTTTACCCAAAATTTAGGGATGTGAGATTCCACTAACAGGTTTTCCTGCCTCACCTGCACTTGGAAAAGCAGTGCCAGGTGTGGGTTGCAGGATAAACACCTTGAAAACGCCGTATTCAGGAACGGCATCTTTTATTCTGTAATTAAACTTAATTAAGCTGAGCCACTATTCATTCCAAATGGAATATTAAATCATTTTCTGCCTCCTGTATAAATACAAATTTGCCGAGGCATCCAGGACTGAAATAAAATCAGCCCCTGCACAATTCAATTACTGCTCAGATTGCTGGGATTTTAATTCTGGAAGGACCCAGGACCAAACGTTATTGATTCCAGCCCAGGCTTAAAAGCAGTTTTTGCTTTGAAATAAACCCAAAATAACTCATGTTCCTCTTTAATCTTCCAGTGCAAATGACCAAGGTTTTAGATACAAAAATTACAAGTATCTCTGAAATGCAGCTCTAAATATTAATGGTGAATCCCGAGATTTAATCAATAAAAATGGAATATTTCAAAGTCTCTCCTTACAGACGCAGATACATTCCTAAAGGAAAGGAAGATAATTAAACAGCCTGTACAGAGTAACTAATTGGGGGGTTTTGGGCCAGACTCTGTTACCCAGCAGGAATTTATCTGACAGAATTTGAAATAATAACCCAAATCCCAAATTCCTGGGCTCCAGGTACAGCCAATGGGAGAAACAGGTCTGGGCATTGTGAGGAAAAGTCCCCCCTCCAAATGTAAGTTAATTCTTCTGGATTATCACAATTAAAAGTAATGAATCACAAATCAATAATGTATTAAGGAACTTTCAGATACAAATATTTTCCCATCATTCCAAAAGCAACAACAACCAGGTATCCTAAAATCCTGTTACCTGATATCCTGTTATCTTTACAGTTGGATCACACTAATTTAGTGATTAATTTGAGATAAAAGGGCAGAATATCAATATTTTCCTGTGCTACTGCACCCCTAAATACAGGATTTTTAATTGTGTTGATCATTAAGAACTTTACGCAAAATATTAATAATTGGTTGGGATTTAATATAATTTCAGTATTTAATTGGGCAAATAGAGCGTGCGCTGAGCGATACCTGAATGACGTTGCCTCATCCTTTTAATACTCTCGTTCTTCCAAGAAACTTCATCCTGAGCACAAATCGAGCCTGCTTTGTCATTTTCAGCAGTTTATTTTGGGATAAGAATTGCCATTTGTGCTCAAACCGTGGGCCTGGCTCGGCTCCGTGGGGTTTGATGCCGGGAAAACAAAAGCTGCCTTTCCAGGTGGAGCTGCCGCCCTCAGAACTGTTTTCCAATTCCCCGTGAACCATCAATTATCTTTATCAAATCCCAGGATCTCATCTCAGCCCCTGATCAAGATGGAGCCTTATTTTAGCAGGATGCAGCGCTATCCGGACATCAAGGCCGGGCCGAGGGAGAAGCCGGGAAGGGATCAATAATCATCATCAAATGCGCTCAGCGGGCTGGGAGGTGGAAGGTGCTGATGGAAGTTCGACCTTTTTTTTTTTGGGGAAGCTGATAAAGTTTAACCTTTGCAATACCTGAGAACCACGACGCCGTTCAAGACGGCTCCAAATCCTGCTGGAATGGACCTTTATCCCAGCAAACATCCCCCTGGGACCGAGCACGGAACCACCACAAACCTGCTCCCCCTGCCGCATCCCTTTGGGTTCCAACAGGGAGAACCATGCTCAGTCCTAAAGCTGTGCCTAAGCTCGGCCTAAAAGTGACAACCTGTGCAAAGGACAAATCTCCTGGGGGGCTGCTCCACGTGCCATCCACCTGGGAAATCCTCCTGCATTTTCTGCCTCGGAATGCCACGTTTTTAAGGATTTAAAACATTCTGGTCACCAACCCACTGTCCTCCCGCAATGGAAAACGCTGCACGGGTTCAACAGCAAATATCAGAGATTGTGATGTCCAAAATTAGGCCAAAGTGTAGCTAGTTTTTTAAGGAATTGTGAGCCTCAGAATTCCTGGAATATGTGAGGGAGGGGAATATCCAAGGTTATTGCTGCCATGTGGGACAGAGCCAGAGCGCAGGGAAAGGGGCACAAAAGCACCTCCAGGGAGGCTCCTGGAGGGAACAGCTCTCCGTGTGCAGGGGTGGGAGAACAGCAGCCCAGTTTGTTTTATTGGGAGTGCCATGGAGACGGTGTGAAAAATCCAGAGCTGCCGGCAGCGTGCAGCTCCGGGTCAATACCGCGCGGAGATAATCAACGCCCCAGCCCCGGGATCTCTGGGAGCTGCCAGCAGCCCAAGGGCAGATCGATCCCAGCCTGGCAAGGGCACTGCCCGGCTCCTGGCAAGGGCACTGCTCAGCTCCCGGCCGCCTGGCAAGGGCACTACCCTGCTCCTGGCAAAGGCACTGCCCAGCTCCCAGCGGCCTGGCAAGGGCACTGCCCGGCTCCCGGTGCCGGCATCCCCAAATGCCCGGAACCCAACCGCGCCCGCAACGCTTGGGAAAGGTGTCACGAGTCCTCCCACAGAAGGGAGAAAGGACCCCATCTCCACGTTAAATTATAGAGCAACAGATTAAAAATGGATGCGTTTGGAAAACAATCTGCTAATTTACTGTATTTACTAATATAGTAAATTTTACTGGGGAAAAAACCCCATCCCAGTTAAATGCTGATTTATTGTCTGTTAAAAAGGGGGATTCTTGACATCCATCATCCTGTTCATCATTCCATGCCCTTTCTCACTCAGTTCCTACAAGCACCTTTTTTAAAAACAAAATAAAATGAACCTGCCCCCCAAAAAAACACAAACCAAAGAAGGCCTCAGGAACCCAAAACCCCTCACTGATTTTTTTTGAACTTCTGTAATAAAAGGAAAATAAAATCCTGGGCATTTCTCCACTGACACAACTTTTTCAGCTACACCATCCTCAAGTTACTCCGTGCCTTCTGAGCAGCCCAAAAATCTGTAACTGTGAGAAATAACTTAAAAACTTGGATCTGGAAGCAGGAATCTGTATCCAATAGATGGCACTGCCCCCCCAGTAATTTATCTGGAATTCTCCAAGTATTTGTATCTCATGACTAATTATTAAACCTGCAAAGGACTTACCCTAATTACTCTGGAAGTCCCTTCAGTGACCCCCAGCATTGTTTTCCACGGTTTATGTGGAAGCTCCTTAAGGAAAGCACGGACACCGGTGGCGCTGCCCTGCGCTCCCGGCGCCTCCCAGGCTTCCCAGGGCGGGATTCCCAGGGATTTGCTTACCTGGCACTTCCCGGTGCGGATGTCGTAGAGCGCCACCGAGCCGTGCCGAGCTCCCACCGCGATCCGGTGGCTCCGCTCGTAGTAACTGACCATGTAGAACCTGCATGGGGTGGGAAAACAGGGAACAGGTGAGACCCCGCCTGCCTGCAGGAGATCAAAATCCACGTGTGAGGCCACTGGATAATTAACGAAGGGCTGGGGCAGGGATTTGACTTAAAAATCCACCCACTGCCGGCTTCATATTCCACATTCCACAAAAACAACTCATGTTTGGTGTGTGTGCCGTGGAATCTGAGCCATTGAACTGTCACATTCATTTGCTTTTAATACAGAATGTTGGGAATAATCCCCGGGATAATCACCAAGTCCCTACGTGTCCGTGTGTGATACTCACTTTGTATTGCAACATCTCAATAAAGCTGGAAGTCAAATGGTTAAATGACAATCCAACCCCCTGCGTGGCTTCGGGGCATTTCCCTCGAGAATCAAATGGGAAAGAAGGGAAGTGGAAGGAAAAATATGCAAACTCATCAATTTTTGATGGGCACACAGAAAAAAGAAGAGGGAAATTCATCCTCAAATACTCCCTAATCCAGTAACATCCTTGGGGTGAAGCCTGGCACAGTCCTTGGTGCCCAGTGAGACCATGCAGTGTCAGCTGGAATTCCAACAACTGCAAAATCCAAGGAATTTTGACATCTGGAAACCCAAGAGAGTCCAAATCCTTACTGCCAATTCAAATCCTTGGGGATATCACCGTGCCTTCCTTCACAAAGGGAGAGCAGACCTGTGAAAATGCCAACTGCTTTTCCGATCACATTGGAATTTTAAAGTTCCCTACGCCAAAATCCGCCAGAAATATCTGGAATCAGCCCATAAAAACATGTTGCTGAGCATATTTATGGCTTCAAACAACAAACCCTCTGGTGATTTCTCTCCTCATTCCTCAGGATTCCCGGAGTGCCATAGCAACTGCTCGCATGCAGGTATGAGACACTCGCTCCCGCAGCGTGGGATGGCAGGCAGGGGGAAACCAGGATGAAACGTGGGAAAAAAAGGGCAAAGAATAAAGAGGAAGGAAGAAAATCACCAGTTTTTGAGGCAGGAAAAGGGAAAATGCAGCTCAGCTGCAGGTTTGGATGCCTGTGCACACGTTCCCGAGGATGGCAGCGGTGTCCGTGCCCTCGGCCCGCTCCCACCTCCCTGGGATCCGAGGAAGGGGAGCTGCACACCTGGATGGTTTGGCCATGACAGGTGAGCACACGTGGCGAGACAGCAAAAGGCACAGCAGGACGTTAAAGGAACGAACAAAAGGATGATGTCCAAGTGATTCCAGTTGGAATCTCCCCAGAGATTCACCCGCTTGCGGCAATTTTCCCTGGGCTCAACGATCCCATCAATGGGTGCTGGATCATTTTTATCCTGGCTATAACCAGGAAATATTGCCAGTAATTGCCAAGGATTTTAAAGATATTATACAGCTATAAATATACAATAGGAATAGGGAGCTTTCCCTACTAATTCCCACTTATCCCTGTCTTTATGTTTTAAGGAAAACCTTTTAAAGCATCAGGAAGGAGGAAGATCACCTCCATCAGTATCTCACCTGGCAACAGGATAATTGTTCTTTCCTTGAAACTATTTAATATTTTAATAGCTTATTAAATTAAAACTTCACGGCCGACAGGTGATTATTGGAATTTATTGGCTGGACCAGTTAAAGAGGATAACTGGGATATTTATCCTGGTTTAAAGATACTGAGAATGTTTTATAAATCACATTTTACTCTTTGTTGTTTTACGGGGTCAGAGTCACCTAAGAGACCGTTTCACTCTTAATTAAGAAATACATCCTGCTGGTGATCCCACCATTTACTTCACAATACCACTGGAGGAAGAACTCACCTGCAGATGGCCGGGAAACATTCCTGAAGACCCTTTTTCTTAACTAAAGATCCTTCCAGGCAATACATGATGATGTCCATCACCTTGGAAACAAAAATTAACACCAGTTTATGTTTCATAATTAGAGTGCTAAAGCTCATCCAGTTCCAGCCCCTGCTACGGTCAGGGACACCTTCCAGCAGACCAGGTGGCTCCGAGCTGTGTCCAACCTGGTCTTGACCTTCTCCTGCTTAGGATTTATTCCCCAGCAGGGCGATCCAGTGCAGTTTAAAGCTCAAGAAATGAACTTGGCATAAACCAAACCCTCTCCCCATCCAAACGCCGGTGCAGCTCGGCCCCAGGCAGACACGCCGTGGCTGTGGCACCAAGCCCCGCCTCACCTCCACCAGCAGGTCCACGACGTCCGTGGGCATCTTCTCAATGAGGATCTCAATGACCCTGAGGATCTCGCCCTTGGCACGGGCCAGCGTGGTGGTGTGGATGTTCTGCTGCGACTGCGTGTTGGCCGCAAGCGCCGTGTGCCGGTGCACCTGTTGGGGAGCAGGGACACACCTCGGGAACCGCCATGGGTGAAGACCTCCAAGATCATCCAGTCCAACCGTGAACCGGCACCACCCCCACGGTCACCACCAAGCCACGTCCTCTGGCCCAGCCGGGCTCCTGCTGGCCTGGGGTCACTCTGATGACCCTCAGACAGACCATGCCTGGCCCACACCAACCTCCCAGCACTGCCCTGTCCCCCTCATCTCCTAAACCCCACAGACAAGTCCCTGTGAATTCACACTGAGAGGGTCATGTTGGCATTGCTCAAAGCAAGCAGCAGCCTGGAAACTTCTATAACCAGGAGGCCACAAATCAAGGCAGGCTCGTCAAACGTTCTAAATTAGGGGGGATTTGGATCTCCTGGGGCACACCAAGACTCCGGGGGCTCACCTCCTTGGCGATGGTGGTGATGAAGGCGGGCGGGCGGGCCGTGGCGATGAGGGACAGCGCGTGCCGCGCCGAGCGCGCAGAGTCGGCCGCTGGGCTCAGGGGCAGCCCCATTGTGATGCTAAACGGGACCCGCACAAAGACAGCGACAAAGAAAAGCAGCATTAGAAATATAGAGTGAAAAGATTAGAACCAGCTTATAATGTCAGTTCAAGGTCACCGGGAGCACTCCGACGGTTCCAGGATAATGGACTCCCAACAATGAGCAGTGATTAGGAGTCAGGGTGTTCCTGCATCAACCCCAAATCGAATAATTAACCATGAAGATTGAAAACAGTGAGTGCATCTGTCCAAAGTGGGGAAAAGGCCTTGTTAACAAATTATCTGTATGTGCTGAATACATATCACCCCACAGAGGGCGAGGTGAGCCCGCAGCGTCTTCCCCAGGATTTATGATTGGGTCTTTTACAGTATTTGAAACGCAGGCTGAAAAATCCCCTGGTCAGGGAAATTCTCTTTAATTTGAGGCTTTTACTTGCTGTGACAAGATAAAAGCAAGGGGCAATCAGGTGCAAAGGACCCAACAACCCTATTAAGCAAAAATCAAATCCCTACGTGCTCTGTACATTATCCAAAAATTCCCCAAAACATAGAAATCACGGAATCTGCTAAAAAACAGACTAGTTTGAGTGGGAAGAGGCCTTACAAAGCACCTATTCCAACCCCCTGCCATGGTGGGGACACCTTCCAAACAGGCTGGGTTTGTAACCTCCTGCCCCTCTTTCCCCCAAAACAACCAGCAGAAGAGCACAGGGAAGGAGCAGGAACCTCTTCCACAGGTTGTCCAGGGCATCTGTGGCTGCCCCAGCCCTGGAAGTGCCCCTGGCCAGGTCGGACAGGGCTTGGAGCAACAATGGACTAGTGGAAGGTGTCCCTGCCCACAGGACTGGATGACCCTTAAAATCCCTCCCAACCCAAACCATTCCACAATAACCTGTATCAAACACAGATTAATTAAAAAAGCAAAAATACAGCCCAGAACGATTCCTACCATCATCCAACCAAAAAATGCTGGGAAAAGAGTCTCAGTCCTCACCAGCGAGCACTTTCCTTCGGCATGGTCTAACCTTTGGGGACGGGGATGAAGCGGGTGAGCAGCGGAATTACAAACACCCGAGTTTTACCCACCAGCTCGGATATTCCTTTAATTCAGCAGGGAAAAAAGAAACCCACTCGTTTTCCTGGTCAATAAACGTGATTCTTTTTTTTTTTAATACATCTAAAAGCGGGAGTTTGACATAAAAGCTCTGGGCTAAAACATCCGGGAGAGGCACTGTTATTGTCTCCACGGCAAATGAGGCACAAAGAGGGAGCTCAGCAGGGCTCCGCAGGGTGAGAGCCACACTTAACCCCCCGCACACCTTGAGGCTCCCTTGCTTTCCCCTCTCCCGCCGCCTGCGATCTGTCAGGAACGTAACAGGCCATTTTCAATCTAAATCTTGTTATGGATTAATAAGCAAAACACTTTCACACTTATTATGCAATTTATCACGAGGAAAATTGCGGCGGGTTCCTCAAGGCTCCACGCTGATCCCCTCATTTATTCCCGGCTCCGTGGAGGGAGAGCCAGACTAATCTTCCTGACAGAGAAGGGTAGAATCACACGAGGAAAAGGACGCGCTGGAGAACTGTGGTCACTTGGACGCTCGGAACTTGGGATTTACATAAAATGGGGCTTAGGAGAGGCTTTGGGAAGGGCAAACGTGGTGGTCGCTTTTGTCACACACGGAGTAATTGGAATTCAAAGAAACAATGGTAATCCAATTTGTCCGTGTTTCTCCATCTACACGCTGCATGGATTCATTCCTTGCATCTTGAGGAAATTAAAACTCCTATAAAATAGGTGATATCCACCCTAGAATAAGGTCAGAACCCTCAACAGCTCCGCAGACAGATGCAAAAACACATCCATGGGATTACAACAACCCTGGGCAGCTCCTTATTGCAGGTGGTGCTTGGAATCTGTGTGCTATCAACTAATAGTTCACAGAACAGTTTGGGTTGGGAAGGATTTCAAGGATCATCCACCTCCCTGCCATGCTCAGGGACACTTTCCACTGGACCGGGTTGCTCCAGCCTGGCCTTGAACACTCGCAGGGATGGGGCATGCTGTGCCAGGGTGTGCCCACCCTCCCAGGGATGGATTCCTTCCCAGTATCCCACCTAGCCCTGCCCTCCTTCACCTTGGGAAGTTTGTTCCTTCTTTCACCTCCCTGCCAAGCAGCACGGCCCTGGGATTGGGGCCCCGGGCACGGCCCCGGGATTGGGGCCCGGGCACGGCCCCGGGATTGGGGTGCTGGGCATGGCCAGGGGTTTGGCACAGCGGGTGCTGGCGGTACCTACTTGGCCAGCTGCTTCTCGGCGTCGGCGCAGAGCTCCAGCAGCCCCATGAGCACGGCCGACACGTCCATGTAGGGCTCCCAGACGGTGAAGCCGCGGCCGATGAGGTCGATGGCGGTCCTGCGGATGGTGCTGTGCGCTGGCAGCTTGGGGCTGGGCGGCTGCAGCAGCAGGAATGTCAGCGCCTTGCCTGCGGGGACAGTGGGATGGCACCGGGATGGCACCGGGACGGCACCATTGCCTCTCGGGGCTGCCCGTGCAGGAACCAACGCGCCGTTCCAATCTCCTTCCGACCCCCCCAACTGGGAATCTGTGCCCGAAACGCCACCTTAACCAAATCCCAGAATGGTTTAGGTTGGAACTCGTCCCGTTCCACCGGACACCTCCCACTACCCCACGTTGCTGCAAGCCCCATCCAAGCTGGTCCAGGACACCTCCAGAGAGGGGGAATCCACAACCTCTCTGGGCAGCCCGTGCCAGTGTCGAGTCTCAAACAGAATATTTCCACTACAAAAGAAACAGTAACTCATACATTTTTCCTTAGAAAAAATCTAAGTCCACATTCCTAACTACGTCTAAATACAGAGCTTAAAGGGTGTGGGGGGGTGAGAAACCACATCCCAAATAACTTCGACAGTTCTGAATCCTGACCCGGGCTCTGCATATTGAGGAAACATTATTAATACTTCATTTCAGGGCCTGCTTTTTAATAAAATGAACGATATGTGTGTAGGAGCAACACTTCCCAATCAAGATTACAATAAATTATCTCCTCATTGTTATTTGTTACCTCCCAATAATGTTCATTGTGATAATTACTGATTTTATCTGTTTTTTCTTGAACTGCCCTCAATGAGTTGCCTATTCTGTTTATTAAACAACCCCCCAGTTGTTTTTAGGATTGGAAAAAGGCAACAGACACATTTTTCCTGCAAAACAACCCCTAAAAGTTTCTTCCTGCCGTGCCACGAAGGGTCTGTTTTATGTCCCAAATACAAAACCTACTAAAAACGTTGACTGCTCCACCCTTGCTCCGATGAAACATTCCCACCTTTTCCCTTTGGAATCCCGCTGCTCATGCCCACCTCGTGCAGAGCGAGGGCTGGACTCACCCAAACTCACCCGCTCCTCAGCCGGGACATCTTTGTTTAAAGCTTCGACTCGGCTTAAACGAAGGAATTAATATTGACAAAAACATCACGGGAGCTAATGAGTTGTTCGTTAGGGCAATAAACATGTCACATTAGAGTCAGCACGGCAACGAGGTAATTAGCCCTGGAAGAGCTCGGCAGAGCGGAGCCGGGCAGCCCCGGGATGATGCGCATCCCTGGACACGCGGCTCTGCCACTTCCCCTTAATATCCCGCGATAAGAAGCCCTTAGGAACCAAAGCCACAGAAATCCAGGTGTGCCTCACCAGACACAATTCCTCAGGCGGCGCCGGAGCCCGGGGAATGCCATTCCTACATCAACTGGTATTATTAAAGCATCCTTTTGTTCCGGGTGTTTCACTCCACATTTGCTCCTTGTATCATTTTACTGACCCAAACACGAAAGCTTTTCCTTATTCCCAGTGCCCGGAAGGCCCTGGATTCCCAGGGTGTCCTTCCGTGTGTCCCTTATTCCCAATGCCCGGAAGGCCCTGGATTCCCAGGGTGTCCTGCTGTGCGTCCCTTATTCCCAATGCCTGGAAGGCCCTGGCCAAGGTGTCCTTCTGTGCGGAATCTCTCCGGGCACACGGCCCCAGGCAGCCTTGCTATCCCCAGTTTGGCACCCGATTGTAAAAATCAAATCGTTTGCTCAGGGAAATCAATAGTCCAGGCAGGAACGAGGCACTGAGAACTCCAATCCCCTCATTTGCCAAGATCCAACTAAATCTGAATGATGGACTCCAAGAACAGGATTTAACTTCATTGTGACCCTTTCTGGATGATTTTTTTTCCCCTGATTTCATGTATTTCCATTCAGAATGTCCCCAGAGAGACAGAAATTTGAAGAGCTGGCTCCAAAATCCAAGTCCCTTCATCCTTTCCTGCTCCTGGCCCAGTGACTTTTGATCCCATAACTTCTCTTGGGTATAAAATCAGAATATTTTTAGCCCTAAATTAAAAATCACTTGAAGAATTTTTTCTACAGACATAACAATGATCAGATTACCTTTTCCAATTACAATCATCTCCCATCTGGGAATACTCCACGTCAGGTTGCAGCAATCTGGGCTAGTGGAAGGTGTCCCTGCCCATGGCAGGGCACTGGAATGGGATGATCCTTAAAATCCCTTCCAATCCACATAAACTCTAGGATTTTCACAGAATCATAGAATTCAGAATACTAGATATGCAAAAAATTACCTCTAATTAAAAATATATAATTCTATGGGGAAATAACGTGAAAAAGAGGGATATTAATTTCTGGGATTTGATTTTGCTGCTGAAGCCAAACCCCAGATTTAAATTTAAACCTCTGCCACCAAGATTGAGAGTTTGCTGCCAGACAAATTGACTAGTTTTTCTAAATATTATCTCTGAGGCGAAGGTATGGATTTTCATAAACCACCAGTTTTCCATTTATTTATTTCTCCCCCTTCAGGGACAAAATTCCACCCGACAGCTCTAGGCAGGCAGTTCTTGGTTACAGACACACGGAATTTCCAGCACGGTGACTGAAAGATCCAAAAAAGGAGGGCATTGTTTATGGATATGCCAGAGGGTCCATAGAAATCCAAGCAGCTTCCATGTGATACCAAATCCAGCCACGAATCAGGCTGTTGGTTAAATGGAGCCCCTGAGCTGCTTTCCCTGATTTTGGTTCAATGGAGCCCCTGAGCTGCTTTCCCTGATTTTGGTTAAATGGAGCCCCTGAGCTGCTTTCCCTGGATTTGGTTAAATGGAGCCCCTGAGCTGCTTTCCCTGGATTTGGTTCAATGGAGCCCCTGAGCTGCTTTCCCTGATTTTGGTTAAATGGAGCCCCTGAGCTGCTTTCCCTGGATTTGGTTAAATGGAGCCCTGGAGCTGCTTTCCCTGATTTCCACCCAGAAACTCCACTTGCTTCCCCTCCTGCCCACCAGCAGCTGGAAATTTGGGATACTGTAATGGCAGCAGGGCTCTGAGTTAGGAACAATTCCTGAAGAGGCATTTTAGTGTGGAATAGCTTTGTGAATAAGTTGTGAGGGAACCAGGTGTCAGGCAAGGGCACAGTGGGGATTTCTAGAGAATTCCACCCTCTCTGAAAGGCATGATCACCATCCTCTGCCACTGGAACACAGAGAAACACCCTGTATTTTATGGATTCCCCATCCCTGGAAGTGCCTAAGGCCATGTGGGACACGCCTTGGAGCAACCTGGGCTAGTGGCAGGTGTCCCTCCCCATGGTTATCCCAGGACAAATAAATGAGAACAGATTAAATAAATGCAGTCTAAATGTTCTGCTTTACCTGGGAGGAGAAGAAAGGACGCCAGGATTCCATCAGAGCCGATTCCTCGGCAATCTCTTATTGTGCGTTGCAAATTCCTAATCTCTCTGTTTCCCAGTGAAAAGGCAATTTAAACGCAGCAATTTGTCCCCTCTCACGGAGCAAGGCCAGCCCAGCAGCGCTGGGGGTACTCACACGTGTGCCTGGCCAAGGAGTAATTGGCTCCACCGCTGGTGAGCCCGAAGCCCTCGGGGATCTGGCTGGAGCTCCGGGGCCGCGTCAGCAGTTTGGGAGGCTCGATCTCCGCGCCGAACTCCGCGCCGATGACTCCCAGCAGGACGATGGCCGTGGCCTGTTTCCTCCTCTCCTCGTAGGACGTGGAGACCTTCTTGGGCTGGGGGAGACCCGAGAGACAACCTGAAAGGCGAGGGAGGCCATGGTTAACGTTCCCAACAGTGCCTTCCCAGGGAAATGACATCAAATTAAATATGAACTCAAATCGGGTCTGCAGGACTACCAGGACTTTCCGGAATGGAGATGATTCCATTTTACTGCTGAAAACCTCCGCAGCACCATAAAAGTTGAATTATCACCTTCAAAACCTGCCAACAACTCATGGGGTAAAAAGAGCCACCAGAAAACTGCCTAATTCCCTGTTTCTTTTTCCCCTCGGCCCTAAAAGATCTGTGGAACTCTGTGTTTGCCTCGTGATTTTTTTGGTTGCTCCTTGTTCACTCTAAATTTACAAGTTGCAATTTTTACTGTTTTCAAAAGATGCATTTTTTTAGGATAACTTCTTTGCATTATACATTACATAATAGCATCTTATTGATTTAGAATTCATCATCATCACAGCCAGCCTCCAACTAAATTTTAGGATAACAACACATGCCATTAAACCAAACTGATATTCTTTGTAGATTAAAATGCTACATTATGGGATTTTAACTGTGGGGAAAACCATCATTATTATGAATTCTAAATAAAACTCTATTAAACCAATGACGTATTTCAGCCCTGGGATTCTGAAGTCCACTAAGCAGAGGAAGTTGTTTTTTGGGTTTTTTTGGGAGTAAAATCCCAAAACCTTAGAAGAAATTATTGGAATGAAGTCATTTATTCTGACAAAGTTCACTTTTACATTTTACATTAATTCCCAGCACCCTAAAAAAGGCCCTACCATATATTGTACAAAAATAAGTTTAAATCCTTCCCAAGCGCTGGGGAGTTGGGAGGCACCACCTGGCACTGGATGAGGCTCATTGGGCTTGCGGATTAACGAAGGGGGAACTAACGATGCGCATGGAACGGCTCCCTTAAATGACATCCGTGGCGCTCCGCAGGAAAACAAGGAACTCTGCCACATTTCAGGAGCTGCGGTCAGGCAACCCCTGCCAGCCAAAAGGGAGAGCAGAACAAGGGAAAGCTTGACAATGGGAAGGGAGGGAAAAAAGGAATGGAAAAAATCGATAGCAACTGCCTTCGGAGGAAGGAGGATGAAAACGGGCTGGAACAAAGCAGGGAAGGGAACGGTTGGAATTGTCCAATGGAGGTTTATGCCGGGGTCTTGTTAACACTTCCACATATCCCGCTGGATGGAGCACTGGAATGGAGTGGTCCCCATTCCCCGGCAGTGCCGGAGCCACGGGCAGCTCCTGTCCCCTTCCAGGCGAGGAGGTGACGCTTGGCTGGAGATGAACTGGCTCCAGGAGCGTTTCCCCCACCCCGTGTCCTGCCGGCCGCGCTGAGCCCCGGGCCAGGGTCCGTGCCCCGACGCGGAGCGGCGGGAGCAGAACAGCTGCGGGAGCAGGGCCGGGCGATGCGGATCAATGGCCGAGGCGCTGACCCCGCCGCGCTGCGCCGGCCGCAAGGACAGCAAGAGCCAACAGATGTGCTGCTTCCAGGAGGAAATTAAAGCACTGCTCGCCCTCCCCCCGGCTCCATCACGGAGAGATGGAGTTAACCCTTCCGGAGATACCGGAGCATCCTCCGAGGTATGGCCTTGGAGAAGCACGGAGCGGTTTGGGTGGGAAGGGACCTTAAAGCCCATCTGCTCCCATCCCTGCCACGGCCAGGGACACCTTCCACCACCCCAGGTTGCTCCAACCCCATCCAACCTGGCCCTGGACATTTCCAGGGATGGGGAATCCACAGCCTCTCCAGGCAGGAGAATCTGTATCAACAGAATTTTCTCGTCTCAGCCTTTGAAAGTGTAGAAATCCAAACCCCTGGGATCCACAAGTTCCGTCTCGATCCCACCCTCACAACAATACATCTCATCCACCACGAGCAGAGGATCCATTGGGAAAGCTCCCAGAGCTGGGCTGGGCACTGGGAGCTGAGCTCCTTCCTGTTCCTGCTGCTCCGGCCCCATGGGTCCAGGAGATCCCTCTTTGTTAACCCAACAAGGAATTCCAACCAAAGCCGGAGGGGAAACATCCCAGTGTTCCACGAGCAATCTGCAAAGTGCCAATTTGATCCTCAGTGCAGCGGTGGAGGATTTCCTACCCCCAAAAGAAAACAATTCCCAGAAATCCACACCCCCCTGCCAAAACTACAAGAAATTAAAACCCCAACTCAAATATAATAAAAGCCCAACACTCCTCCCACAAACCTCCAGATGGGGGAGAAAAACCCTTTAAAAATTAAGGGGGGGGAAAAGCCTCAAATACTTTTATCTTTTTGTGTTTGTTTGTTTTAATTACCAGGGGAAGCCTCCAATTAATTGGACTGGTTTTCCCCCAACTAAACTGACAAGCTGGAATGATGCCTTGAGGAGGAGCCCTTTCCTTTGGCCATGAAAATTTGGTATTTTCTCCCTGTGCCGTGGCTGCCTTTAATCACGGCAAAGGCTGACACACAGATCCATTTTCCTGACAGGACGGTTGATCACCCTATCACTGGCACAAAATTAATAACCTCAAATAGGTCTGGGTGGAAAACAGAAGCTGCAGCACCAAAAGGACAAAAACCTTCGGGATTTCTGTTGGAAAAATCCCTGTTTGGGGCAAAGATGAACCGACGGTGCCCGTGTGCTTCCACACATCATCATAAAAATGGAGATACTGGGGAATAGTTAAGTGTTGAACCCCCACAAGAGCTCAGAGCAGCCCACACGGAGCGGATGGGTGAAGCGTTGGAAAGGCAGGGAAAACCCTCCCGAATTTGCCCGGTTTGGGATATCGATTGCTCCGCTGGAAGCGCGGCCGCGAGGTCAGGCTGCACTTAACACGCCGGAGCACTTCAGTCCCCGACTGCCCTTAATTGGCTTTGCACACTGCGGGGGGGAAAATTAATTTCAGCCCAGCTTACAATAAAAGGATTAAAAGCCAAATTAAGTTCTTCAGGTTTAAGTGGAAGAGGAATCGATGGATTTGCATTCAGGTGGGGAGCGGTTTTACAGGAGCTGGGCTGTGCCTAGGTACTCTGTGCCTGCCAGAGGGTGCAAACCCAGAGTACTGCTGGGCTGGAGGAGCTACTCCAGCTCGTGGGGCAGGGGTAGGATCCAGCAATCCCCATCACATGTAAAATCCAGACCACGGGGACCCTGATCCACCAAATCCATGGGCACGGAGAGTCCTCGGCGGTCCAACCCGGCCCTGCTCGGGGTTGTACTTACACCCACCATTCCACAAGCACTGGATCTGGTCACAGCATTCCATGTGCACAAAGGGAGCATTTGGAAACAGGGAAATATTGGAAATGCTGAGTTCAAATGGATGCAATTCTTGGCTCAGCACAGTCCCAAGGACTCGCTCACAATAAACCAGGAGAAAGGAACATGAGCAGGGAATCGCAGGAACAGCGACGGGGAAAAGGCAGGAAAATATTTTTATCCAGCCTCGGAAAAGCCGCGGTTGCTCCGGTCAGGAGAAGTCTTTGGGAAGGGCAGCCATTCCTGCATCCACAGCTCCCTCTGCTGGCCCAGCCCCGCAGGTACTCCGGGATCTCCCTGGAATCTGTTCCCTGCCTGGAAGGGCCAACAGCAGCGGGAATTTGGGAATTCCTCGCAGGAGGCCCTGCCAGCCCATCCGGGGACACGCAGACACCGGGCAGGACAGCAAGTCAAGGAGTCCTCACCTGTGCCGGGGCATCCTGAGATCTAATATTTATCATTTTTCCCATTTTAATTTGTGCTGTTTCCAGGGTCCCTCACTCTGGGCTGCTCCAGGAAGCCTGGACGAGAAGGGACATCGAGCCCGGAGTTCAAACACTTTGAGACATGGCATTTTATAATCAATATTGTCACTATTCCTGTAATTGAGCCCGGAATTATAAAATATTAAAAGTAAATTACAAACTACTGTAATGTCAATTGGTTTTACTCTTTGGTTCCTTTGAATAAAATAATCAGCATAATTCCAAATTCGAGTTCCAGCTTTGGACTGGTTTTACTGGAGTCTTCCCCCTATCTAGAGAGATCTGGAATTCAACGAGGAGTTTCTTATTAATTAATTACTATTAACATCTTATTAAATGCTGTTAAAAATACGATGGTTGCATTTAACTGTTTTTAGTTCTGTGCCAATCAATAACTATTAACACAAATGGTGTCAGTACAATCACTGCTCTGGAATATCCGGAATTCTAAACTGGGGATAATTTAATAGCAGAGTTCTTTAAATGCCGGGAGGTGTCTCACAGATTAGAAATTACAACTTAGTTTCTTTCATCTCAGGTAGAAAATGTGCTTTTGCACACACAGAACGAGTGTTTTCACAGCCATTCCCAGCTCTCGCAGTTCACTGGAATTTTCTGCTGCGCTGTCCCTTTTATGAGGGAATATTTCACCATGCTGCAGCATCTGGGAACACAAAATGGGTGAGGATGCTGCAGCCTTTTCCAGGGAAATGGGCAGAGACAAAATGGATCCCGTGCTGCTCGGATGGGGGATGGATGTCAGGAACACCAGGCACCTTTGATCCAGCTTTAAAGCATCGAAATACCCTTAGAAGTGGCATCCAAGGGAGAAGAACCTGAATTTTTTAAATGTCTGCTCGTTGCCAATATAAATTCAATATAAAGAGCCTTTAGGGCCAACAATTTTTAACACTTCAACAAATCCAATTTAAACTTTAGTAACGACTTTTCAACAGGACCACTTTTTGAGCAAACAGTGACGGCCGAGATTTAATTTAGAGCTACCCAAATGACAGCCAAAATGCAAAAACTCCCCAATTTTCAATAAAATAACCCACTGCTATTTTTTTTAAAAAACTTCCATCACATTTTCATGGGCAGGAATGGGATTTCAGAGCTACCAAGTTGTTGTCATCAACTCACCCACAAAAATTTAGCTGCAAAAGTTGTAACACAAATTAAGAACTACCATTTTTAAAGTGTTCCAAGGGAATCAATCAATTAATTTCTCATTTATTAACTAACCCCGGGATGTTTTGAAACCTGACTATTTCAACCAACTTCAATTCCTGGCTCACTGAACAATGCAAGGTTTGGATGAGGAATTCTCCTTCCCTTCCTAGCCCTGGAGCAGGGCAGCCTGAGGGAATCCCCAGCACCTGCTTTAGGGACCCCAAAGGACCAGCCAGGAGCACATTTCTGCCACTTGTTAGATCCCGAAAGAGAAAATCCAGGAAGGCTGGGGCTTGGGAAGCTTTAGTTGCACTCTTGGAGTACAGGGAGCCATCCCACTGGGGCCTTCCTGCCTCACATCCCCGGGACAGGAGGAGCAGCCAGAGGAGGAAAACTTTGGGATACACGTCTTTAAGACAATGAGATGCAACTTTTCCTAAATAAATATGATTTTTTCCAGACTTCCACCCGCTTCCATGAGCAGGGAACCATCCAGCAGAGGGGATGCTCCAGCCTGGCTTGGACCAGTGCCCGGCTCCCAGCTCTGCCCCAACGCTTCTCCCTTAATTAGAAATGAGCCTGCAGCCCCCAAAGGATTTTGTGGAGTTGGGAACGTCCCTAATGAACACACAGATGCCCATCCTGCAGATGTCCAGCCCATAACCCCTCGTGGGGAGCAGGGAGCTCCATGGGGTTTCCTGAGAGACATCTGCTTCCCTGGCAGATGCTCAGCTGGAAAACCCCCTTCTCCCCACAGTCAGATTCCCTCAAATAAGAAAGTTTGCCAGGTAATAAGCTAAAATGTTCTCATCTCCCAAAGTTCCAAGGTGCAAGTGATCCTTTTAAAAAATTATTTGGATAAATGGAAGCATTTGGGGAATCTCAAGTTGGAAAAAAATCCTGTTGAGCCCTGCACCAGCAATGCAATCAATAAATATTAGCCTTAATAGCACCATTAGAGAAAGAAGCTGAGGGGAAATAGTCTCAAAAATTCTTATTTCCCCCCTTACTCTCCCAACACAAACCTAATTGTATCCCACTTAAACTGAGATTCAGGATCCTGGGGGCAGCACCCTCAAATCAGATCTTCCACCAAAAGAAATTATTTAAGGGATAACGAGAAAGAATCATCTGAAGTCATCACTCCTCAAGTACTACAAGCTAAATGTTGGCTGTGGGAGGGTTTAAGGGCTCTAAACCTCTTAAAATACAGATAATAATTCAATTAACACTCACCTGCTGCAATGTCATCATCAACCAGGTCCTGCTCTTCCTCCTGGACTTTTGCTTCTGTGCCCACGGAATCTGGGCTGGCCGTGCTGGTCTGAATGGCCTCTGTGGTCACTCCAGCTGGAGGAAACAATCCAACAGCCCAAAATGAGGGATTTTGGGAAGTGTTTACTGCACCGCCTAAACTTCACTTAACTCATTCAAACACTGCCTTGCTTTGTGCTCAACCTCATCAGGAAATAGCTTGATTGGGTATTTATTTGATTTTCCAGGGATTATTCCTCATCCCTGGAAATGTTCCAGGCCAGGTTGGACGGGGCTTGGCACAACCCTGTGGAAGGTGTCCCTGCCCACGGCAGGGGGCGGAAGAGGATGATCCTTAAAATCCCTTCCGACCCATGATTCTGTGGAGGAGTTTAAAGGGAGACACAATTAAAGGATAACTATTAAAACACTTTGATTTTAAACCTTTAAATTAAAAAAACCCACTAAAACTATTAAAGGATATACATTAAATATCTTCAATTTTGTGCCGCCGCGTCTCAGATTTTCACTTCAAAACAAACCACAATTTCCCCGACCTGGCTGAATTTCAGGAATGTGGGAAGCCGAGGCTCTCCAGTGGATTTTGGGGCAGGCAGGAGCGTTGTGAGAGGCTGCCCTGCCTCCCACGAATTCCCTGCACGGGCTCCCATCGATCCTGCAGCTCCCTGGCTGCAGCTCCAGCCCCTTCCACACAAAGGTCGGGGAGAGATAACCTCCTGCTTTCCACTAAAGCCATAGGAGCCACTTTTCCAGCTGCAGCCACATCCCTGTATTCCCAAATATACCTCCCAAAGTTCAGGGTGTCCCACAGCACAGGCATTTTAAGGAAATACTTACACTAAGGTAAATATATAATTAAATAAACCAAAACAGAAGTATATTATTCAAAGAAATCCCTTACAAAAGAGAATTTCATTTGACACTGATCTGGGTCTGCCGGACTCAAAAATCTGCTGATTACTGCCCCATGTTAGTAGTACACTGATAAATATTGATAATTTATGCCTCCGTATCAAACAGCAAAATTGGGAGGAGGAGTGCAGGGTGCAGGAATAAGGGAGTATTTCTTTACCTTTCCTATTTCCTCTCCTTACCTTTCTAGCACAAAACTAGACTTTCCAGGAGTCTGTTACACCCACTACATCCCCAATAACTCTTATTCCCTGTAACTCCTAAAACTCTGTACCCAAAGAGTTTTTAGCACTTTATATAAAAACTTCATCCCAATTTGCTAATCGGGACCTGTCGGGAAGGCTCTCAATCCAACTGACCCCAGAGCAATTAAAAACACATCCTGCCATCCGTGGAATCCGTGCATTCCGTAGATTTAACCGGATGGTCACACGCCCCCAGATTGAGGGGTATTTAACAGACACCTTCGCATAGAAAGCCCATTCTCAGCGGGGGGAAAAAACAGCTCATTTTCGGAGAGATGAGCGCCTTGAAGTTAAGGGGGACATTGCTATTGAGGAAAATACCCATTTTTGCTGTTTCTCTCCCTGCAAACTCCCAGCCCGGAGGCGGCTGAGGGACAGCCTTTGGGAGATGGAATATGGGATGGCACATGGGATGGGCCCATGGAATGGCCCACGGGATGGCCCATGGGCGATTCCCCGCTCCCGGAGCTCCTTACGGGAGATGACGCTGTCCATGTAGTGGGGCAGGTAGGGGGCCCAGGCATCGATGGTGTCCTTGCGTCCCGCCTGCTCCATCCTCCGCAGCTCCGCCAGCAGCAGCGCCTGCGCCGCCTCCCGCACCTGCAGGGGCACACCCACGGCTCAGCCACCCCGAGGCCTTAAGACTCGACCTATTCCTATATATTTTTGCATATTTGTCAGTTTTATGTAGCTGTATGGCTTCTCGTATTTGAAGTTGCAACCAGCAGTTTCCACCTCTGTGCTGTGTTCCTGAATTAAGGGTAAGAAAGCAACTGGAACATTTTATTTGGGACTCATGTACCAGGACTAGAACAACAATACATAGTGTAGTCAAAACAAGATAGAAGACCCATGAAGTTTGGAAAACCTCCAACTGAGGGAATGTGACGTGAAGCTGATGATGGTGAAGAAGCAAAGGGGTCCTGAGATGCCCGACTCAACTCTAGGAAGGCAGACCCGAGGGAGGTTCTGGGGGTGGCACCAAGATGGTACAAGGGTGCATGGTCCCAGGGTTGGATGTAACCTTTAGTTCTGATAATTAAGTAGTGTTACAAAAATAGAAATCATCCCTGTGCTGCTTGGAACATGAAAAGCCTTTCAGTAAAAAACTCCTCTCCACCTCAAATGAAACTGCCTCGGAAGTTTTATTCCTCATTTTAGGCAACACCACAACCGTGGGGGCTTAAACGTCGCCGCTCCATGTCCTGAGGGGTCAGAAATCAACCCCGCAGGACTTGGGGCAGAAAACCTATTTTCTGTACAGTAATCGGTAAAAGGCAGCAAATCCCCCCAAACTGACCTCCAAGCAGCGATCCTGCCAGCGCCGTGCCAGCATCTCCAGGAGGGGGGGCCGGAACTTATCCAGCCCCAGCAGGTCCGGGAGCATCACGCAGTGCATGGCAGCCAGCTGGCTCCAGCCTGGAAAACACCAGGAACAGGGATGGAATCACCTGCGCCACCTGTAGCTCCGAGTACCTCTATTTATCCTGGGACTCCATGCCCTGCCTGCAGCACTAAATTACAGCAAGCTCTTACGAATTATCCCTCTAAGGATTACACGGAATCTTCTGTCCCCATTTAAAAGTTATGCAAATATATCCAAGCACGGTTTGCCTGTACCCTCGTTGTTCCACCTACATCTTATTTTAACGTGCTTACTGCAGGTGAGTTCCTGCCACAGCTCTGCAGCACTGTGGAGGTAAAACCAGCACAGAAATACGCAGAGTTCAAACTACATAGGGGGTAAAAACGTTTGTGAAATATTCCATGGGCAACAAATAATTAATATTTTTTATATATTAATATATATTTAATATCAAATTCAATGTATCACTGACCTGCAAAACACTTCAGGTGAATATATAAATCTATATTTTCAATTTCTTTGCAATATTGGGAACAAAAATCTAAATATTTTCACCAATCAAGCTCTTCATGGTGCTGAAGAGATGATTATACCAATTTTCCTTCAAGAAAAATGAATTAAAAAGAGCACTTTCCAGCTTCAGAAGTGCATGGAAGCAGGGATTTATACCTTAGTGCGAAACATTCTGATTCAAAGTGACTTTTCTTGTGCAGAAAGACATTTTTCACAATAACAACATACACTTGTCAGACCAAACTCACCTCCACCGCCAGCCCCAAATAGCTGAAATAAACCCCAGGACTCCATAAACACTAAAAATCAGATTTAAATGACACAAAACTGATTTTCTGGCATTCACTTGCAGGAACCCGTTAAGAGACAACAGCAAACCCACACCCAGGTACCCCCCCAGCAAAGAAAAACTCCTTCATAGATCAAATCAAAATGTCCTAACAATGATAAAGGATTTTAGCTGCAAGTAAAGGCTAAATAGAAAAGTGAGGAAGGAATACCTTCATTGACTAAGAAACAGGAATGTAAAGCAGGAGCAGTGTCAGAGTGCCCAGATTCCAGGTTAGAAGGAGCAGCAGCAGCAACTTGCAGAGCAAAGAAGGAATAAAAGAGATTAAAAAAAGAGAGCAAAGTGAGGAAAGCAGCTGCAGAAAAATGGATTAGTATCACTGGAGAACAGAAAACAAAGGAAACCAGGATAATCATCAACTTAAATATCCAACTTAATGAGAATATTCAACTTAAAAAACAACATTCAACTTAAAATCAACATCCAACTTAATGAGGATTTCAGGTTTTCCAAGAGGTGAGAGGCAGGCATGCAGCTGGAAAGGAACATGGAGACACTTAGAGAGACTTGGATGTTTGGAAAAGGCAAAAATCCCACTAAATAAAGCGATTTGAAATAGGTCTTTGAACAGGTGGGTTTGGTTTGACTTCATGGTTCACTATAGACTATAAAAACGGGGTTTTGCTGCTTCTTCGCATGCTTTCATCGTATTTGCACAGATTTGGGATTTGTACTACTCAGTCAAAGCCCCCAAAATAACCCTTAATCGGCCTGGGCTGCCCCGCCTGTCACTCCAAGATGTCCCAGAAAGAATTCCTGAGGGTTAGCTGGAATTTCAGTTCATTTTAAATGCGTCTCTGGGTGAATAATTTAAAGTTTATACCAAAGAAAGGCCTGAAATCCTACAGGAGGACAGCACAAATCCAGGTCTGGCACCCAAACTGGAATTCCACAGAGCCGATACGGTTGGAAAAGACCTTGGAGATCATCAAACACAACTAGGCACCGGTGCCACTGCCGTGTCCACCCCATAAAGCCCTTTGGGATCACCATTTCTCTGTGTCAATGTGGTTTCCAGGCCGCCCCAAGCATTATCCTGCCACGGGTGCTCCTGGCTGCGGCATGTCCCTTCTGGGCCAGGTCACCGTGGGACGGGACACCACTGCGGGACGGGAGGTCACCGCCTGCCACGTCCTCCTCCAGCCCCACCACCAGATGTCCTGCACAAGCATCCTCACGTTAATCCTCCCCTTTTTGTTCCGTTGCAGAACAACAATGGGATCAAGCTCCCGAATGGATCAAGCATTGTCATTGGAAGGGTCTGTTTGCTTTGCAGGCTTTTGTCACCGGGGCGAGGGGGGGGGGACATCTGCATCCCACCTCCTCTTCCAGGCTTTCCGCACCAAGAGCACGTGGGCAGGGACAGGGTGGCCAGCATGACTCCCTCCCAGTCCTACTTAGAACTTACAAAAGCACAAACCCACCCCAGCCTGGAACTAAAGGTTCACTCTGGAGTTTGGTTTTTTTTTGCCTGATTTTGTTGGGAGTTTTTCCTGCTCTTACAACGTGAGCAGCTCCGAGCTGGGATCATTCCCACAGGAACACTTTTGGATGAGTCTGGAGAGCCCTTAATTACAGGCTTTCAACCTCTTATGTTACCTCAACACCAGAGTGTTTGGAAGCACTTAAAACAGGCAGAAAGTCCTTGTCGGGGAATGACTTTGTGGCAGAATCAGCACCTTGTACTGATTCATAAAAAGGCTGTAATGGTTAATAATTTTATCTAGACTGATATCACACTGTTACACTGCTTTTTTGATATTACAACATTGCACCGCTTTTTCCTGCCATTTATAACCCAGCAATACTTGTAATGCTCAATAACAATTTGGTGTCAAGAGCTGGAATGACAGACCCAAAGGTTCCAAAGGACAGGGTTTTTACCTTGTTTAATTTGTCCTTGTGCTGCATGGCTGGAAACGGGAGGGGGTGGCTTCGCTCTGGCCATCTCGGGGGTGCCGGGCCTGGGCGGCCTAAACACAAAACATCCAGGGAGAGACAAACACAAAACATTCATGAGGAGACACATCACTGGAGGGTTTCGGAGCCATCTGACACACCAAACCCCACAGCAAGAGGACGCAAACCGAACCGCTGAAGTCAAACAGCCCCTGCTAAAGCTACCAGCCATGCCTGTGCCGTCTGCTGTACCTGGTGGGACCTTTCTTCATGTGGTCGCCGATGAAGGTGGCGTTGGTCATGCTCATCAGTGTGTTGGCCAAGGAGATGACGGAGAGCAGGTGCTGGGTGGTGACGGCGCGGGACACGCCGTACGTCCCCTTGCCCAGCCCCTCCGTGACGGACACCCTCCTGCCCGGCTCCTGGGCCGCTCTGCCCACGGGCTGGTTGTAGCCAGGGAGCATCAGGGACATGTGGCCTCCTCTGGACAGCAGGCCGAAGGACACGGAGCAGTGTGGCTTCAGCATCCCGAGGCGATCCAGGCAGAGCTCATCCAGCACGGAATTCAGGCCCCAGGCGTGCAGGCAGGACATAAACAGCTTGGCCGTATCCATGGTTAGGTTGTATTCCAACAGAGTCAAGGGTTTGGATTTGCTGGAGCGATACTCCGGGTCGCCGTCTTCCCTCCTCTGCCTGACGGCGTCCTCGTCCTCATCCTCGTCGTCGAGCAGGTGCTCTTTGATGTTCTCCTTGATGGTCTCCTTGACCTGCTGGAAGAGGACGGCTGCCCGTTTGCCGGCCAGGAAGGAGCCTCCCTTGTCGGAGCCGCCCGAGGCCTTCTGCAGGTTCTCCGGGGAAACGAGGGCGGTGTTGGGCCGCGCCGCCTCCTCCGTCAGCAGCTGGATAATCAGCGCCTCCACGTCGAAGAACAGCACGTGGATGTCCGGGTCTGTCAGGTTGGTCTTGATAGCCTGAACCATCAGGGAGTTATGGGAATATTTTGGTAGATTCCCCTGGGAAAACAAAGGGAACAAATGGAGATTTCTATCACGGAAGTTGTGGGCAATGCAAGCACGAAACTCACACCCTCAGAACAGAGATTTAACTCACAGACTTTTATGGATAAATAAGGTTCTCCAGGTAAGACACAAAGTTCTTATTTCCTTCTCCTGAATTCTACAAGATCATAGTTATATTCTAAGGAACAACAAAACCCAAATCTTTTGGTATTAAGTTTAAAATGCATTAAATATTTCAGATCTGGATACTGAATTAAAGAACCAGTTCATGGTGCTGGAAAATGAGCTACTCAAATTCATCCAGACATGCAATTACTGCACCATTTGTGGGTCACTCCACTGCTTAAGTCCATCTTCTTCCTCCTTCCCTTCCTCCCAAGAGGGAAAAAAAGGAAGGAAAACTAAGGTGCTACGGGATAAAGGGTGAAAAAAGCCAGAAAAGGAGACCGGAAACCAGAATATTAACATAAGTTTTTGAAAAGTTTTATTACTCTCCCTACATTCCCAAAGCCTTCACTGGGTGTGAGGAACCTGCCCACAAAGCCTGTGCGGTTGCTCAGCAGGTAGAAACACAACATTTCCTGCCAGTGGATGCAGCAGGAAGAGCAGCACCCAAGCCAGAGCACACATATTTTTATGGAAACACGATGGTGCTCTAAGGAATGTTCTCACCAAGGGAGATTTCCTGCCAAATGGGAGATAACAGCACAAGGCAAAGGAGAGGGATAAATGGGAGAAGGTGGAGTGGAGCACTGCTGCACTCTGCTGGCCACAGCCCCGGCCTCGAGCTGTGCCAGGGCAGGTTCAGCCTGGATAGCGGGAATATTTCTTCCTGGAAAGGGCTGTCCAGCACCAGCACAGCTGCCCAGGGCAGGGGGGGAGTCCCCATCCCTGGAGGGAGTGAAAAGCCGTGTGGAAGTGGCACCTGGGGACATGAGTCAGTGGTGGTGGAGTCCCCATCCCTGGAGGGAGTGAAAAGCCGTGTGGATGTGGCACCTGGGGACACGAGTCAGTGGTGGTGGAGTCCCCACCCTTGGAGGGAATCAAAAGCCCTGTGGATGTGGCACTTGGGGACACAGGTCAGTGGTGGTGAAGTCCCCACCCCTGGAGGGATTAAAAAGCCCTGTGGATGTGGCACTTGGGGACATGGTCAGTGGTAGGAACAGCTGCACTCAGGGCTCTTGGAGGGCTTTTCCAACCTAAAGCACTCCATGACTTAAGGTCCTGCAACTCAACCTGAATAAAACCAAAGAGCAGGACACACACTGAGGTGGGATCATGGACATCAACAGAAACTGGGGAATGACCACATTTATGTCTTTACTAAAATTCCAGAGAGCTTTGGCTGAGAACCTTCCTGTTACAGCAATGGAGACTCCCCCAAGTCATATTCCTTTATGTAAAGGGACATTCTGGGTGCTGCAGTAAAAGCAAGGCAAAACCCACTGACCTTATCAGAGGCCTCGGAGGCCAGGAGGTTGGTGGCCAGGGTCTGGAGCTTCTGGTGGGCCACGTTCTTGAGGGCGGCCAGGCTGCGGCGCGTCATGGCCTGCTTCAGGTTGACGGCCGGGTGGCTCAGGGAGTCCACGGCGGCTGGCACGGCCTCGTCACACGCCGTCAGGATCTCCACCGCCGTGATGCCCATCACGCAGCGGTCCAGCGCCCCTGCAGCGGAGGGGACAGCCCGGGGGCGAGCAGGGACAACTCAGGGAGGCCCAAACACTGCCGGATGCGATGCGTGAAACATTCCCAAACTGCCTGGTTTGGGAACTAACGTTCCCAAAAGGATGGAATTCCCCTTCCATTTCCACCAAGTGTGATCCTGCGCTGAGCAGGTGATGACCGGTTTGGGGACACCCAGAGCGATCGTTTCGAAAAACAAATGCGCAGAAGCGTTTTAACCCTCCCCGCCAACCCAGCTTCTACAGGACTGCCAGCAAACCTGTATTTGGGTATATTAGGAGCTGATCATCCACATCCCTGCACTCACCGGTGTCCATCTGCCAGACATACACGGAGCCATCAGAGCAGCCCACCACCAGGTAGTCGTCGGAAGGCCTCCACTTGATCACCTGGATGGGGAAGAGGTGGCGGGACGCCAGCATGATGCACTTCTTCTCCCTCAGGCTCAGCAGGCCCACCGAGTGGTCGCTGGCCACGGAGCACACGCAGTGCTGCACTCGGGCCTGAGAAAGGAAACACACAGAAAAAACTGAATCGTAACGCAGAGAGTTCGTATTAAAAATCCTTCCTCCCGCCCCGGACCAAGCAGGGGGACCAAAAACCTATTTCATGAACAAAACCAGGCACCTCAACCTACTGCTAAACGCAGGGAGGTCACTGGAGCAGGGCAGCCTGAGCAGAACTTCCATCTAACCCACCCTCGTGCACACCCATAAAGAGCAAACATTAAACTACATTTTGTGGAATAAAAGTATCAGAGAAATCCTGGTTTTCAAACATAAATGCCACTTCATTCACTAAACTGTACTTATGTAAGCACGTTACATGGGGGGAAAATTGCCTTTAAAATTTATTTTTAACAAGCTTAATAAGCCCTCTATTTTAAATCCTTCATAGAATTAAAATATGATGAGAAAAAACCCAACCCCATAATTAACAGAACTGAGCTCTTCTTAGGGTAAATAATGTAGTAATATATAACGAGGTAATAATATATAATAATACAATTGGTAGTAATGTATAATGCAGATAATTATATAATACAAAACATATATGTAATACAGCAAAATACACAATATATATTAATACATAACATGCTACATATTATATGCATATTATATCATGTTATTACCAGTATTCCTCTAATAATGATAATAATGAAAATAACATATTAACATGAAAATTAAGCTCTTTTCTGAAGAGCTTTTGAGTCAAGCTTGACAAGAGCTGGCCCAGTGCCCCTCCTGCCCCTACTCACGCTGCAGCTCTCGGGTGGCACAAGCAGCTGGGTGATCTCCCCACCGTGCACGCAGAAGATGTGCTTCATCTCCCCCGAGAATATATCCCAGATGATGACGGAGAAATCCACCCCTCCCGAGATGAGGTACCGCTGGTCGTAGCGGGAGGAGACCTGGTGAGGGTACAGCAAACAGGTGACTTTGTTCCGATGGCCTCGCAGCGTCCGGTGGGGCGGCCAGCCTGGGAATTGGGCAGAGGGGGCACGACAACACAATAGGGGAGAAAAACACATTTCAGTAGAACAATCCAAGGGGCTGTTCCCAATTAAAATAGACACAGGCATGTTCTTAGGCAATCAACCCTATTTTTAATAGCAGTATTTTTTTCATTGAGAAAAAATCATTTTGGCATAACGTTATATAAACCTGTGAAGGAAATAGTGCAACCAATAGCCTTGTATTAAACTGACAATGCCAGCCAAACATTTATATTTCTTTATGTGCCAGCATTGAGAAGAATCAATCCCCAAATATTTGTTCTGCAACTCTGAGAGGAGAACTATTAAAATAATACTTTAATAGTTGCAATATCATACCAAACACCCAAGGGCAGCCCAAGTGCAACACCTGGATACTGTGCAGCACAGAGGAATCCTGGTACATGGGTTATCCTTCCCACCAGGACACTAATGCCCAGTGCCACGAACAGCTCTGGAGGAGACAGGTGTCCCCTGCACCTCAAAAACCCCAGGAGAAATACTCAAAGCTTTCCAGTTGGCCTTGGCTGGGTCAACAACTCCACGGCTCTTATGCGGCACTCCCAACGTACAACAGCACCCATACGGCGCCCCGGCACCCCCCGGCCAAAGGTGCGTGGCGTTCCCGGTGTTCCCCACCTCTGCGGAGCATGTGCTCGCCCTGGAGCAGCTGGACGATGGCGGTCTGCGTGGCGGGCACGATGACGATGCTGCCGTCCTCGCGGCCGCAGCCCAGGCGCCCGTGGGCCGGGATGTAGACACTGGCCGTGACGCGCAGCGGCTCCCGCGCGCTGGGCACCATGCTCAGCTGGTCGATGATCCCCGCCGGCCGTGGGCTCAGCTTGTCAAAGGCCTCCTGCAGCGATATCGAGGTGGTGGCCGGCAGGCCTGGTGCAAAGGAGGGGGGAAAAAAGAAGGAAGAGGGAGGTGGGAGAAGGATTTGAGCAACCGGCTCCAGTGGATGAGCTTTAAGGTTCCTTCCGACACAAACCATCCCGTGATTCTACACTAGCAACTAATTCACCGACCGTAACAATAAAGCTAACTAAGATTTTCATCATAGTAACTCCATTTTAGAATATATAACTCTCACATGAATCGAACACATGAAAGCTCTGATAATGTATTATAAAATGCAGTTACTACAACTCTTTATGAGAAGGTAACAATTAAAACCCAACTTCATGGGCCTCTGGGAGAACCCGCCGGGCTTTATCCAGCAAAAACACACCTAAAAACACCGATGCCTGTTAAAAGGCTTGGCAACAAGCCTCTTAATTAGGTACCTCTTGCACCCTCTTGCTGTTCAAAAGTGTCGGGCACGCTCCAAATGCACAGCCTCCCTGAGGAGTCTCCTTGGATCAACAGCTTGTAGGGAAACTCCCCCTGTCCACAGAAGAACCGAGTAACTGGAGGACATATCAGGAGCTGTCAAAAAAATCCATCAACAGCTTCAGACCACACGCAAAACAGGAGCTCACCTCCAAATTTTTCCATTGTGCCTTTCACAGGCAGGACAGAAATTAACGCAGTCCAAGAGAAAAACTCCAAAGAAATAGGTGTACCTGTTTATCTGCTCTGTCCAACACGCTGTACAATAAGGGTGGAATCAAGTTTTCCATTGCCTTCCCCACATCTCTGCGGAACGAATCGCTGGCTGGGAGGCAGCTGGGTGTAAGAACAGGAGAAAGGAATAAAACTCCTTGGATTTACAGAGTAATTACTGTATTAGTAAATGGATGAGGCTCCCATGCTCTCGCTCTGAACTCAAGAGGGTGAGGAAGGAGTTCCCCCCTGGTTTATGTGAGAATATTTAAGATAAAACTGTATCTTTAGCCACAACAAAGATGTTTGCACATTATGAAGATTCCAAAAGAAAAGGTTTTGATTTTACTCATCATTCTACCCCTTTTTAACATCTCTGATGCCCAAATTTAAATTAATGTTACAGTCCCATATTTATGTGCATATTTTCAGCTGTTCGCTCTTTCCCTTACTGGGCCAATGTTTCAATGTTTCTTCAATGTTTCTATCTCAAGAATTAAAAAAAAAAAAAAAAAAAAAAAAAGAAAAATTAAATTTTGTTATC
>VWZG01000751.1:267319-277469 GCA_013396735.1 Grallaria varia
AAAAAAAAAAAAAAAAAGGAGTATTTAATTTTTGACTACCTGGCTGGTAGTTTATAGATAAAACTCTGCCCATCTTCTGTCCACACAATCACTTTATCAGCTGCCACAAAGTCCCCACCTGTCCAGGTCTGATCGTTTTCACTGGGGACTGAACACAGGAGGGAATAGTCCCCAGCGTCAAAAACCTGAGCAGAAACACAAAAATGGTGTCACCAACCTGTAAAAGATTAACATGCCCACACAGCAGCTGATTTTGGGTTTCATGGCACAGGACCATGGAATGGTTTAGGTTAGAAGGGATCTGAAAGATCACCTGGTTCCAATCCTGTGAGAAGAGGTTCAGTATGTAGACATACACTAAACATATAATAGAGACACACTGAAAGGACGTGGAGCATCTTGATCCACGTGTTTGAGTGTAATTTACTGAGACAAGCTGCAGAGTGAGGAGGCCCCAGGGGTTGCTGCCTTACCCTCCAGTACGTGGAGCACACGACCAACAGCGAGCGCTGGGTGAATGCGCAGAAGGAAATGCTCTGGCAGTTCTGACAATAAATGGGCTTGGATTCCTCCTCAAACACCGGTGTGGTGTCCTAAAAATAAACATAAAGCCAACGTTAGTTCTTTTCCTGCTCAAACTGAACTTAGGACCACTCCAGACACCACGGCAGAGGGACTGTGGCATTCCATGAGGTGCCATGTGGCTGATTTCTATGGGAAAGCCAAACACTTGGAGCAGTTCTTATTGCATATTCCTCCTAAGAAGATCTGCAGGAACACGTGGTATCCTCTTTGGTCACTTAAGTCTCCCCAATTGCCCAGCAGGACAGATTAGTGGTGCTGATTTAGCCAGTGATCACCTTGCAGCTGGGCAGGAAGCTGGAACGAAACACGTTCCACTCCCTTTCATTCCTATATATAATTTTATTTTTCCCTGGTTGCCAAACACCTTTCACAAGAGGTTCCTCTGAGGAGTTAATTTACCAGGGGTCTGAGACATTTGACAAATCTCTAAGACTTTTATTCATTAGTGCACAGGAAATGCCCAATAACAGGGAACTGGAGATAGTCCTGAATAATGAATATTCCTAAAAACTGTACTGTCTGCTCAGCAAATAGTAACCCAAATGATTAAATGGTATACATGAAAAACTGATTTGGAAAAAATAGAGTCTATCCTACTACTAATTTTGAAATCAGTTATCTGGGAAGGGTTAGGAGTTCTGCTGGGAACTTGGATCACAAAGCAAAATTCTGGAAGTTGATTTTTTCACTGGCAAAGAGGAAAAAGAATATCCTCAGGTGGCTGAAAGGACAGGAAACAGCAGGAATAAAGTTCTCCATCACTCCACTAATCACCACTAATCCAGCAGCCTCTGCTTACCTGGAGCCGACCGACTTCCGAGGTGATTATCCAGACCTTCAGGATTCCAGTCACGGACACCGCCACCACCGTGTCCTCTGGGAAACACAGAGGAGAGGCTGAGATGCACCAGGACATGCACAGTTTTATACAGAATATAAAAATACACTGGATATAGACTAGAACTTCACCCAAACCTTCCCGGAGTGTTGGCTTCCAAATGGAATGTCTGCTTGCATAGATGGTTATAAAACAAGGGATAAAGGAAAGGCATTATCAGGAAACCATACCAGAGCTCACTTCCAGTTGTTCCAGCAAATCAGACGTTTTGGGGATAGCAACTGAGCTTTCCCACTCTGGGATTTTGGGAACACGCAGTTTACAGCTGCTGTCAACCCCTGACTCAAGATACAAGTCCTTTAGTCAGGATTTCTCCTTAGTGTTTCCTAAAGCTCTTAGGAATTACAGGCTCCGCAAAGGACACACCTACCCGCTAAAGACTGAAGCCCACCAAATTAACACCAATTAGCAGAGAAAAACAGATCTGTGCACAGGTAACACTCAAACCACGTCAACTAATCCACCTGGAACGGGTTTCCCAGGGAAGCTGGGGCTGCCCCACCCCTGGAAATGTCCAAGGCCAGGCTGGAGCAACCTATGGATGGACCCTGCAACAAGAAATAATCACCTTGTGTCCTGTTGGATTTGATGATAGTCATGGAGCTGATCCAGTCAGGAGAGATCTTGGATATCAAGGAATACAGAACCTCCAGGCTGGTTGCATCCACGACCAGGATTTCTGGATAATGCCCATGGCATAAGAGCCTTCCTTCCCGCTGCGAGCCGACTGTAAACTGATAGAACTAACAACACACAGGAATTACACCCCATGGGGCACACTCATCCTTAACCCAAACTACAGCTTTATAAACTGCAGTCTGATGCCCACAGACTGACAGCTCTGGGACCCTTCCCTGTAGGATTAAAACCTCCAGCTCTGGGACCCTGCCCTGGAGGATCAAAACCTCCAGCTCTGGGACCCTGCCCTGGAGGATCAAAACCTCCAGCTCTGGGACCCTGCCCTGGAGGATCAAAACCTCCAGCTCTGGGACCCTGCCCTGGAGGATCAAAACCTCCAGCTCTAGGACCCTTCCCAGTACTGACCTGAATTCCCGTGTGTGCACAGGCCAGTTTGGTGAACTCGATGCACCTCCCATCGTTAACATCCCACAGGCACATCTCCCTGAAGAGAAAAGGGAGGTTCAAACTACAGGGAAAACAGGCCAGGCTGCCAAGCATTTAAAATACCTTTACACTGGGAGGAATTTAATTTGAACCAGTGATTATGTGAGTTGTATTTAGAGGAAGGAAACAAAATCAACATCCCTGCCTTTTCCAGATAAATATATCTGGGTATCGATTCCACGAGAAATCCTTTTCCTTTCCACCCTCTAAACTGCTGCTCTGATTAGCAAATAAAACCACTTAAAAAATAAAACGTACTTGCTGCAGATTTTTTTTCTTAAGGATGAAAGCCAAACACAGCCACAGTGTGGAAATACAGATAATTAGGGGACAGATTTCCATTATTTGAGAGTTCTGCATATCAAAACTGCTCAGAAACTCACCCACTCTCCGAGGCACTCACTATATATTGTTTTTCACTGGAAGCTGAGGCCTTGGACAAACAAGTAACTGAGGCTGTATGACCAAACAGCAGAGCTCGGGGATTGATCTGGGATCAGGGAAAGAAAATGGGAAGTCAAAATAACATAGGCATGCTTTAAAAAACAGAATACACACATTCCAGCTTTCTGTTTTATGTACTATATATCCATTAATAAAAATACACGCGTTTCATTAGTGTAGCTGTGAACTCACAACCTTGAGAGAGACTTTCTACTTAGCACTGTAATGCAAACTTGGGGAAAAAAGCAATGTGCAAACTCCTACCAATACTTACAAATCTATAAATCAATACTTACAAATATTTATAAATTCAACTCAATTTGAATGAAAAAATGGTGTTGACAACAGTTTTCCCCAATCGAGTTCTCTATATTCATAAATAGGGGGAGACCTGAGAGCCCCTGCCAGTGCCTAAAGGGGCTCCACGAGAGCTGGAGAGGACTGGGGATAAGGGATGGAGGGACAGGACACAGGGAATGGCTTCCCATTGCCAGAGGGCAGGGACTGATGGGATGTTGGGAAGGAATTCCTGGCTGGGAGGGCACTGAACTACCTCTCACAATATTAACAACTTAACATCAACTGGTCGAGAGCAGCTCCAGTAAGCAGGAGCTGCTTTAAAAAGCAATTTACCGCAGGAACAGCAACCAAGTTCAAGAGCCAAAAGGACCTCTTTTTAACCTGAAATAGTCACTGTGGTGCCAAAGCAAGTGTTGGGAGAGGGAAGGATAGACAGACCAGGGAAGGAGGAACAGTGATATGACACCATGATGGGAATGGGGATTCCTGCAGGGCTCATCCCGATGGGAACCAGGATTCTGGCAGGGCACCCTGACGGGAACGGGGATCCCGGCAGGGCACCCCGACGGGAACGGGGATCCCGGCAGGGCACCCCCATGGGAACAGGGGTCCCGGCAGCACTCACCTCCAGGTCCCGGGAGAGGTCCCAGAGGCAGATCTGGCCATCGTGGCATCCGGTGACGATGACGGGCGCGCGGTCCATGAGCAGCAGGGAGGACACGCAGTGGGTGGGGGCGCGGCGGCCCCACAGCACGATGGGCAGCACCAGGCTGTTCCCGGCCATGCCGCCGTCCCGCCTGGAACACGCACAGCACCCACGTCAGGGCCCTGCCCGTGCAGCCCCACCCGCACCACGGCCACCCCCAAAACCTGGGCACTGGCCGAGGTGACCCCGGGGACAGTTCGTACACCACTTCCTTTGCCAAAATCACCCCTTTTTAGAGTCATTCTGAAGTAACAAATGTTTTAAGCCCCAGGGCTGAAGCAGTTATTGTACACCTGATATTATTATATATCTGACAGTATGAAATGCCTGATATATAGATATTTATGTTGGAATACAAAGTATCCTGCAATAGGTGAAACCAGTCCTGCGTAATCCACTGATAAAGCAGATTTTGGCCGCTGCCCAGCAGGAAAGAGGGACAATGCTATCTTTATAGCAACATTTGGGATCTTATAAAGATATTGACACCCATAACATGGAGAAATTTAAACTGTCACGGGGCCAGAATTGTGGCGGTGGCTGGGAAATACAAAGAAAACAGAAACTCAGGTTGTGGCAATAAACCCCAGCTGGATTAGCACAAGATTTAAACGCCAAAACAACCCTCTGTTGTTGGTAGCAACATCCCCACCTTGCCAACCACTTCCATGTTTTCAGAACTGACATTTTCTTATCAGTGAAAAGGTTGTGTTAAATAAATGACTAAACACTCCTAACGCACTGCCTGGTGGAGGTTCGTGTTCTGAGCATCCCAGAGGAGCATAAACAGCTCGACACGGGCAGGATTCACTGGGGAAAGACTCTAAAATACCTGTGTTTTCCTGGGGTTTTTTAAATTATAGATACATCCAGCAAGATTTGCATTGCCCACAGGTATGTGCCAACCACACAGCACGACCCAGGGAGGTTTTCCATCCCTGTCCATCCCATCTCCATCCCTGGAAGTGTCCAAGGCCAGGCTGGATGGGGCTTGGAGCAACCTGGGCTAGTGGAAGGTGACCCTGCTCATGGCAGGGAGTGGAACTGGATGACCCTAAAAATCCCTTCCAACCCAAGCCATTCTGGCATTCTGTGAGTCCCACCTGCACAAGCACGAGCTCCATATTTCCATGGAAGTGGTGGCAATTTAACACAATAACCTCCAGCTCCACGAAAAATTGTCATACAAGGCTCAGTGTCCCCACATTGAGGCAGGCCCAGGTTTGATACAAAGAGAGGCAGCCACAGAGATCTTGCTCTGACCATAAACTCAACTTTGGATCCTCCTGGAATCCCAGCATGGTTTTGGTTGGAAGGGACTTTAAGGATCATCTTGTCCCAGTGGGCAGGGACCCCCTCCACTAGCCCACGCTGCTCCGAGCTGGCCATGGACACTTCTAGGGATGGGACAGCCACAGCTTTTCCAGGCAACCTCCATGGATTCCAACAGAAATCCATGTCATGCCTCATCCCCATAAACCACAGTGCAACCTCCTCCAGAAAGCCGTTTTTCACCCAGTTTGAGGAATTCTGCCTGGACTCCCTGAGCCAACACCTCCCACAGCTGGAGAAATCGAACACGGCCGTGCCCATGGAAAAAAGGGGGAGGGAAGGGAGAGGAGCAGAGCCAGGAATGGCTAAGGATTACCAACAGCTCCCTGGAGGCTCCAGCTTCACACACCAGAGGGACTAATCACGGGGTTTTCCACAAAATCCACACCATAAAATCATTAATGTCACAGAAAATGACACTCAAGAGTGAGGCAGCTCATTTCTTGCAGCCCACTGGACTGTATTAGTTGAAAATTATTGAATTAAGAGCTGCAATTCAATAAAAAAATATAACTAAATACATAAACTCAAGTCTCTAATCCACTGCAACCTGCTACACTATAACCCACACCTGGCCATGCAGTGTTAATTGTTATGCAATGCTGGATCAATTGCTCTGTCTGGACAAGCACAACAGAGAAAAATAAATTTATTCAAAATGTTAAAGAATAAAGCGACATGCCAAGGGCTACGACTGAAAAAGGACTTAATTTACAGTGAAATAATCATAAAGATTGAATAAAACCACAACTAAAGTGTCCAAATGCAACAGAACAAAATGCAATTATCAACAAGAACAAAACCCACCCAAATCAAATAAAAACATCCACTTAACTCTTTTACCACCCAATCTTGGTGAGGAAATAAACCATGAATGACTAAAATTGAGCTGGAAATTGCCCATCAGAAACATAAGAATCTCTTCCTGTTCCTCTTGTCCTGCTGTTCCCAGTTCAGGGACCAAGTCCCAGCACCCCCATGTCACTTGGTTGTTAAAAACAGCTGCATTTTTTAATAAGTAGAGAAACTCCCCTACAAGGGCACGAAATTACTCCTGAAAACTTGCCTTTAATGCTCTCCCAAACCACTTCTGAACACTTTAAAGCCCCCATTGCTACGCATGAACTGAAGTTTCCAAGGGAACACCTAAGACATCACAACATACAAGAGCACAAGCACCCAACTAACCCCAGACAGTTCAGATTTTTCCATGCAGGAAAGACATTATCCGGCCCCTGCCATTCCCAGAACATTCAGGATGGAGGCTTTGGGAGACAGAGGGAAAAAGAACTACCTCTTTCCTTCTCCTTTCTGGCTACGGCACCGCAAGGCCTTCGGGAAAAACCTCCTTTTGAGGAAACACCACATTTTAATCCCCGAGGAGTTGGGACCACGGAGCTGGAGGCCCGGGAAAGGCCGGCCGGGAGCACCGAACCCCCCGGACCGCCCGCGACGCATCAATAATTCCCTTTCCCACGTCCACGGCGACCAAGTGCGGGAGCAAATCAGCACTGCCCCGCTGCCACACGGGCCGAGGGGCAGCCAGGGAATCATTCCACACCAATTCCCACCGCCCAGCTATTTATAACCCTCTGAAATCAACTCATTTCTGCAGAAAAGGGAACCTGGAAGCGGAAAATGGGAGTCGCCATGAGCAAAGCTGTTCCTGTTAATACTTCTCTGTCTCCACTGGGGTTGGGAAATTTGTCTCTGTCGCTTCCACAAGGGCCAGAATTCCAGCTTTCTTCCCCAAAATACAACAAAACAATTAATTTCTGTTATCTAATGCACGTAGGGATATATACACACACGCATATATCATCATCATGGCTAGGCTCTGTGAACAAAGATTTGGGAAGGGCTCTACCCACGCTTGCTGCAAGTGCGCTGATGGCATCAACACACACACATATATATATAAGTAAAATCATCCTTGTATTTACTTTGCTTCACTTTAAATTCCCCATATAAGAAATACAAGAAATCCAAGGATGTGGGAAAACACCTCCCTGAAAACAGGATTTTTTAAGTATTTAAACAGCAAGTGATTCATTCGATCAGCAAATGAACCCAAAAAAATTACAAAGAAATTGTTAATCTGATAGAATAATCCAGTGACTCTTTGAACTGCTCTGTTTAAGGCTGGGATTTAGGCAGACTTAATAGTCTGGAATCAGTTCCTATTTGAGTAAATCCACTAAACTGATTTTTTAAGTACAAGACATTAAACTCACCTAAACACCTTCATCCAGCCAAGCTATTTCCCCTGAAACCCACAATAATGATTTTTACAGCCAGAAAAGCTCCCCAAACAGAATAAATCTATGGGAGGAAGAGGTAAAACATAAATAAATCCACCTTTATCACACCAGCGCATGGAAACAGCCAAAAGCTGCTCTTCCCAAACACTTCCTGCCATTAAATGAGGAATTAATCCTCGACATTTGTGGGCACTAAAATACTCAGCCCCCCAAATACTATAAAACAACATTAAATAGCACAAACCAGCCATGAACGGGCTGTTTGTGCATTTTATAAAAACCTGATGATTCTGAATTTAATGACAAACTACATTTTTTATTTGTTACTTGGGGACAGAGCAAAAGGGCTAACGAGGGAGGGAAGGAGAGGACAACTTTAACACCTTCTCTGGGTAGGCAGGAGGTTCCAAACCACGACAAGAGAACGAGATCATAATTTGGAGTTAATTGTCACCTTTGGGAGCCCTCAGAGGTTCTCCTGGTGCTTCCCTTGATGCCACATCAAACCCACGGCCGCTCTTCCTGTTTCCAGCTGTTGGGAAGGACAGTTATCCACAACAGCTGGATAACCTGGAGTGCCAACACCCCCCTGCCTGGCACGGCCAAGGGGAATGAAACCAGAGAGGCTGGGGGGCAACCAAAAACTGGCACTAAAAGGGATTAAGGATTAATTCTGTGTGGGGAACCTCTCCTTAGGCACGGCCCCGGACACAGCGCCAGAGATCCCACCCACGGAGAACCTGCTGCTCCTTTTGGGGTGGAACTTGCTGAAATCCAAAGTCCAGTCCTGCCTGTGGGGTTGGGACAGGGGGCCAGGGGCACATGGATAACTAACTGGGAACCTGGATAACTGGAAACCTGGATAGCTGTGTTTCTGGGAACCTGGGCACCAGGATAACTGGAAACCTGGATAATTGTGCTCCTGAGTACCTGGATAACTGGAAACCTGGATAATTGTGCTCCTGAGTACCTGGATAACTGGAAACCCGGAAAATTGTGTTCCTGGGAACCTGGGCACCAGGATAACTGGAAATCTGGATAATTGTGTCCTTGGGCAACTGGATATCTGGAAACCTGGATAATTGTGTCCCTGGGCACCTGGATAACTGTGTTCCTGAGCATCTGGATAACTGGAAACCTGGATAATTATGTTCCTGGGCACCTGGATAATTGTATTCCTAGGAACCTGGATAAGTAGGCACCTGGATAAGTGTTTTCCTGAGCACCTGGATAACTGGAAACCTGTAGAGTTGTGTCCCTGAGCACCTCGATAACTGAAAACCTGGATGACTGGGCATCTGGATAATTTTGCCCCTAAGCACCTGGATAACAGTGTTCCCGGGCACTGGGATAACTGGGCACCCGACTAACTGTGCCTCTGGGCATTAGGCTACCCAGGTCCACGGGCAAGCAGGCACCAGGGTCCTGTGCCCCTGGCCCTGGAGCACTGGGAAGCAGCACCCCTGCGTCCCGGGGCCCCAGGCACTGGATACCCGGGCTGCCGGGCATTTGGACATCCCTGTCGCTGGACACTCAGGCTCTGTGTCCCCGTGTCCCCGGCCCCGGTAAATCCCGGCCGCCGCGCCCCTGCAGAGCCCCCGGCCCGTCGCAGGCCCCCGCAGCGCCCGCGCCGGGGGCTGGCCCAGCCCTCCCCGCCGTACCGCGGCGCTCCGGGGCTCACCTGTCCGGTTATCCCGGCGCTATCCCGGTGTTGTCCCGGTGCTGTCCCGCCGTCCCGGCCCGCAGCCGGGGCACCGGGCGGCTCTTTACGGCACTGCCGCAAACCCGCGCCCGACGGCAGCGCCGTCGCCACGGAAACCGCGGGGCCGCGCGCGGCACTGGCGGGAATTGGTTACTGATTAATTAGTTCATTAGCGATTGCTGAGCGGCCTCGGAGCTGCAGCGGCCGGGAGCGGAGCCTCGCAGGTGTTCGCGTGACTGAGTTTACAGAGACCCCTCAGGGCAGCGGTCACGAGTGACGGTGCAAAAGGCCCCAGAGACAGCCCTGGGGGCGATTTCTGCTCGTGTTTAGTTCATTAAGTGGTTCATACGACAAGACGGACTCTATCTCCGCCTTTTTTTCAATATCGCCCCAGCTCGCCCTCATTGAGAAACATAGTAAGGGAAAGATAAAAAACCCTTTTGCCTGCAAAAGAGAAGCGTCATCCCCATAACGTGACCGAGAAAAAGCGGTTAATAACAAAACGGGATAATTGTGAGGCAGGCAGCTCTTCCCTCCCACAGTCCCCTCACCGCCCGTACCCAACATGGCGGCCGCGCCGTCACGCCGGTCCCTCACCGCCCGTACCCAACATGGCGGCCGCACCGTCACGCCGGTCCCTCACCGCCCGTACCCAACATGGCGGCGCCGCCGCCCCGGTCCCTCACCGCCCGTACCCAACATGGCGGCCGCGCCGTCACGCCGGTCCCTCACCGCCCGTACCCAACATGGCGGCGCCGCCGCCCCGGTCCCTCACCGCCCGTACCCAACATGGCGGC
>VWZG01000751.1:280512-300832 GCA_013396735.1 Grallaria varia
CCAGAGAACTCCCTGTGCCCCCAGAGAGCTCCCCGTGCCATCAGGGAGCCCCCTGTGCCCCCACAGAGCTCCCTGTGCCACCACAGAACTCCCTGTGCCCCCCAAGAGCCACCCGTGCCATCTGGGAGCCCCCTGTGCCCCTAGAGAGCCCCCTGTGCTGCCACAGAGCCCCCTGTGCCCCCCGAGAGCTCCCTGTGCCCCTCCCTGTGTCCCCACAGAACCTCCTGTGCCCCCACAGAACCCTCTCTGCCCCCCTCTCACAATCTGGCAGCAAAGAGCCCCCTTCGGCCGAGTGACCCCCTTGAGGTGCGACCTGAGGGCGAGCTGCGGTCACCGCCGGGCCTTTGGGGCTCCAAAGCAGCGCCCCTCGGATTAGTCTGCCTGCTGCTGCTTAGCGCTGGGGGGCTTTTTAGCTGGTTCTCTGCTGTTTTGGGGAGGTTTGGATGTTATTGTTAATGTGACGGTGTCCCTTTGCAGGAGTAGTTGCAGCCGGACACTTCCCGCAGGTTTGCTGGTGCAGGGTAATTAAAAATTACATCTTTTCAGCCGCGGGGATGGAGCTGAGTCAGCAGAAAACAGCTCTGTCCTACCAGGGCCACATTAATTATAATATCACCTGTTATTAAGAATAATACGACCTGTTCTTCCCCTAAATCAGCATGGGGATACATAGCTACAGGTGGCAATGGGGTTTATTGCTGACAGAATTTCATTATGACCATTGAATATCTGAGTCACACGTAAATACTGGTTTTCCACGGGAGTAATGATGCTCTTTTTCTATTTTTTGCTGGTTTTGCCCTTCTTTGTATCACTTCATTGGGCAGGACTGTGGTGCACATGTTGCAGTTAGAGCCATTAAGTTGCAGATATGAATTAGTATTAATTAATAGGTGAAGCTGCTCACGTGACATGGAAGCTGGGAATTAACACCTCATCCTTAATTGTCTCACCAGCTGGAAGCCAGGTAGGGAGGTTATTTTTACACCAGGATGTTGGAAAGAGCAGGAATGGGCTGGCTCTGCTCGTGGCGGACGTTTAAAAACGAGATAAAAGTGCAGTTAAGTGGAAATGTTGTTGTTTCTCGCAGGTGTGGGCCTTGCTTGAGGATTGCTCCAGCCTTCAACGCCCTGAGCAACAAATACCCCCAGGCAACATTTTTGGAAGTGGACGTGCATCAGTGCCAGGTTGGTGTGACAAGAAAACACTGCTGGGTGGGAGGGAAAGGGCAGAGAGTGGGGAGTTTGGAGGAGAAGGGCAGAGAGTGGGGAGTTTGGAGGAGAAGGGCAGAGAGCAGGGAGTTTGGAGAGAAAGGGCAGAGAATGGTGAATTTGAAGACAAACCCTTCAGGCTCGATGTTAAGAGGGGTGTCCCATGGCTGTTGCCATGTTTGGGGTGTCCCCAATAAGCATATTTAGGAGAACCAAAACCCTTTCAGCCAAGTTTTCTTGCAGTGCCCACTGTGCTGCCCTTTGTTCAAGCACGGACAGACAATGAGTTCCTGCTGCCTACATTATTAGGATAATAGTTTAAACTGTAGAATTCAGCAGCCGTGTGAATTGAGAAGAGTCTTTGCAGCCAAATGTTGGTGTAGTTATTGAGGAGAAAAGCAAACAGGCAGCAAATCGCTGTTAGTGGGGCTGGTGAGGCGGTGGTGTGGGTGAGCTGGTGGCTGACTTCGGGGTCATTCAGACACTTCACGGGGACTGATTCCTTCCTCCCAGGGCACGGCTGCCACCAACAACATCTCGGCCACCCCCACGTTCCTGTTCTTCCGGAACAAAGTGCGCATCGACCAGTATCAGGGAGCAGATGCCGTGGGCTTGGAAGACAAAATCAAACAGCACCTGGAGAACGACCCTGGGAACAGCGAAGACACAGACATCCCCAAAGGATATGTGTGTATCTCCCTGGAGTTTTGTTGGAATGCTTGTGGAGTGCTAAAAATTCTCGGGGTTTTTAAGCATGCTCTTAAGTCAAACAATAGGATTTTAGGCAAAGCTGCCCAAGAGCATCACTTGCCTGGGCTTCCTTTTCCAAGAAAAATTTCAATATTCACATGTACACATTTAATAAGCATGAAAAAATCTCTGTAGTCATTAAAATAATTTAATCGTTATCATAAACTTTTTCCTGCTTTTTTTCCTTCTCAGCCACCCCAGCCTGACTTCGCCAAACATTTTTTAAAGTGTAAAAATGTCTCATATTTTACTTTTCTAAAGTTTGCCAAAGGGTACTAAAAGCGCTCACTTTACGTTTGTTCTTGCCTGTCAAAGGGTGATAAGGATATGAAATACATAAAATAAAAAAGGTGGCACAGGAATAGTTGGAAAAGGTGATGTGTCTGCCCTGAGTGGCACACAGGAATTACTTTCTGCTGACCGTGACTTCATTTATTGATAATTAATCAATAACCCCCCCCTTTTAAATGGCTTGGAGCGTGGAGGGCTGGGAAAATAAGACTAATTTGGAGTGGTTGTTAAATCCAGTGGTAATAACTCCAGGCTGATGCCAGTTTTCTGCGACTTGTGCTCTTGTTCAGCAAAATCATTTTGGGAAGTTGTCCCCATGCCGTGTCACGGGTTCTTGGGATGGTGGACTGTCCAGAGCTGTGGGATATAGCTGGGAGGGGGACCCCGGGGCTCATCTGTCCCTGTGTCCCCAGATGGATCTCATGCCATTCATCAACAAGGCCGGCTGCGAGTGCCTCAACGAGAGCGACGAGCACGGCTTTGAGAACTGCCTGCGCAAGGACCACACGTACCTGGAGTCCGACTGCGACGAGCAGGTGCCGCGGGGGGACCCGAGGGCAGGGGGATCCCGGGGGACAGGCCTGGTGGGAAAAGGGGGCTACGAGCCCAGCTCCGCTTCCCACGCGGGACAAAGTCCCAGCAGAGGGGCATTTGCTGATTTGGAAAGGCCAGACTCTGGAATATGAGGAGGTAACCAGACAATTTTATTCCAAAGCTCCCTCCTCCACATTTCACGTGCTACGTTGGTTTTTAAATGAACAAAACAGGATTTAATACTGGGGCTTTTTGTTTGTTTTCCTCCACAGCTGCTTATCACTGTAGCTTTTAGTCAGCCTGTCAAGCTTTACTCTATGAAACTTCAGGGGCCAGACAATGGTGAGTGAGGGGTCTGGATGTCGGATGTGACGGGAATATAAGGGATTGTTATAGTTTGATATGCAAAGAGAATTAGTGATTATAGTTTGGTACACAAATATAGGTATTTATTATGGTTTGGTACACGAATGTAGGTATTTGTTACGGTTTGGTACACGGATATAGGTATTTATTATGGTTTGGTATGCGAATACAAGTATGTAGTATGGTTTGGTACACAAATACAAGTATTTATTATGGTCAGGTACACAAGTATTGTTTGATACACAAATATAAGTATTACAGTTTGATTTGCAAATATAGCTGTAATAGTCTCATACACAAATACAACTTTATTATAATTTGATACACAAATCCAAGAATTACAGTTTGATACAGAAATAAAAGTATTTATTGTGGCTTAATACACTGCAAAGATGCGCTTGGCTTTAATGCAGGGATTAAGGTGAGAGCAACTAAGAGAGGCACCTTATTTTTTTTTTATAGTAACTCAGTTGCCATTATGAAATCACATAAAAATTCGCAATTACGTGTAATTTTGGAATTGCATTTGGGGTATAGCATCCATATGGAATCCCACTCCTCGCTTTTAACGCAGGGCAAGGGCCAAAGTACATCAAGATCTTCATCAACCTGCCGCGCTCGATGGATTTCGAGGAGGCGGAACGGAGCGAACCCACCCAGGCTCTGGAGCTGGGCCCGGATGACATCAAGGAAGATGGGATCATCCAGCTCCGCTACGTGAAGTTCCAGAATGTCAACAGTGTCACTGTAAGTGCCCTTTCCCTGGGGGCCGAGCGTGAACGTGGTGCTGGCACCCCCAGCGTTGTGCACCCCGTGGTGGGAAACTCCCCGTGAGGAACTGGGGGCTGCACAAGCGTCATTGTGGCCCTGGTGTTTGGTTTCACTCCGAGCCAGGTGACAGTGAATTGTGAGCTGGGACTTCGGAGGTTCTGGTTTTGCTTCCTCACTGTGGCCTCAGCAGGGAAGGGGAAGCTGGGAAAATCCCAGCTGAGGGGGGTTGCAACAGACTACCAGGAAAACACCAGCGCTCTATAACTAATTATTGCAATGAAGGGGACAGGAGCTCCTCTGAGTGTCTCAATTGGGAAAAAAGCGGTGATGGTTAATTTTCTGGAGCATCTGATCTTTTATGTATTCGTTGAGAAATGGCCAGTTTAACTCCCCCTTTTTTTCTGGGCTTTATTTCCTGTGCAGTTGTTTGTCCAGTCCAATCATGGTGATGAAGAGACAACACGAATCACATATTTCACATTTATTGGCACTCCAGTGCAAGCCACAAACATGAACGACTTCAAACGAGTGAGTGCTCTGCCTAAAACCACTTTGGACAAGGTTTTTGTTGTTAACTTGGTAAAAATAAGGGGTAAGAATGTACAGGTGAAAACTTAAGGGGCTGGCAAGTTCCAAACACCAAAAGCAATGGTTTTTTTATAACAGCTGGGATTTATATCTTGATTTTGGGACTCCCTTTTTTAAAACTTTTAATATAAAAAGTCTTATTTTAAAATAAACTGCTTTAAAAATGAGTAGCCTTTGTAAAATGGTGCTGCCAACTCCTGTCAGGTGACCAGGAACGCTGAGAGCCCCACAACTTGTGCTACGAATAACCTTTAATTTCAGCAGGTTAAAGCTCTAACACCGACATGGCACCTGCTTTATTTGTAACAGCCAAATTTGAGCCTAACATGAAACTGAATGTCTTTGCAGGTGAGAAGTTAATAAGTAAGTTTTAACAGGTTTTGCTGCCTTTCAGTGCAACTCCAAGTCATTAAAAAATGGTTCTAATGGACTAAAATTCACTTAGTGGAGATTGTAGACCTTCCCCGTTCCTCCCAAACTGCAGATACAGTAATCGATTTATGATCTTAACGTTTTTTTGTTCCTGTGGCTTTTAAAGTTTGAATGGAGAAAATGCCGGTGGACACAGTCCCCCTGGAATTGTGCTGGGAAGGTCAGGATGGGAAGGAACTGCTCGGGAATGGAGGAGCAGGGGTGGGTTATGAACTGGCTGGTCCTCTCTCAGTCGGGTCCTCATCAACAACATAGATAACATTGCAGTCTTCCTTCCTGAATGTGCAGCTGGAGGAGGAGAGAAGTCTTTAGAGTGATGGAAAAGGGGGACACCAGGGAAAAAGTTGCTGCCTAAGGTCATGGCGAGCAGTGGGAAGAGCCACAGATAAATACTGACAGGTTGGGGGATACTTTTTCCCCCCTCTGGAATAAATTCCTTGGTTCTCCTCGGACCTGCTTGTTTGCACTACACGTTTTTACACCTTCTGCTGCTGCTTTGGTTCTTGTAACGCTCCTTTTGTTTGTTTTCCAGCTTAACTCCCCATTCCCAAAGAACTAAAAAGGCAGAAGAAATTAAAAAGTAATAATGGGATCGGTGTGGCCTCGCATTCCTCGCTCCTTCCCTCCCTCCCTCTGCTCGGCTCCTGCTCTTCCCACAATCCCAGCACCTCCTTCACCTCCTGACTCACCAGCTCTGCTTTCCCCTCCTCTCCCTGCTCCAAGGCATTCCTTAAACACTTCACTTTCCCAAATTCTGCCCTGTTTTGACCCTGAACTTGCCACTTGAGGGTCACACCAGAGAGTCCTTTCCCAATCCAGCCCGGGCTGAGTTTTGTGGAGCTCTTGGAGCTGCTCTGCCAAGGCTTTTTTTGTAATAACCATGGAAAGGAAGGAAAATGGACCTCCCTGGGGTTTAGGAGGCACTTTCCTGTGGGAAGGTGGGGTGGGATGGGCAGAGAAGGTGTGGGTTTGAGCTGAGATGCCAAAATCTGTATCCGTGTGATGGGTTTTCCAGATAATACACATGGGCCACTTGTCCCTCTCTGCCTCTGACTGGTACAGAACGTTTTTGTTGGTATTCCATACTTCCTAACACCTAATCCCTAATCTCTTAACTGTGGTTTTCCTTTCTTTTCCTGGTTTCTTTGCCTAATCTGTGTGTGAACACAGTTTGGAAGCACACTAGGAATAAATTTCGCTCCGTGACGAGTTTAACTGTATTTTTTTTTTAACCGGATTAATTGACTTTATCTGATTTTACTCTTCTTCCCTCGCATTGTCGGGTTGGAATTTTGAGCCTTTGAGCGTTAGGCTGAACTTCCAGTTGGGAATGCTCCTGGTCAGGGATTCCTTGAGGTGAAAATGGGAGGGAATTCCTCCCTCTTGCAGTTCGACAAGGAACTGGAAAGGGGAAGGAGCAGGAAAATTACTTGCAGTGGGTCCGTGGATTCAGGGCTGGGGGCTTGGGGTTTTTTTGGAATAACATAAAACCTGTGGACTCCTGGATTCTTTATGCTGCATTATGAGGTCGGTATTCTCAGGGAAGCCCATGGAAAGGATGCCAAGGAAAGGAACAGCCTCAAACTGAGCATCCAAGGGGTTTTTTTTCCCACTTGAATTTTTTATGGAGTGTGTTAAGGTTTAGTGCTTGACGTGTAACCTGGATTTCGGAGTGTTCTCTCGCAGTTGCCATCTCCTAACTCTTTCCAAAATAGCCTTGCTGTGTATAAACACTAAACAGAAGGATTTTGTGTGCCTTTTCCATCCCTCCTAACCCCGGGGAGGGATTCCAGTCCCTCCAGTTGCTCCTGTAACGCACGGTCATGGATTCACTCCTTGGGAATTGAGTTACACTGGGAGTTACTGGAACCAAAGAAGTCCTACCCAGGTTTTAAAAATGATTCCTGTTTTTTTTTTCCTTCCCTCTTCCAGGTAGTTGGCAAAAAAGGAGAGAGCCACTAGGAAGCAAAGCCACTGGAAGGCCTTATCCCAATCCAAGATTCCCACTTTTATCTCCAACTCCTGGATAATTGCTTGACCATAACCAGAGACTGTCAGTTTGATTTACTGCCATTTCCAATAAATCATTGCTTTGAGCTGGAGTGTGTTTCTGGTGTCCTCCCCCTCCTCCATGGATTTGTAAATAAAATTCCTGACTTTTGCCAAGTTGTATTTTGTTATTCCAACAATTGTGGCTCTTTTGTTCCATTGAAACTTCCTGACTCCACTGGAAAACTCCACAGAAAATGTTTGCCCAGAGAGTTTCAAATGTGAAATACAAGTGAAATCTGAGTTCCTTTGGATGACTATTCCTACAAAATACAGATAGTTCTTCGAGAGGAACAACTTCACCTGTTTTAGTTCCCATCTCCCTGCCAAATCACAGCAGAGGAAGCAGGTTGAAAATCTTGAACTTCCAAGGAATTTCTGAGTCTCCAAAACTTCTTTTAAATGTTATTAGAAATCCCTGCCTTTGTTTCCCGGGCAGGCTGGGTTTTAGATGTTATTCCTGATATGTTTTATCGGATGTTTTCCCTCTCTCTGGATCTCAGTAAGGAAATATTTATTACAAATATTAATTTTCCACCCTAATTGGAATTTTTATGCTACTTAGGGCACACTTCCAAGGAAACTTACCAAATTAATGTTAATAAATCGGGCATTGATCAGCACCATGTCCATAGAATTCTCTAAATTCCCAGGAAAACTTACTAAGGGTTTAATTGCCATAATTAATCTCTTCGTACAGTTGAATTTACTGCATTTTTAATTACATAAATCCCATTAAAACTTAAATCCTGGCCTAATTACTGTTCCTTGGACACAGTGGGGTGGTTCTCTTCTGCCTTGGCATGTTTGGATGTTCGTCCCAAGTGAGTTTCCTGTTAAAATAGCAATTTTTTTTCCCAAATAAAATGTAATTGTCTAGAAAACCTTTCCTGAGAGGCACTGGTTTGTTTTCAGTGTCACTGCCTATCCTGGGCTGCTCGTGGAGCTGCACTAATCGATGGTGTGAGGACAGATCCCTTCCTCTCCTCATTCCTTACTCCTTTGTTTTGAGGGATGTAAGATGCGGAATTGTAAATAGAAATAAACCATTTTTAATACGAATACGTTCCTGTTTCTGACTTTGTACCTTCTGGGCTCCTGGTGAGATGCCTCCTTGGGAGGTTTGCTCAGTTCACTGATTGGGGAAGGTGAATTGGATGGGCACTGTTCATCCCTGCTGGGATTGCATGGGCACTGTTCATCCCTACTGGAATTCCATGGGCACTGTTCATCCCTGTCCTGCTGGAATTCCATGGGCACTGTTCATCCCTGTCCCACTGGGATTGTCCCTCTGGGATTGTCCCGCTGGATTGTCCTGCTGGGATTGTCCCACTGGATTGTCCCGCTGGATTGTCCTGCTGGGATTGTCCTGCTTGATTATCCCGCTGGGATTGTCCCGCTGGGATTGTCCCGCTGGATTGTCCCGCAGGGATTGTCCCTCTGAGATTGTCCCTCTGAGATTGTCCCGCAGGTGGCGCTGCAGTGCCTGGTATCGCCCGCAGGTGGCGCTGCGGCCCCGGCGGAGCCGCTCCGGGAACACGCCGGGAAGAAGCCGGGAATGCGCTCGGGGTGCGCTCGGGAATGAGCCGGGAATGAGCCCGGGAATGCGCTCGGGAATGAGCCGGGAATGCGCTCGGGATGTGCTCGGGAACACACCGGGAATGCGCTCGGGATATGTTTGGGAATGCGCTCGGGATGCGCTCGGGATGCGCTCGGGGACACGCGTGTCACCCCCTCGGGCCGTCCCAAACCTCGTGGGCAGGAGACCCCAAATCCGTGGATCTGAAGCTTCTCCTGGAGCCGGGAAGGGCGGCTGCGACCCGCTCGCTATTCCCTGCTCGAAAACAGCCGGAGAAGGGGAAAAGCACATCTCAATCCCATAAAACCTGTGTCGAATCCAGGAGAACCTGTCCATGCAGCACCGGCGCAGAATTCCCATAGAAATTTGGGGGGTCCTGTTTCCTTTCCCTCCATATATAATTTATCTGAGACCTGAGTTTTAATTGATCAATAATAATACTCATATTAATCCTTCCTGCGGTGTCCCTTTGTACAGATTAAGGAATTAACCCCGAAATTCCTCCTGTGTGTCCTGGAGCAGCTTGGATTGGGATGCAGGTGGGAATCAGGAACTCCGTGACCCTTTAATGAGAAAGCCTTGATCATTGATTAATTATGACATGATTAATTTAAGGATATTATTGGGAGCACTGTGTGAGTGCATATACATTTAAGGAATACATTTCGGGAATACATTTCGGGAATGCATTTAGGGAACATGTTGAGGGAAAGGTGAGCCTGCACACAAGTTGCTCCACCAAAATTCCCCCAATCAAGAAATGAGGCTATTTAAGACGAAATGAATACAGCTCATCCCATAATTATGGAGGGTTTCAAATGTCATATTCCTGGATTGGATGCTAATGGTGCTGAGGAATCTGCAGCTGGAGTTGGATGGGAGCAGAAGGAGCCCTTGGAGAGCGGGAAATGGCAGGAACTGCCTCAAATCTGCCCCATTATCCCATTAATCATGTTTGGCTCCGGGACTACCTTGGTTCCAACTCCAAGTGCTGTTTTTCCCCTCGGTGTGTCCCGTGCGGGAAAAGCCTCCAATTGAAAAATTCCACTGAAAATCGAGGAGCAGGGATTTGTGGAGCCTTCCCAGCCAGGCCACGCTGGGGCTCCCTCCACGTGTGCCCCAAAACCCGAGCCCTTCCCTGAACCCCAAACGCTCGGCAGCACGCACCCAACTCCCAGAGCACTTCACAATCCCCCCCGCTAAAATTCCCAGTGAAGGAATTTCGCAGTGGTTCCCAAACCAAAAGGGAAAAGGCTTTTCTGCTTAATTTGAGGATGGTGTTTTTTCCTGTCTGCAACAACCAAAATGCTTCGGTTCCACCGCGCCGAGGGTTTGAAACCGGAACGTTCGGGGCTTCTCCCACCGCACGAGCGTTTCCAGCGTGCGGGTTTTTCGGAAGGCTTTTGTGTTCCCCGGTTCTCCCCGAGCGCGGCCGAACTGCCCCGAGTTGCCGGAGTCGTGGCGGGGGAAGCAGCCGCCTGTCGCTGACACCGCGTTATCAACACCGGGGGAAACCTCCGCCTTGCAGCCCCTGCCAGGAGCCGCACAATGCAAAGCGCTCCGTGCCTTCTCCTTCCCTCTCCAACGGGGTTCTTTTCCTCCCTGCGCGGGCTCAGGCACAGAAATGCAGTCCACGAACACCCCGTTCCCTGGGAAAATGCCCTTTTTTTTCCCCTCAAGTGGGTTTTCAGGAGTTATTTACTCATTGACAGTCGCTTTAAAAATGTTTTTTCTCTTTTGTTTTTCGTGGTTTATGCCTCTGTGAGCCCGAGGCCCCGCGTGGGGATGGAGGTTTCGAGGGAATCGCAGGCGTGGGATCATCCTCTGCCCGTGGATCAGGCCCCAGAGCTCCTTTTATCTCGCAAAACCGGCGTTTAAATCACCAAATCCTGTGCAGGATTAACCCAAATCTAACCAATAATCCCAACCCTGGGATTCTCCAGTCTGCCTTTCCACACGTTCCGTGCCGGGCTCTGATTCCTTCGGTGCCAAACTGATGATGGGAAAAGCCTCATTTAGTCCTGGAGCTGCTCCTTGAGGCGGGAAAAGGCCAAGAAACCCAGGTGGGGTTCCACTCCCAGGTAAAGCACGTCGGGATTTGATCCCACAAAAGCAATTCCCGGAAACCATCGGTAGTTCCTAACAAGGATTTTTTAATTAAGAAGCAGGAGCAGCTCCCGGAGTGACCCATCCCAAAAGGAACAGGGAATTTGAGGTGGTTTCTCTGTGGATCACATTTTGATGCCGAAGGGAAACATCGAGGGAGTTTTGGTGAAATCCCCCCATTTTCTCCTGGGAATCGAAGCTCTGACCCCCCAAAGCAGCTCCGAGGGAGCCGAGACGGTTCCCCCCAAGTCAGCTCAAAGCACAGCTCCATATTTCATACAAACAATGTGCTCTCCCAGTTTAATTTTCCTGGGCAAAATGGCTTTTCAAAGGGATTCGTGTCGCATTATTTCCCGATTCCGAGGAAATTAGAGCCGCGCGGATGTAAATGATACGCATTACATTTATTATACCTCATCTAGGTAAATGGGAGCTAATTCCTCAGCTTCCAGATCAATTATCTCCTGGCATTTTGCTTTTATATCAACTCTTGCAGTCGAAGGTTTATTTGCAGCGATTGTGGCATTGATTTAATTGCAGCTTTATGTGAGAATTTATTATTCTTGGATATTCTTATTCAATATCCTCACTCATTAATATTATCGCTGGGAAGGATGCGAAGCGGGGAGGGGGGGGCCAGGTTTTAATTAGGAGTGTTTTGGGCTGGGTTCAGGTGGTTGGATGCCGCTGGATCTGCCTCGCAGGTGACCCTGGGGGGGCCCAATCCTTGCATTGGCCGGGCCCTGACGCCTCCATCGCGCCGGGATCCGCGGCCATTCCCGCGGGAGCCGGGAGCAGGACACACTGACAGCCCTCCAGCTCCGGCTCCCGCAAACGGGGGGCTCTGGGTGGAATTTTCCGGCAGTAATTAGTCTCTCTGTGAGTTTTTAGACGCCGTGTCATGTCGGGAAGGCAACATGTTCGACAGCGGTACCTGCCGGGGGAAGGAGCCGCGCTCATTCCAGACAGCAGGAAAAGGGGATGTGGAACTCGGCAGCGGTCGGGGGCACGACGGCTTCCAGTGACGGGGAGGAGCGGCGCAGTTGGCGAAGTGTCAGAGCGCAGCTCCGGCCTTTTCCTTGGAGTGTGGGGCGCTCTGAGCCACGGGCAGGTGACGCTTCACTGCCCAAACCACCTGCGGCTGCCCCAGGCACCGGGAAAACTGGGCATGGGAAAAACCGGGACGGGGCTGCACGACCACTCCAGGATTTCACTCAGGGGTGGGAACAAATCCGCCAGCTTCAGCACAAATAATTGCAATTAATTACGTTTCACCTTGAGGGTTGCGCTGGCTCCCAATGCTGTAAGAGAAACAAGTACATGTGTTTGGGGATTTTTTTAAAACCTTCTCCAAAAGGGCCATTTCCAGCTGGTGGCAGAGCTGGAAAAGCTCAAGGAAGAGCCCTCTGGAGATGCTGGTGCTGCAGATCCCCCTGGATCTGCTGCTGGATGGGCTCAGCCTCCCACGATCCCCACACCAGAGCTGCCCTGGGCACCACGGTGGGCCCGCTCCAGAGCTCTTCCAATGGGAAGGATGGGGGGCTCTTTCCTGGGAACACCCATGGCACGGTTGGAAGTTGTCTTGGAGTGTCTCATCCATCACCCCCAAATTGTTTGGCAACTTGCAGGACAGCGGGAGCGGGGACAGCATCTGTTCCTCCCTGCCAGAGCCGCGATGATGGAATGGCACGGATGGAGCTCCCGCCTCTCTTCCCACCGTCGGGAAGCCAAGGTGGGATGGAGGGGATGGAAGGAAGGCTGGGAACGGAGCGGGGCGGTGGGTGCAGCTCCCCGTCACCCCCAGCAGCCAGGGAGGGCTCTCCCGACTGCTCTGGCAGGGACTGGCAGAAGGTGCAATTCTGGATTTAGAATTCCCACCCAAAGGCACGCAGGACAGGCCACCTCACCCGTGGCAAAGAGAGCACAAAGGCATCACTTCCCAGTGGGAAGCATCCCGAAATTCGGGGTGATGCTGCTGTTACAAAGCATGTGGAATTCCAGAATCTGGGATACTCTCCCGTGCCTTGTGGAAGTTACCATCCCATCGGTGTTGGGGCTCGCTGGGGACTGTTCTTTGGGACATCCCCGCATTTGTAGGGGTTGTAACCAAATACCTTTATCCAGGAGGAATAAGAGTGCAGGCCGAGGCGTTGTATGAACGGCAGCCATGTCCACAGCCATCCCATAAAACCCTGTGCCCGGGGCTCTGGCTCCAGCAGGAATTCTGCTGGCTCTGTCTGGAGCCGGGCCAGGCTTCCCGACAGCGCCGCGGGAACGTTCAGTGGGAATGTTTCCCCAGCGGGTCCCTGCAGGAACCAGGGTGGCCTCAGAGCATCCTTGAGGAGCAGTGGGATCCCAGCCTGGCACTGCCTCAGTTGCCCCCCAGGGCAACCCTCGGTGTCCGGCGTGCCCTTGGCGTGCCCGGTGCCCTCCGTGCCCCCTTTCCCGTGCCAGGGGGGGCTGGGAATTGCCAGCCTGCCGCATTCCCATCGCTAGGCAACGGCGCTGAGATCTATCCTGGTTTTTCTCCCTCTGCCGCTCCCAGTTGGCACCTCCCTCCCACCATGTTCTTTCGTGTGCCGGGCAGAGAACAGCCCAACTTCTATCTTTGGGCGCTCCCAGCAGGACAGGGAGGCGCCTGGCACGGGTGGCACCGGCGACACGGGTGACACGGGCACCCCGAGAGCCTGGAGCCGAGCCAAGCCCAGAAAAAGTTGAAAAGTTGGGATCCTTCTTTTTTTTTTTTTTTTNGGGGTTCTTTTTTTTTTTTTTTTTTTTTCCTTTTTTTTTTTTTTTTTTTTTTTTTTTTTTTTTTTTTTTTTTTTTTTTTTCCTTTTTTTTTTTTTCCTTTTTTTTTTGTCACATCCCAACTTGGAGGCGCTCAAGGAAACAAACACTTTTAATGAAGCATATGCGGGCGCCGGGGAAGGAAGAGGCTTCACGAGGCATCTGCTGCGGGACCAGAAGGCTCCTCCAAAGTGTGAAGTGGGAGGAGAGAAGCTCCGAGCGCGTGGTGCCAGGGACGATCGCGGGGACATCAAGCAGAAGGGATGCAAACACGTGGAGCCGGGCAGGGCTGGCACCGGGCTGAGGGCTGAGGGCACGCCGGGATGGCCCCGCGCCCCGGGATGCTCTTCGTGGGGTGGTTCCCATCCCAGAGCCTTTCCCGCTCCGTTTGGCTCCCACTCGGCACCCACTGGGCTCTCGAGTTGTGTTCAACGCTGTGCTCGCGGTGGGATGATGCCCGAGGTCCCTTCCAACCCAAACCGCTCCGTGATCCCATAAACCATCCCCAGGGGACCCCCGAGGGTCCTTTCCACCCTCCGTCTGGAGCAGCAGCTCCTCTGGAGCATCCGCATTTCCCTGTGAAAAGCCACCTCGCTGGGGAGGTTTGTCACCAGCGGGAATGTCCCGGAATTATCCCCGTCCCACCTTCGGGACCGTGCGGGACATGCGGCTCATCCCTCCCAGCCACCAGCCCAATCCTGCTCTCCCTGAACCCCCCCCAGATCCAGCGGGGCCAGGCGATGGGACCGGGAGCTCTCATTTCTTAATTACAGGGGTATTTTTAATCCCCAGAGCTGCCTTCCCTCCCCTTCTCCCGTTCCTGCACTGCTCCACCAGTGCCACCAGCGGCTCCACCACGAGGCAGGGCTGGGGTGTCCCCGGCAGGGTCTCTGCCCCCCTGCCCAGGTGTTTTTTTGGGAATGCCAGCCCGGAGAGGGGCAGGATGTGGGATTTTGGGGGGCTGAGCCACCGTGATGCCAACAGGTAAAACAAATAAATCCAAAGGGCAGGATGGAAACTCCCAAACTGGGATTTTGTCCTGGAAAAGTGGCAGGTCTGGGTGACACCCGATAATCCACCCTCCCAGGTTTTTCCTTGGCTCCCCCACCATGGAATGTGCCCCAAATTGGCCCAGGGGGTGCCAGGCCCCTTTTGCCCGAGGTTGCCACGCACGGGAGCCCCGCCAGCATCTGCCGAGGTGGCCACAGACGGGTTTAATGTCTTCTCCTGACCTTTCCCAGCGCTTCTCCCGAGCTCTCCATCTGCCAGCCCGCCAGGGACGCCTGCCCTCGCTCTGCCCGCGTCGGGGATTTTGGGAACTGGGGCTCCTGCCTCCCTGACCGGGAAGGGAAGGNGATCCACTGGGAATGGCTGCGATTCCCAGGAGGAGCCAGCCCACCATCCACCGCTGACCCCCGGGCACGGGAGGGGCTGCATGGCTGGCAAGGCCTCTCTTTCCATGTTCCCAGAGAGTTTCCCTGTTATTTCCAGCAGTTTTTTCTGGATTCCCACCTCCACGCCCAGGTACAGAGCAGTGTCTCCTTTTGGAAAAGCTCAAGCGTTCCCTATAAATTCCCAGTTTATTGTGATTTATAAATAGCCCTGATGGTGCTGCAGAAAGCCTGGAGGATTCCCCTTGCTGAGGGAGCCCAGAAGTCCCATTTCCCTGCGGTTTTCCGCAAGCTGGAAACCAAAATAAACGGAGGCTTGGAAATAAAATGATTTCCAAGACACCCAGGCTGGAGTGGGGATTCTTTTCCTACCATTGCCTTTAAAGAGACANAGGTTTGGGAAGGTTTGGGAAGGTTTGGAAAGGGAAGGCAAGGCAAGGCAAGGCAAAGCAAGGGAAATGCTCCCAACCCCCTGGCAGGGGCCACCTGGCCTTTCGTGGTGGGAATGGGATGCGACGGGTTGTTTTCAGCTGGCAAAGGACCTCCGGTGACCATCCAGCCCCACTGCCCAAGCCCTCGGGGGCTGAGCAGGAGTTCAAGGGTGTCGTTACAGACACTTTCCAAGTGCCTCTGGAATGCTGAGAGCCGTGGGGCATTGGCCTCCTCCCCAGGGAGCCTCTGCCAGGGTCTGACCACCCTCCCAGTGAGGAAATGCTACCCAGGGTGGGTGGGTGGGTGCAGTGGGCAGGGAAGGTGTTCCTGCTGCTCTCTGTGGCCTGAGGAGCAGGAACTGGGATCCACTGGGAATGGCTGCGATTCCCAGGAGGAGCCAGCCCACCATCCACCGCTGACCCCCGGGCACGGGAGGGGCTGCATGGCTGGCAAGGCCTCTCTTTCCATGTTCCCAGAGAGTTTCCCTGTTATTTCCAGCAGTTTTTTCTGGATTCCCACCTCCACGCCCAGGTACAGAGCAGTGTCTCCTTTTGGAAAAGCTCAAGCGTTCCCTATAAATTCCCAGTTTATTGTGATTTATAAATAGCCCTGATGGTGCTGCAGAAAGCCTGGAGGATTCCCCTTGCTGAGGGAGCCCAGAAGTCCCATTTCCCTGCGGTTTTCCGCAAGCTGGAAACCAAAATAAACGGAGGCTTGGAAATAAAATGATTTCCAAGACACCCAGGCTGGAGTGGGGATTCTTTTCCTACCATTGCCTTTAAAGAGACAGCTGCCAAGTCTGGCTACAGCCTCGTTTGAGCTCCATGCAAACGAACACCGGCACTAATGAGCATCAGCGAGTTCATTAACGGCGCTGGGAACGCGGGGTAGATAAGGTGGGAAAGGGCCCTGGAATTTTACTGGGGGAAAGGGACATGATTTGCCATGAAAGGGATTTCAGTCTTAAATAACAAGGGGGATAAACACACACAAAGCCCAGTGCGGTGTGAGCTGGGGGAGCCAAGGTTGGGAAGGGCATTCCCAGGATTTGCTGGGGCAGGGAAGGTCGGGAAGGGAGTTCCCAGGATTTTCTGGGGCAGGGAAGGTCGGGAAGGGAGTTCCCAGGATTTGCTGGGGCAGGGAAGGTCGGGAAGGGGGTCCCCAGGATTTACTGGGACAGGGATATGGACACACACACACAGTGCCTGGCTGGGGTTTGGTTGTTTCATTCGGAAGAGCAGGAGCTCGTGTTTGTTGTTTCATTGTTTGGCAATAAATTCCTGGCTCAGTGACCTGCAGAAATATTCTGCAACTGTTTTACACCGTTTTCTGACAGGCCCCTCAAATCTGGTGGGCATTTTTGTGCTCCTGTGCCCACGCTTTGTTTCCATGAAGGGGCACACGGGGAGCCCCAAATCCCAGGATCGCCGTGGGGAGATGCCAGCTGATGCTGGAGGTTTTGGGAAAGGCCTTGATCCCATCGCCTGTGGCTGAAAGGTGGCTGGGAACTGGGATATGGCTGTGAGGGCTCAATTTCCTGAACATTCCCCCTGTGCTTTCCCAAGGTCAGACTGCGCTGCCTTAAACTGCCTTCCCGGGGTTTTGGACAAGGAATAATGAGAGCAAACAACGCACGGGCACCATCCCTGATGGAATGTATTCCCACGTGGAAACCGATGTTTCATCCCGGCTCCCGCACCTGCCAGGCCCAGCATCCTGCAGCACGTGGCTGTGTCTCCCAGCTCCTTTCCCAAGGGATGGGGCAGCTGCTGATCCGGGGTATCCACACCCCTCTCCCAGCTCCTTTCCCAAGGGACGGGGCAGCTGCTGATCCGGGGTATCCACACCCCGAGCGCGCGGGAGCTCCGCGCCCCCGGAGCTGCTGCGCTCACAATTCCGGAGCAATAATGAGGAGAAGACGTTTGCACGGGTACAAATGAGCCTCATTAGGATGCGATCTGAGCCATCAGGACTCGGAGTCTCCCAGACTCCTCTGATATCCATCGTGGGCCGCTCCAGGGAAGCCCCGCAGAGGTTCCACCGTGCACCTGCACGCCGCGCTGGCTGTGCCAGCCCCGCTCGCCCCCACCCACGGGTAACGGCGCCGGGACGCTCCGGGGAAGCCGATGGTTTTGTGGGAAGCAGGTGATGACTATTCCCCTCTCGGCAGCCTCCTAATGCAGCTCACACGGAGCGATTCGCCGCATCCGCCTCCGTCGGAGGCAGCTCGTTAAGATCGGGGGGGTTGCGCTCCCGCCGCTCCAGGAACACGCCGCGTTTTTCAGATTTGATTCCTAAAGCAATTAGTTTTCCGTGCTCTAAATGCCTCCTTTGTCCCCCACGGCAGCGCTGCCGTTCCCTTCATGGGCATCCTGAGCTGCAGAGTCCGGGCTGGGCACTCACCGTGGGGCACGTGGTGGGCAGTGCAAGCGTGGCTGTCGCTTCCAGAGGGTGCCCAGCCTGGATGCCACGGGATCTGCTCCTGGCACAGGATGCTCGAGGAAGCCAGGGCTGCCCCACTCCTGGAAGTGTCCTTGGCCAGGCTGGAATAACCTACTCCAGCTGTCCCTGGTCGGGGCTGGGGTGGAATGATGATCCTTGCGGTGCCTTCTGACCCAAACCATTCTGGGGTTCCGTGGTTCCATGAAAACAGAGGCTCCCGGATCCCTCCTGAGCAGCACCCCCCAATCCTCTCCATTTCCACCCCTGCGTGGTGCAGCCTGAGCAGGAGTCGGGGCCGGAGGGACGGGATGGAGGCCACGAGGACGGAGCCAGATTTAGCTCTGCCTTCCTGCCCTGGGGAGCCATGACCAGAATGTCACTAATGAACAGCAGTAGGTGGCCCAGGAGGAAAAGGCATTAATTGCCGAAAGCAGGACACACATGGCAGCGCGTGCCTCGGCCAACAGCTCCCGAAGAATTCCAACAGAGTTGTTTGTGCTCCGTGTCGGGCTCTGTGGAACCGGCGGGACCCCTCCTGGAAACCAACCGGGCTGACGGGTCCCTGCCCTGTACCCACGGCTTCCCTCTGGAAAACCCCGGCACCTCCAGGGGGAATCCAGCCTGGATTTGGGTGGGCTTTCGGAGTCAGGTGGGATGACAGGGACAGAGGGGCCCGGGGCGGGGGGCACCAAGGGGAGCTTTGGGATGTGCTGGGGCAGCTCCTGCCGCAGCAGAAACCAGTTATATATATGATAGATGTGTGTTAAAAATTATTTACATTATGTATTTAAAGATATAATTCTTTTTAGCATATGCAACATATGATACACCTCGTAACGTATGATGGATATAACAGAATATATAACACATATAATACAGCACACAATAAATATAACAACATATACTAACATATAATAAATATAATAGACAATCGTGTATTAATTAGATACAGTGTATAATAAGATATATGGTATATAAAAATATATAGTATATAATAATAATATATCAAGTTATAGCAAATAACAAAATGAATATAATAGATGCAATATATAACTTATAATATGTAATTTATGATCCCTTTATCCGCTATAATTCCATGAACTCTGGGCCTCTGTTCCATTCAAGCTGCTGCTCACCCGGAGTCCTCCAGCTGGAACAATCCAGGCGTGAAAACCCCTTGGGAAGCGTTCCTGGCGCCAGGACCCCGTTGGTCAGCCTGTCCCGGGAGAGGATGGGCCACACCTGAGAAACCTACACTTTGAAGGACCCCCGACTCCATTTCTGGGGCTCAAACGCCCCCAAACCCCTCCTGCTCTTTGCTGCATGTTCAGAAAGGGGCTCCTGGGAGTGTTTTATCCAGGAAACCTCCTCCCAGGGCCTTTGGGAAAGCTGGATGTGGAGCCAGGGTCCAGTTCCAGGGGCCCTGGTGTCTCTGGGGGTTGATTCATACAAATATTTGGGTGGGGATGCGTAAATATTTCCCTTTCGTCTGTTTCCCTCCTGGAAGTGAGAGCAGGCAGCCCATCCCGGGCCATGGGACAGATATCCCGGGAGTCATCCTGGTCATTCCCTTAAACATGGAATAAGTGCAAGAGCCTCGCAAGTCAGGTGTAAATAAAGCCCAGGTTATTAGAGCTCGGCAACACGGTGGTAAAGAGCTTAAAGGTTCTGTAATTAAATGTGCTCCGGCAGCGCTTGTGGCTGATCCACCCTCGGAGCCACGGAGCAATTCTGTGACCCTCTCTCTTACTCCGCAGCTCCCCAACACACCAACAACTCATCCCCGTGGCACAGGGCTTAGTGTGACTCTGGAGACTCCAGGAACAACTCCATGATCCTCTCTCTTACTCCGCAGCTCCCCAACACACCAACAACTCATCCCCATGGCACGGGGCTTTGTGTGACTCTGGAGACTCCAGGAACAACTCCATGATCCTCTCTCTTATTCTGCAGCTCCCCTACACACCAACAATTCATCCCCATGGCACGGGACTCGTGCACCTCTGGAGACTCCAGGAACAACTCCATGATCCTCTCTCTTATTCTGCAGCTCCCCTACACACCAACAATTCATCCCCATGGCACGGGACTCGTGCACCTCTGGAGATTCCTGGAGCAATTCCATGATCCTCTCTCTTACTCCACAGCTCCCCAACACACCAACAACTCATCCCCATGGCACAGGGCTTCGTGTGACTCTGGAGACTCCAGAACAACTCCATGATCCTCTCTCTTATTCTGCAGCTCCCCTACACACCAACAATTCATCCCCATGGCACGGGACTCGTGCACCTCTGGAGACTCCAGGAANGTGGCACAGGGCTTCGTGTGACTCTGGAGACTCCAGGAACAACTCCATGATCCTCTCTCTTACTCCGCAGCTCCCCTCCACACCAACAACTCACCCCAGACACCCACATCGCCCCCCTGAACCGAGGAGCCGAGTTGGCAATTCGGGAGATGGCGCAGAAGTCCCTCCTGCCGTGGCAATTCCCCAGGTTTTCGCGGTGCCCAGTGTTTTTCGGGGAGCAGCGGCGGGTTCCCCGGGCAGCGGGGGCGCCCCCCGCGCCGTGGGCCAGCTGCTGCCCGCC
>VWZG01000751.1:308378-323070 GCA_013396735.1 Grallaria varia
TGTGTTCTTAAAACACGACAGCCCTTCCCCACTTCTGGGTGCCTGCAAACCTGGGCGAGCGGCGGGTGGAGAGGAGGGTGGGGCAGGTCTCGGTGGGCCGGGGGAAGCAGGCAGGGATGGAAGTGGCGATTGGGAAGTGGGATTCAGTCCTTCATCCTCTAATCCATGCCCTGGAAGGGGGCTCTGGCCAAGCCCTGCAGCTGAGACGGGAGGACACGCCCGTCCTCCTCATTTCTGGACTTCCTCGCTTGACAGGCCAAAGGAAAGTTTGTGCTTAAGGGTTGCAAAAGCCACATTACCCAGACCTCGGGATGTTGGTGCCCCAAATTCCCAAACCCTGCGCTGCGCGGAGACAGAAGCGACAGGAATAACGGAGAGAGAGAGAGAGAGAGAGCCCTGGGCTCCCTAAATTGATGCTGCTCACGAGAAACGAGCAGTTGTTTTCTAGAACTTGCATTTAAACTCATTTGTCATTTAAAAGACATTAAACCTTCAATTACAGAAATGAATCTGTGCGCGCAAATACGTCTCTGCAAATGGGAGCCCACCGGTTCCTCCAGCCCCTGTCCAAGACGAAATTCCCGTTCCCTTCCCTTCCTCCTCCCGCTCGCCCCTCCGCTGGGGGGGCAGAGCCCGGCAGTGCCGCTCGCAGGACATTATCCACAAAGCCTGTAATCCAATCCAACCCTTCCGACAGCACTTGCACAGCACGCCTGGATTTTTTTTTCTTTTTTTTTTTTTTTTAAGGATATTTGCTATTTTCATCCCGTGATCCCGTGTAATGCATAGTCTTGGCGTTTCTTATCACTTCCAACCATGCCTTGCGCAGGTTTTTTTATGTTTGTTCCAAATTCCGGCTCTGCGCGTCCTCTTCGCCTCAGACCAAAAGCCTATCGCGCCTTCTCATCAGTTTAATTAAGCCAGGGCCGAGCCAGGGCAAATGTTTGATTTGGACTCCAAAGGTGCATGCAAATCACCGGCCCCATTTGATTCCCAGGGAAAAGGCTCCCTGCGACATCCTTCCCGGACAGGGAAGGGGCCGCCTGCCAATCCCGCTGCTCTGAAGCGGCGGGTTGGAATTCCCACGTTCGGGCATTGTTTTTGAGATCCGCGGCGAATGCGACGGCGGAAAACTCGGAGCTTTTCGCTCGAGGCGGGCGCCGTTTGGAATTTATCAACTCCCAACAAGCGAGGGCTGAAATTTGCAGTTAAAACGGCTCCGGAAACAAAATTTCCCGGCGTGGGAATGATCTCCAAATGACTCCTCCTGTAATGGCTTCCCATTAAAGGCGCTTCCAAGCGCAGCTGCGGAGATGGCACCCGTGGAAGGGATGAGCCTGCACTTTGAGCTGGCACGGCGCAGTCCCAGGAAAATATCCAATGTGTATCCGGGCTGAACCGGGTTGGTGTCGGGCTTGGGAACGCCAGCACTGCGTCTTGGAAAACAGGCCCCTGGAGGGGACGTGGAGCTGGCAGAGCTTCCTCCTCCTGGGAGCTCCTGGGCTGTGCCGCTCACTCCTGCTGCCCTTGGAGTCATGGGTTGCTTTGGGCTGGAAGGGGCCTCAGAGACCACCCCACCCCACGGAGGGATGGTGCAGCTTTGGCCGCCCAGGGGAAGCCTGGGGCAAGGGACCTCAGAGGGATGGGGCAGCTTTGGCCATCCGGGGGAGGCCCGGGGCAGGGGCAGATCTGGGAATGCCGGGAGGCTCCAGCATTGCCGCCTGCTGGGATGTCCCCTCGGCTCCCTGGGAATCCTCCGAGAGGTCTCCATTATCACGGTGTTGCTGCTTCTCCCTGTTTCCCAGGGCTGACAGGAGGGGAGTTTGGAACCACTGCTTTTCCTGGGATCCACGGGGAGTTGCTTGGTGGTGGGAGCCATTCGTGTCCTCTCCCAGCCCACAGATTGGCCAGCACACGAGAGCCCATTGGCTCAGTTGGCTTCTGGTTTCCACGGCTGTGAATCTGCCTGTGCTCAGTAAAATTCCAGAACCTTCTCCTGCACCTGTTCCCGGGCTCTCCTCGCCATTTCCCGTCTCATTCCTTTCCTCAGGAGGGATCTCAGGGTGTTTTTGTTGAGCCTCAGCAGCACCCTCGTGACAGAAGGGGCAGGTCCTGGTGCTGATGCTCCTACAGTCATGGGATGGGTGTCCCTGTTCCCTGGTGGGAATCCATCAGATTCCCAGGCGGAACAGCTCCTGCCAGGTAGCCGAGAGCACGCCTCTCTCGTGTCCATCCTGGTGGCTTTGCGGGCTCTCCAAAGTGGCCCAGACTCTTGTGGGATCACCTCTGTGAGCAAACACACCGTGGCTCGCCCCAGTCCCATCTCACATGGAAACGTGGATGGAATCCGTGGGGCCCTCTGGCTCCAGGCCCTGGCACAGCCCTCCCTCACCCTCAGCGCTGTCATTTCCCTTCCCGCCGTGTTTTCTCCCGGATCCAAATGTTTTTCCAGACCAACTGTATTTGAGTTATTTATTGAGAGCGTATTTTCCCTGGAAATAAATCGGCGGGGCTGTAATTCGGATGTAATGTTCCCCAAAAGCCATTCAGGCAAAATTTCTTTTTAACTGTGGCTAATTACGGATCGGCGGCTGCTCGGCACCAGAACCGGGAGCAGCCAACGGAATGTTGATTATTTCCCTCACAAAGGGGAAAAATCATAAATTCTTTCTAATGGGATCTTTAATAATAAAAAAGAACATAATCATTACTATCCAAAGACGGATGGCTTCCATGGGGTTTCCTCACCGGCATTTTGTCTGATTCCATCTCTCTTGCACCCACAGCATTAATTATTGGAGACTAATTAGGCGAAATTGCAATGGAAACCCTTATGAGAGCGGGTCTCCCAAACCCCCAGCTCCTCGCTGTCTGTTCTCCTGTCCCTCCGAGTGTTCCGGGAGCGTTTGGAGGGTCGCGCTCCCCCCGGCGCGTCGCCACCGCTTGGCTCCGTTCGGATTAGGGCTGTTGACGGCGGGAGTGATTTCCCGGCTTTAAGGCAGCCACCAGCGGCTCCCCTCCCTCCTTTGTGAGCTCCCGCGAGTGCTTTGGCTCCCGCTGCCTCATCCCGGCCTCTCCCACCCTGCCCGGCTCCGCAGGTACCGCCTGCGCCGTGACCTCGGCCCGCCTGGGCTGGAAATGCTTACGGCGGCTTTGCTGAGCCGGCTCCAGTGCTGGCTCAGCTAAAGGAGGTCACCGAGTCCCTCCTTCCCCGGGGACGGCTCTCCTGGGATCCGGCCCTGCCAGGGAGAGCGGGGACACGGCGGGTTTCTGCTCGCCGGTGTGATTTCACCCCACAGCCCTCTCCAGCCTCCCTCGCTCTGCCGTGGGGATGGGAAAAGGGGGACAACTCAGGGGACTGTGTGGCTTCTTTTGTCGGGTAATCAATCCGTCTGATTCCTCTGCGATGTATGTCCCTGATTTTGGGTGCATCAGCCGGCCATGACCTCGCCCCGTGTTGGGGGCACCGGGAGGATCCGTCACCTCCGTCATGTCGAGGGGCACATTCCCTTCTCCCACCGTTCCCAGACCAAACGAACCCAGCTCTCCCCACCTTCCCTCTCCGGTCACTCCCTCTTGCCCTTGGGTGGTTTTTGCTGCTCTGCCTGGCCATCTCCAGGTGCTCTGCAGCTTCTCCAAGGGCTGTACCCAGGCCAGGGATGCCTCTCCGGCTGCGCCCTTCCCTCCATGTGTGTCCCACATGACATTCCTGTTTGGACATCCCGGAACTGTCTTTGCTTTTTGTTTTTTTTTTGCAGCAGGATGACATGGTGTGCTCAGCCCAGACACAGCCCAGATTGCTTTCCTTGGAAAAGGGCCCCTGGATGATGTTTTCCTAAATAAAAATAATCCATACTCGGAGCTGTGTCCTTTCCAGTTTCCCCAGCAAGGCACAGCTGAAGTTTTCTTTTTTTTTTTCCCCAGCTTTTCATGTTTTTCCTCCACATCCATGACCATTGCCCAGAGAGGTGGTGGATTCCCCATTCCTGGGAGTGTCCAAGGCCAGGCTGGATGGGGCTTGGAGCAACCTGTGCTAGTGGAAGGTGTCCCTGCCCTATGGTCCCTTCCAACCCAAACTGTTCCATGCCCTCTTCTTCAGATTTATTCCACTGGGATTTTCGTATCGATTCCAGCTCCTTTGAACTAAAAATAAACGTGGAGTGTGGGATTTCTGTGCCCGTCTCCGGCTGCCGCAGCTGCCAAGCAGATGTAGCCGTGCTGCAGTTTCTCCTGCCAAATCTGCGTGGGGTGGAATTGCCACCACCCCTGGGAGGCCGTGCTGGGTAGGACGGGGCACCCCGAGCTCCGTGGGCGTCTCCACGTGCTGGTGCCGGATCCGTGGGCTCAGCCGGTGGGAAGTGCCAGTCCCTCCTTCACCCGGGGCACCGCCGGGCTCTCCCGTGGGCTCTCCCACCGGCATTCCCGGTATCCCACAGGATCCACCTGCCACCCTGCGCCGGCAGCCCCCCGGTCCCCTCTGTCCTCCCGTCCCTGTGGAATCAATGCAATGGGAAGAGGAAAGGAAGGGCCTTCTCCGCCGGCTGCCGGGAGCTGCTCCTCTCCTTCCAAGCGGTCTGTCCAGGAGGCTTGAAACGGGGTCAGGAGGGCTCATGAAATGGAGAACGGGATAACCAGAGGAAGAGCCGGAGTTTTCCTCCAGCAATCCATCCACCAGAGCTCCGTGTTCCCCCTGGGTGCCTTCCACCCTCCCTCCCCGCCGCCGCCGCTTTTCCCCTCATTACCTAAGAAGATTAAGGGCTTTGGGCCGCCAGCGCCCGTCTGAAAAGTCCACTCTCTCCTCGGAGGGTATTTAGAGGGTGTAATTCCCGATTAAGTTTCCCTGCAGCTCCCCCGGAGGAGCGAGATGGGCCGCCGGATAGCCCTGCCGGATGCGCGGCACAGCTCCTGGGGAACCTAATGGGATTTGCATTCCCGGGAGCGCCGGAATAATGCGGGCCCCGAAGCGGCGCCGCTCACACGTGTTAATCACGCACAAAATAACAAGGAATAGAGATAAGTTGCGCGTTAAGCACGTGTCAAACGAGGAGGAATAAAGATCAATCACTAGAGGTCACAGCACGATCCCTGCCCTTGGAGCGAGGGGCCTCTGGATGTGCCGGGATCACTGGCACCCCCTTCCAGCGTGTTTCCTGGAGCACACCTGGATATTGCCCTAAATTTTATAGCACAGAAATCCCATAAATCCAGGTAAGATGGAAATGTAGCCGAGGAGGGCACAAACCTGCAGCCACCAGGCAGTTCCTAGGCCTGGAACCAGGTTTTGTGCCTGGAGTTTTGGAGGAAATCCCAAGTGCGAGCCTGTTCCCTAATTCCTTGAGCTCTGCCTGGCAAAGGCTGTCCCGGCTCTGCCTATTCCCGAGGCACAAAACCACACCTGGGGTGTCCTTTTGCTTTGGGTCACCAACATCCAGCCCCACTCCCCTGTCGTGGGCAGGGATGCCACCCACGAGTTCAGGCTGGCCTTGGACCATTCCAGGGATGTGGCACCGACATCCACAGGGCAGGCTGGGTTGGAATGTCCTTTAAAGGGCAGCAGTTCCAACAACCCCCCTCCCTCAGCCCCCACGGCTGCCCGTGGACGGATCTTGGAGCCCTGAGCTGGACCTGCTCCGGTGGGATCAGAGCTCAGGACCCCCCTTTTCCCCAGCACGGGCTCTGGTGGGCATCATCCCCCTGGAGCTGACCCTGCTGAGGGTGGGACCCGGATGGGGGTGCTGAGGGGCGTGCTGAGGGTGGGTGCTGTGGGTGGGTGCTGGATGGGTGCTGGCTGTGTGCTGTGGGTGCTGTGGGTGGATACTGGATGGATGCTGTGGGTGCTGTGGGTGCTGTGGGTGGGTGCTGGCTGGGTGCTGGCTGGGTGCTGTGGGTGCTNGATGGGTGCTGGCTGTGTGCTGTGGGTGCTGTGGGTGCTGGCTGGGTGCTGGCTGGGTGCTGGCTGGGTGCTGGCTGGGTGCTGGCTGGGTGCTGGCTGGGTGCTGGCTGGGTGCTGGCTGGGTGCTGGCTGGGTGCTGGCTGGGTGCTGGCTGGGTGCTGGCTGGGTGCTGGCTGGGTGCTGGCTGGGTGCTGGCTGGGTGCTGGCTGGGTGCTGGCTGGGTGCTGGCTGGGTGCTGGCTGGGTGCTGGCTGGGTGCTGGCTGGGTGCTGGCTGGGTGCTGGCTGGGTGCTGGCTGGGTGCTGGCTGGGTGCTGGCTGGGTGCTGGCTGGGTGCTGGCTGGGTGCTGGCTGGGTGCTGGCTGGGTGCTGGCTGGGTGCTGGCTGGGTGCTGGCTGGGTGCTGGCTGGGTGCTGGCTGGGTGCTGGCTGGGTGCTGGCTGGGTGCTGGCTGGGTGCTGGCTGGGTGCTGGCTGGGTGCTGGCTGGGTGCTGGCTGGGTGCTGGCTGGGTGCTGGCTGGGTGCTGGCTGGGTGCTGGCTGGGTGCTGGCTGGGTGCTGGCTGGGTGCTGGCTGGGTGCTGGCTGGGTGCTGGCTGGGTGCTGGCTGGGTGCTGGCTGGGTGCTGGCTGGGTGCTGGCTGGGTGCTGGCTGGGTGCTGGCTGGGTGCTGGCTGGGTGCTGGCTGGGTGCTGGCTGGGTGCTGGCTGGGTGCTGGCTGGGTGCTGGCTGGGTGCTGGCTGGGTGCTGGCTGGGTGCTGGCTGGGTGCTGGCTGGGTGCTGGCTGGGTGCTGTGGATGGGTGCTGGCTGTGCGCTGTGGGTGCTGGCTGGGTGCTGTGGGTGGGTACTGGATGGGTGCTGGCTGGGTGCTGGATGAGTCCCGGCTGTGTCCTGGCTGTGTCCTGGCCGTGCGCTGGCGGGGCGCAGTGGGTGCTGAGCACCCATGGGCGCTGCGCTGGTGCGGCGCCGTCGCAGACACAGCCAGATTGGCCACCAGATGGTACATCCCACTCTCGGAGAAATATTTGAAAGGGCAGCAAAATACAGCAGAAGCCATTTGACAGCCCACATGGCTCCCGCGGGATTCGCCAAGCCGGCCCCGCTGCAGCCACCGCCGCGGCCTCCGGAGCCACCCCGACATTCCCGGCTCTCACGGGGGGCTCCCCTGGCATCCCGGGTCCTCCTCCCTCCCTGCAGTGCCCCCGACCCACCCTTGAATCCCACCGGCCGCGTCCGGACTGCACGATGCTGCGGGTCCCCAGGAATCCCCGGATTCGCCTTCGGTCCCGTCGGCGAAGCTGGAAGAGGAAAGGCAACGAGGCACGGAGGGATTCCCTCCCTCCCTCCCATCCTCCGAGGGCCTCTCGTTCCTCACGCGATCCGTGTCGGAGGGGAGGAAGTTTCCAGCCCCACGTGCCGAGCCTGGAGCCTCCTAAGCGGGCGCTCGGCATCTGGCACGGCCCTGGGAACGGCGGTGGGGTGGGACACTGGGAATTCCGTGAGTGGGGATCACGGAGCTGTTCCAGCAGCCCATTCCCTGCTCCCCGCCGGGCTCTGGGAACAGGGAACGCCGAGCGGGGCACGGGATGCTCTGGAGGGGGCCGTGGGTGGGGATGGGGGGGCCAGGGATCCCAAATGAGGGAGCGCTGGGAGCCCCTGGGAAAGGCAGGGATGCCAACAATCCCAAACTTCGCTGGCACATTCCCGCACGCCAGTGGCGATTTTATTGTGGACAACGCAGAGCAGCAGCCAAACCCCAAACATTCCAGCTTTGCCCGAAATTCTTCCGTGTTTGGTTCCCAGGAGGGCTTTATTGTGGGGTGAGGATGCATCCCAGTGCTGATCCCGAGACAGCCCCCAGGAAATAAAGAGCCAGGAAAGCCATGGAGATGCTCCAAGGGCTGGCGATGGTCTGGGAGAGCTGGGAATGTTCACCTGGAGAAGGGAAGGCTCCAGGGAGACCTCAGAGTAAATTCCAGTGCCTGAAGGGGCTCCAGGAGAGCTGGAGAGGGACTGGGGACAAGGGATGGAGGGACAGGACACAGGCAATGGCTTCCCAGTGCCAGATGGGACATTGAGCAGGAATTCCTGGCTGGGAGGGTGGGCAGGCCCTGGCACAGGTTGGGCAGAGGAGCTGTGGCTGCCCCTGGATCCCTCGAAGTGTCCATAGCCAGGCTGGAATAACCTGGGCCATGGAAGGTGTCCCTGCCTGTGGCAGGGGGTGGAATGAGATACTCCTTAAAATCCCTTCCCACCCAACGTATTCTGGGATTCTGTGAGAGGAGGCTGATACCCTGAGGTGGCTCGTTACCAGAATTAGCCCCAGAGCCCACGGTGCCGCCTCGTTATCCCCGTTAATCCCCATGCCAGGGCCACCAAGGGGCAGAGCAGGAGCGATATCCCCGTTTGCCACCGGAGCCGTGCGGAGCCTTTCCCTTTTCCCCCTCCGCTGCCCATGAGTGCAACCCAGCAACTGCTGACTGGAACGTTTCCATTGTGGAGTTTATGCTAAATATGCATATCTTAATTGCATTAGTCAAAATAATTAGCTAATATATTTTTGCATAATGACGAGGTAAGCAAATATCACCCTAGCTCAGTGCTTCGTGCCTGAGTAAATTTGGGAAATTAATAGACTCCCAATTTCCTAATTATCTGTCTTTTATTCCAAACTCAAACAATGAAACGCTCCTGCGTTTTGTCATTTAGTTTGCTCCTTGGAAATTTTAAAGCACCTGTTTTTCCCTTTCTCCCCCTCCCCACTTTAACAAGGAAATGGGAACGGTTCTTCCTCCCCTTCCCTGTTTTAGGCACTGGGAGTGGAGGATCACGGCGTGTGAGCTTCCTGATTGCCAGGCAGAGCTGGGGTAGGAGTTGGAATGAAGCATTTCACACTTAAAAATATGTGTTTCACTGGAGAAGAATTAAAAATTAAATTAAAAATCCGAAAAGAATTAAAATTAATTCTTTAGGTGGGGAAAATGGGCAGCAATGTCTGGGCTTTTAACCCCTCTGGAGGTGGATTGTTTTTGTAGGAGTGTTTTCAGAAGTGCGAGGCTGGAGTGTCCCTGAATCCCTAAAAAGCCCCACCTAGTCCTGAAAATTGCACCAAAAAAAAAAAAAAAAAAAAGACATTTAAAGACATTTTTAAAAGGTGTTATTTTGCAACAGGAATTTCTGTGCATTTCTAATTTGCCCATTTCCCTTTGTTTTCTGGTGCTGCAGGGTTCAGACCTCCTCCTTTCCCTGGGCCAAAAGCCAGCGGTGATGCCGCCCAGGTGGGACTCCCCGGGGCCATTCCCAGAGCCCGGTGCCAGCGCCGGATCCGTTCTCCCACCTCCGGACGCCTCGTCTGGCGCTGGGAAGGGCAGTCCCGGTGCTGACAGCGCCTGCACAAAAGCAATTAGCACATCGTGGTGCCCAGCTGGCCTTCCAAGGGGCAGGGAGAACCATGGGAGCCATCGGTGACGGGCAGAGCTGGTGACACTCCAGACCCTCCCCGACAGGTCCCAGCGCCGGTGCCACCGGGACGTGCCGAGGGCCCTGGTTTGGTGTGCAGGCTCCGCTCCGGATGCAGCAGCTCCAACCCGGCACCAGCTTCCAAAGGCCACATTCCAGGGGGGCTCCGGGTGTGAGGATTGCAAATCCACAAACCCCGAAAAGCTGCCGGAGCGTCGGAGCTCCCTCCCTTTGACCGGGAGAAGCGGAGAACCGGGAGCAGATCCCTGCTCTGAGGAACACAAACAGCTGTGAGCAGGGTTTTCCTGGAGCTTTTTCCTCCCTTGGAAACGGAGGCTGTGGCACAAAGCAGGCACTGCTCCATAGGGATCCTCCCTAGGGATGCTCCGTAGGGATCCTTTGTGCCACGGAGCAGCACAGGCCAAAGGCAGGTTGGTTCTTCCCTCTCCAGGCACAGAGCAGGCACTGCTCCATAGGGATCCTCCATAGGGACGCTCCGTAGGGATCCTTTGTGTCACGGAGCAGCACAGGCCAAAGGCAGGTTGGTTCTTCCCTCTCCAGGCACTGCTCCATAGGGATCCTCCATAGGGACACTCCGTAGGGATCCTTTGTGCCACGGAGCAGCACAGGCCAAAGGCAGGTTGGTTCTTCCCTCCCCAGAAAGAAAGGGAATTTTTTCCCATGTTTTTTTAGCGACAGGATATTTTCCCACTAAACTGTGTTTCCTCTCCCAAGGTCCCTCGCGTGGCCCTGGGCAGCTTTTTGCACCTGGAACTCGTTTGGTTACGGAATCTGAGGCCGATTTTTTCCCTAAATGGCCCCCATTTCTGGTCATCTGTGGATGTCAGAGGTTGGAATTCCAGGTGGGAATGGAAACAACAGAGGGAGGACAAAGGGAGCAGGAGTCCTGCTGTGCAGCAAGGCGTCCCCACTCTGCTGCTCCTGGGTAGCTGCAGGTCCCACCCAAACCTGAGAGGTGGCAAAGCCCATCTGTGTGCACAAAGAATTCCAGGGGAAGGTGCCAAAATTGGAGAATTATGGAATGGCTTGGGTCGGAAAGGACCTTAAAGCTCATCTCCTTCCAAACCCCCCTGCCGTGGGCAGGGGCTTTGGGAAACACCCAAAGAGCCCCAACAATTTCACAATCTACTGAGTCAGAGCAAAAATCCCTGGAAATTCCTTCCCAGGGTGGCTCTTTGGAAAAGTTTCTTCACCAGTTAAGCCTTGGAAGGGATTGAGAAGCTGCGTGGACACGGGGCTTGGGGACATGGTCATTTTGGGGGGAACTGTTGGGCTCAGTGGTCTCGGATGGCTTTCCCAACCTCAATAACTCTCAGTGCCAGAGCAGGAATCCCTTCTGCTTCCCCAGGGCTCTGGTGGGGATGTCCGGGCAGGTTTTCCGGGCCTCCCGCAGGAACCTGGTGGTTCGGTGGCCGCGTGTCCTTCCCGCGGCGGGCGCAGGCGGCGAGGCGCGCGCGTCCCGTGTTTGGGATATCGCTGTCACCGCCTGGCTCGGCGAAGCTGCTGCAATATAAATGAACCAGCTGGTATTAGGGGAAGTGTGAAGATCCTCCTTCCCTCCGCGGGGCTGGGGGAAGGGAGCGGGAGCGGGAGCGCCGCGAGGTTTGTCACGTCGAGCCGAGGCGGGCGAGCCGGGCCCGGCCGGGGGGGGTTTGTGCTCCGCCACCGCCCCGGCGCGGGAAATCTGCCCAGCCCGGCGCGCCGCGCCGCTCGGCAGCTGTTCCTCGGCCTCGTGGCACGATTCCAGCTCGTGAGCCGCCTCCGCTGGGAATCCCGGCGGGCAAGAGGGGCCTCTCCACCCGGCCTGGCCCCCCCGAGCCTCCTCGGGCAGGGGACGCGAGCTGGGCATAAACTTGTCTGCTTTTGCTTCGTTTCCTAATCTGGGAAAATCTTCCATATCCCCATGTGAGCCTGATTTTTTTGTCATTTCCGTGGGTCTCGCCTTCTGTGATGGATGTGATCCCCACACTGCCCAGCCCAGGGATCGGCCGGACTCCCAGGGACCAGGGATCCCAGGGATGCAGGGGATGAGCCCCACAGGAATGCAGGGACCCCAGGGATGCAGGGATCCCAGGGATGGAGGGGATTAGCCCCACAGGGATGCAGGGGATGAGCCCCACAGGGATGCAGGGGATGAGCCCCACAGGGATGCAGGGATCCCAGGGATGCAGGGGATGAACCCCACAGGGATGCAGGGATCCCAGGGATGCAGGGGATTAGCCCCACAGGGATGCAGGGATCCCAGGGATGCAGGGGATGAGCCCCACAGCGATGCAGGGGATGAGCCCCATAGGGATGCAGGGGATGAGCCCCCCAGGGATGCAGGGGATGAGCCCCACAGGGATGCAGGGATCCCAGGAATGCAGGGATCCCAGGGATGCAGGGGATGAGCCCCCCAGGGATGAGCAGGTCATGGGCCTGCCCTGTGCCCGTTGCTCCGACCCCAGCTCCTGCCCTTGCTTTGCCACAGGAATGTGGGATCTCCTCCTCCCAAGCCGGAGCTATTTTGGATCCTCCTGAGGACACCGGTTATCCCCTTGTTTTCCAGTGAGAGGATTGCCACTGGAGTTAAAGCCGGGGAGCAGCTCGGCAGCTGCAGTTTGGGGGTTTCCTGCGGCGGGTCCTCAGCGCCGGGCAGCTCCTTCGGGATGCTCCTGCCCTCTCCTGCTCCCCCACGCCCGGACTTCTCGGAATTTTTTCCGGGGGTGGGGGGAGCGTCGGCCGGGGGAGCCCGGCTGCGACATTTGCAGCCTTTTGTTTGCGGTCTGGGCCAGATTGGGAGCGATCACGAGTCATTTCCATCTGCCGCTGCCGCGCGGTCCCGCAGGAGGTGCTGTTGGCAGGGACCGGGAGGGCAGCGGCGGTGCCACCTCACCCCCCCACCCGCTCCCGAGGAAGGCGGTGGGGATGGAGGGGGCAGAGCCAGCCTGGCACCGTCCCGGGAGGTGCCTGGCACCGTCCCCAGAGGTGCCCGCCGCTGCCCTGGCGGGCTCAGCCCCACGGCGGCTCACTCGGCCGGCCGCGGGGGCTCTGCGGCTGGGGAGCGGAGGGTCACGCAGCGCCCTGAGCCGGGTGGGACCCGCAGGGATCATCCAAGCCCAATTCCTCACCCTCCGGACCGGTTCGGGCGGCCCCGATGCCGGCGCACGCCAGCAGCCCCTTCCCTCATTCAGAGCCAGCTGCTGCGTTTTCCCGGCGCTGAAAATGGTGCTGTCAGCAATATCGCAGAAGTGATTTCTTTATCAAAGGTCATTACCAATTATTTTGTAAAGAACTGACGCTTCGGTAATTACCTGATCTTATCTTTTTTTTTTTTTTATGTAGGTCATTTATATTTCATTATTGTCGTGTTATGGCCTATCTGCTCGCAAGGAGGAATATATTAAACGCAGCGACTTCGCCTCCGTGTCACAATTATTGCCCTATATTTCATTCCCCACTTTATCTACTGTTCCGGAGAAGATCATGGCTTGTTAGTTAAAGTGGGGTATAAACTAACACACGCACACTCCCCTCCCAGCACGTTGTGTTTCCACCCCGGTCCCTGCGGAGAGCAAGGAATTCCCTACTTATTTTTCAATCCAGAGGCTGTTGTGGGTACCTGGATGTTCTTACATCGCATCCCCTGAGGGGACCCCCATTCCTGCCCACAAGGAAATGCTGGAACTGGCACTTTTGCTTTCCCCTGTGGGATGATTTCCACGGTGGATTATCTTATTTAACCCTCAGGATAACCGCAGGTAAATCCCGGACCCCCTCGGTTTGCTTCCCTGTTTTTTGGGTTGCTCGGATTCCCGTCTCTGATGCCAGACCTGGACTGCTGGGAGCTCTGCAGAAGACCCCCCCCCGCCCACCCCAGCGGCTGGGATTTGGTGGTGGAATCCCTATCCCTGGAAGTGTTCGAGGCCAGGATGGAGCACCTCGGGCTAGTGGAAGGTCTCCCTGCCCATGCCAGGGGCAGAACAGGAGCAGCTTTGAGGTCCCTCCCCACCCAAACCACTCTGGGATTCCGGGATTCCTCGATTAGGTGACATAATTCTCGAGGCGTTACTTCCATGCCCTGGTCACCTGTTTTATTTGGGAGGCATCCATGGCAAACGGCCCTCTCGGGGATGGGTGTCCCTCTGGACACCCCTGGATGGCTATGCAGCAAATCCAACCCAACTATGAAGAGCCAGCAGAGCTTATCTCAGTGTCCCTTTCCTAATGGAAATCCCTCCTTGGCACAGGGACGGGACACGGGCAAAGCCTCTCCCCAGGACTCTCTGCGTGCGACCCCGGGGCCGTGTGAGCACTGCTGGTCCCTGCCAAAGCATCCCGATGGATGCACCCCCAATTTATAGTCCCAGCTGGGCTCCATCGCCTAAAAGCAACAGCGACGGACCCAAAAAAGCCCCCCCTCCCCAGCCCCCAAATCTCGGGGAAAGCAGCAACTCTCGCTGCAATCTGTTCCTTCCGCGCCGCCTGGTTTATTATTAACCACCGCCGCTCCTGGTTTCTGGCGGCGTCGCTCTGAGCGGCGGCTCCCCGAAGGAATTTCTGGGACAGTCGGGAGTTGGGTGTCAGATGGATTTAGTGGGAAGGAGGGCGAGGGCTCCCTGTTCCATCCTCACCCGAGGGTGTCACAGTCTAGGGGTCCAGGACAGCCCTCGCAGAACGTGTTCAATGTATTGCCTTCATCCTTCTCTAAATCCTGCAGGGCTTTGGGACCGTTCTGCAGCTTCCCCCGTGGTTTTCCAGGTTATCCCGACTGTCTCCTCCACGGGGGTAGGAATGAGGGAGGGAGGGAAAAGCGTTTTGCAGCCTCCGAGCTCGGTCTGTCCATGTATGTTATTTCTGTGGTTTTAAATAAGGACCTTTAATCAAATGTAGCTTTTCAAAGGGTAGAACGAGCCAGGAGTCCCATCCTGCCACTGTCCTTTGCTTTCCGTGGCATCCTCCTGGACAGGGATGGGAGCAAGGGCCCGGCTGGAATGTGCTCCAACCAGGCAGAGGGAGAGGAGGCGAGTGCTGGAGAGAGGGAAGTTATTCCAATTAATGACAAATCAAAGCTCATTCTCTAACAGGGCTGTCCGGGGCTATCATTTATTTCCCCCCACTGCCGTGGGAGTGGTTTAATAATCCACGGAGCGTTTCATTATCCATCCATACCCGATGCAGGGAATTCCAGCGCCTTTTAACGGAGCCAATCCCTGGTGGGAAATGCCACCTGGCAGGGGGCGGTTCTTACTCCCCAGTGCTTGGAGTGGGAGAACTGGGGCCGCTGGTCGGGTGGGACTGGGATCTCGATCCAGGGGGACCGGTGACCCACCTCCCCCCCCCCC
>VWZG01000752.1:0-11189 GCA_013396735.1 Grallaria varia
TCGCGAAGCCAAGCCATGATGGTCTTTATTCCTGGTCTCTCTTTCCAGTCAAACAGGAGAGACAGAACTTATGTACAGCCTTATGAATGGCTCATTCAAGGTAACACTGCCCATAGGCTGCACAACTGAGCTACTTCCATATTTGACTCTGTCAAAGCTGCATGACCCACCAGCCCCAGACTTTTCATGTTTTCCCATGACACAGCAAGACAATGCCAGTCAAGGGAATGGTATAATGATGCTGATGTCAGAATATAATAAGATGGTTCACCAGTCCTATCCTCCTATTTACATCATAGGATTTATAGATGAGCCACATGAAGCGGGAGAATACATCAGGCCAAGTGCTTGCAGAATGGATGCAGCTGGTGGAGTCTGGGTGGCATAAACTATATAGTGCTTTTTTTGATGCAGCTATAGTTGCTGTGTGTGGTGATACCTTAAGTGGAGGTTGTTGTGTCTGATAAGCAGAATACATTTGCACAGGAATTTTCAATTTCACTATTTTCACAGAAAAATTCATATATTTTTGAGTAGCTGTGATACCTATAGGGCTCTGTGTTTCCAGTCACATTTTTAGGTTATAATAGGCATTTTCCATGACCGGAATTGTAGTATTTACTGTGTATTTATGACATTTTCAAGTATAAGGTGCTCACAGTTTCAGAGCTGATACAATGTGCCAAAAGGGAGGGCAGGCATATGGCTTAAAGCACAACTACTTGGGCATTTACAGATGCCTAATAGACCTCCCAAGGGCTGAGCAGGCTGTTGGTGTTCTTGGGGCACCTCAGTCAGTCCCAAGTTTACACCAGCTCAAAACTGAATGCAAGAGTCCATCTATCAAGAACTTGCATTGCCTCTGTTAGACACAGGAAAGATCCAGCAAAAACACAGAGAAGAGTGACGCAGATGGTGAGTTTGGGATGGGTAGGAAGATACTCTTAGAGAGGATTTCACAGCTGAAATGAGTGTAAGACTTTTGCAGAATAATGTGGCCTTGTTGTAAACCACAACTGTGTTGAGAAAAGTGGGAGAGAACAGCAAGGAGCCTGGGCTGACTGAGATAAAAGAGAAGGGAGATGCTTGGAAAGTTTCTTCTCTTTGGAGTCTACATCACACGGCATTTTATACCATTTAACGCAACATTTATTTCTTTGCGGGCTTTGTTTTGCTAGTCTCATTGTATCAGCATGCCCAGAAAGGTTCCTTATTAATAAGATTTCTTGATTCTAAAATGCTGTGCCTATTAATGTTCTTTCTTTTTATCTGTGTATGTAGGCAACACTCCTCAGAAACCATCACCTTATGGAAAACCCTCAATGACCGTGCTCTCATCTGCAAAAGAAACAAGGTGGAACCATAAGCAAGCTACTCAACCTAACAGAGCACACCTTCTATTTATCTCTCTCCAAAAGTTCAGGAGATCAGAAAATTAGAAAGTTATCCACCAAAAAAATCTGTTAAAGACAAAAGAGTGACACATTTTCCTCTGAGGAGAGCATAATTCCTCTCTATTCACCTTATTCATATAATTTAAACATAAATATAAAAATTAATGTATTGTGTTTGTTTGCATATCATGCACAGCACACAAGCACAGTGAATTCACCATTACGAGGAAACTGAGGAAATCAGTCTACTTCAGTGGAAACTGTAGAATGCTTTTATTGTCATCTGGATTTTGTTACTGTTTTATTTAACATATATGCATAGTTTGTCTGAAAATTGTCACACCATTTATTTTCAAACTATTAAATAATACCTGAAAGACTGCATTTTAATTCCTTATAATAGCAAAGGCCTTTCCCCTTCCATCTTCCTTTATTATTACTGGAATAAATTATATTTTTTAGTTCTTTCATGTTTCAAACCCACAACAGAGGTGTGCTGTGTGATACGTTCCAGTCTTCCAAGATTACAAGTAAGCAATAAAAAGAAATAATTCTAACAAGATGAGCAATAAGCAGTCTTCACTGTGGCAACAGAAAGTATCTCTCTGCGTTCTCCATGGGGGCACCTGACAGAGATCAAGTGGTAAATATTATCTGTTCTGCAATAAAGTACATTATCTGAGTGGAAAACTCAAGTGCTTGGGATTTTTTAAAGAAAAACATTATTTGGTGGATAGATTGTTTTTAGACTGTTGCATAATTGACACCACTGAAAGAAAAGTACTAAAGAAGTGGAAGAAATTCTGGATTTGTCTTACAAATGAGGTTTTCAGTTAACAAATATGCTTTCCTCATGTTATTAATTTTATAATTTCTTTTCTAGATTGAGCAAACCAAGGTAAAATTACCTCAGTGACTTTTTTCAATGATCAGATTTTTGATAAATCTACATATTGATGTAGAATTATATTTACTATTACACAATGGGTTTTTTTTCCTTAAGAAACTTGATTATCTAGTGCTTCTATCTAGAAATTAAGAGGAGATAACAACTATGGAACAGTTGTTCCACTGTTATGCCGGTGCTAAGATTAAGAATAATTTTTAGATGCTTGTTTCTGGAGGGCTACTGCACATTTGGAGCATTGCAGGGATACAATCTCAGCCTCTCTCAACACTCACATCCTAGGAACGACTCCTTTGAAGGACATTTATGTTTAGCTTCCTTCCTAGGTAGATGCCAGTAACAGCTCTCACAGTTTATTATCATCATTATTTGTATAGATCTGATCTGAAATTTATGAATTAAGGACTAGCATATCCAAAAATGCACAGAGGTATATTTAGTTGAACATAGTTTAAGTTTTGTATGATGTAAAGAAGGATATAGCACACCTGCCACTTACACAGAAGTGTTCAGACTTGAGTTCAGTTTTGGGCCCTTCACTACAAGAAGGCCATTGAGGTGCTGGAGCATGTTCAGAGAAGGCAAAGAAACTGGTTCAGGGGCTGGAGCACAGTATTAATCTTGAAGAAAAGGGGGCTGAGGGGTCACATTATTGCTCTCTGCAACTACCTGAAAGGAGGCTGTAGCCAGGTGGGGGTCAGCCTTTTCTGCCAAGTAACAAAGAATANATAATAAGAAAACACATAATTTTAATTAAAATTTCTTATGCTTGATATTTTTTCTGAAGAAAGCCATTTCTTAATTTGTTAATTCCATCTGTAACCATCCAAATTTCTTTTTTTTTTCTGCTTGTTCTTCCTTTCTGACTTGCTTTCCTTTTGATTTGCTTTCTTCCTTCATATATGACAGATTTGTGACATCAAACAAAAGGTACCTTTAGCACTACAGTACATAGTTTTCTGTGTTTCCTGGAGAGTTAGTGCTGGACAGAACACGCACTTTATTCCTATGGTTGGTGAAATCACCCAGGAAAATGAGTGTTTAAAAACTTCCCAGGAACAGACTGACAACAAATCGTTGCTCCTTTTAACTCTTCTCATGAGTAATTAAAAAATGCTAGGATTCGATCTTCAGAGGTAGCAAATACGTGCAGCTTCATTAGTTTTTTCAGTAATAATGAAATATTGCACAAAGCAACTTTCAAAATAAATAGATCTGATGAGTGTTTGAGCTTTTTTTCAGAAAACTGCGGATTAATTATGATACAGATTTTTTATTAATTTTGCTTCTCTAGAGAAGTCAGATATTGGGAAATGTAAGTGTGATGCACAGCCTGTGTTCTGAACGTATGAAAGTTTTAATATTTTTTCACAGTCCCTCAAACAAAATTGTTCTGATTTGCAGCTCCCATTTATACACAGTATTTGCAAACAAATCAAAACAAAGCACTACATGGTTTCAAATGCATATAGTACAAGTGTGGCAGCAACACCATATCTAGTAAAACTCTTCAGAGTTTTTCTGAAAATATTATGAGAGGGATTTGGTGCTAAAAGATGACTATAGGCCTCATTGAAGCCTATAGTTTACAAGGGCAATGGAATCCTGACCATAGTCTGTGGACCGTAGACAGTGACATTAAAATACTTCTTACTTGTCTCAAAGGACTAGTGTGAAACGATAATCACTAATATTCATAAAAACACTTTGAGATCCTCACATGAAAAGGATTTTTTTTTTTTTTTNAGGCAAAGAAACTGGTTCAGGGGCTGGAGCACAGTATTAATCTTGAAGAAAAGGGGGCTGAGGGGTCACATTATTGCTCTCTGCAACTACCTGNAATGTTTGTGTCTTTGGTTTCAGTGTTCACATCTATCAGGGACTCACATGTTTCCAGAACTCAATTAGATCCCAGTATATGTTTCCTGAGAAAATCTTTTAAACGAGTAGGAAAAAAANGTCACATTATTGCTCTCTGCAACTACCTGAAAGGAGGCTGTAGCCAGGTGGGGGTCAGCCTTTTCTGCCAAGTAACAAAGAATAGTACAAGGGAAAATGTCCTCAACTTGCATCATGGAAGGCTTAGAACACCTATTAGGAAAAATTTCTTCACTAAAAGAGTTGTCAAGCACTGAAAGAGGCTGTTCAGGGAAGTGGTTGAGTCACAATCCCTGGAGGTACTTAAAAGATATGCAGACATGGCAGTGAGGGACTAGTCATGGACTTGGCAGTGCTGATTCAACGACTGGACTTGACAGCCTTAAAGGTCGTTTCAACCTATATGATTCTATGTGAGTGTAAATATATTTATGTATTTTTGTCTTAGTTTAGGGCAAAACCAAAACAATTTCGAATACCTTTCTCAAGAAAAGATCACGCCTCTTTTAAATTTAGAACAGCCATTTCTTAATTTGNAGCTTCATTAGTTTTTTCAGTAATAATGAAATATTGCACAAAGCAACTTTCAAAATAAATAGATCTGATGAGTGTTTGAGCTTTTTTTCAGAAAACTGCGGATTAATTATGATACAGATTTTTTATTAATTTTGCTTCTCTAGAGAAGTCAGATATTGGGAAATGTAAGTGTGATGCACAGCCTGTGTTCTGAACGTATGAAAGTTTTAATATTTTTTCACAGTCCCTCAAACAAAATTGTTCTGATTTGCAGCTCCCATTTATACACAGTATTTGCAAACAAATCAAAACAAAGCACTACATGGTTTCAAACGCATATAGTACAAGTGTGGCAGCAACACCATATCTAGTAAAACTCTTCAGAGTTTTTCTGAAAATATTATGAGAGGGATTTGGTGCTAAAAGATGACTATAGGCCTCATTGAAGCCTATAGTTTACAAGGGCAATGGAATCCTGACCATAGTCTGTGGACCGTAGACAGTGACATTAAAATACTTCTTACTTGTCTCAAAGGACTAGTGTGAAACGATAATCACTAATATTCATAAAAACACTTTGAGATCCTCACATGAAAAGGATTTTTTTTTTTTTTTCCAGTAGGGAATGTTTGTGTCTTTGGTTTCAGTGTTCACATCTATCAGGGACTCACATGTTTCCAGAACTCAATTAGATCCCAGTATATGTTTCCTGAGAAAATCTTTTAAACGAGTAGGAAAAAAACCCCCAAAAACCAAAAAAACTTGGTTACCTGTATATAAACCAGGCCTTTCTACCCTTGGTGAGGATGTTGTACTGTAACTGGTGTCAAAAGCACTAATGGAGAAAAAAAGCTGGAGTACAAATTATCGAGCAATCTTCAGAAACTAATTAAGTGAAGTTTGTCAAACTAAAGAGGCCCTAACCTACAGGGAGAGCTAATAGCTTTATTTCAAAGACAAAGTTACAGCTCCATGTAGGGCCTCTGCAACCCATCTAGTTCTTGTTGAAATAACCTACTTATAAAATGCCAAGACTGTTTTGTTTCTCTTTTTAGTTTTGTTTCACTAATATTTTATTTTAGTAAAAATTTTGCTTGGCTAACATGACAATGTGTGTGTGTGTGTGTGTGTTTAATTTCTCCAGCACCGTAGATATAAACTTTCTCCTAGCTAATATCACAAAATGTAACAAGGAGTTAAGTTGGAGTCGCAAAGTCTGCAGTTCGTAACTTGACATCCTGTCTTTGCAGAGTCCACTCTGCAGCTGACACAAAGCTCTATTTAATGTGCTGCCAATCACTTCTAGTCAAGTACAGTACCGTAAATCCTCTAGTACTCTTTCAAAATTATTTTGTTTGTATCTTTTGCCATTTAATCTGGTTTTCTCTTGCCGTACGGTGATGTGTAAATCCAAACAAAATTGCCAGTATTGGCTTCAGGAGAAAAAGTTGTCCTTTAAATTGCTTTCATCTTTTCTGATAGAATTCTAGGAAGTAACCAGCCTGCTAAAGTATAAAGAAAGAGGCTATGAAGTCTCTACGTAAGCTTCAAATAATCAGAAATATACCGTTAAATATATCTTACTAGTGCAGATTTGAAGGACAGAAGTTTACAGAACAGTTTAGCGACAGTTAATAGCACCAGTAACTCAGTTGATTCATCTGACAACTTAGGTGAACCTTTTCTTAGCCCTCCTCAGTTGTCCCTTAATCAGTCAGCTTTGCACCCACATAGGGTCCTCACTTGATTCAGTCTTCATCAAAACCAGCTTTCCTGGTTTTTCTTCTACCATTTTGTGGCCCACTTAGACCATCTTTGATACTATCTTTTTCTCAGCCTCTCCTCTTCAACCATTCTGTGCCTGCTTACAGTCTCTCAGTTTTCTTCTCTCTGCTTTCTCTTCCTTTTTTTTTCCTTTCCAGTTACATGAACAAGGTTTTTCTGCACTTAATGCTTCTTCCTTCTGTAGGTCTGTCCCATCATCACCAGCTGCAGTGCCTCCAGCTCTCAGCAAGAAGCAAATATCTGCACTTATCACAACTACGCTGACTTCCTTCACTTTGTACTTCATCTCTTGCTCCTCAGATCTGCATCCATCCTAGCAGAACAAATCATATCCAGGTTAGCAGGACCCTACATGGACAAACTGAGCTGCTATGGTGCCATTCTTCAAACCCTTTTATTCTTTCTACTTCTACTTTTTCTTACAGTATCCTGCCTTATCTCCATTCTCTCTCACTGGTTCCAATACACTCACTCTAATCTCCTCCTTCTTTCCTGACGGCCTTTTACAGTAGAGAACCACACAGTGAATTATTGTTCAGAAAAACCAGTACTGTACAACAAAATGGTTCAGTTTTTCCTATCACAGGAAAAAGTGTGTTTAACTCTGCTTTATTCTGCAAACTTGGACTTTGTTGCTGAGAATATTTTCAGTCGCTAGTCAGTATTAATTTCTAATCATATTCTATGCTTTTTCAAGCCCACTCTCTATGTTCAATGCTATTGAAATTACTGTAATTTAATTCCTTAAATACCTTCACAAGCCAAAAACTCTTCAAAGTAGATATTAACTGATTTATTGCCTTGACAGAGCTAGCTCATTTTCTTATTCTTACAAGTAGGACCTCTCTTGATTCTTGTTTACTCTGGTTTCCATATTTCCTTTCTGATTGGTCTTCCACTCTTGGACTGAATAGTCGTTATCGTCTCCTACAGATTTCTACGGGTGCTGTTAAAAAACAATTTCTCTTTCCTTTTTTAGTAGCACTAAGGGTGGCTGGAGCTAGGACTCACCTCTCTCTGTGATAAGGATTGCACTTAGTGTCACTTCAACCCAGAAGTTTGACTTTCTGGTGGTTATGTAGAGTGAAGAAGGGGAATGATGCAGAGGCCTCAGGCATGGGAGCTAATCTGGATGCTATTCGTCACATACCGCTGTTCTCACCTGTAGGCTCTTAATGAAGAGCAACTGGCAAACATGTTTTGAAAGCAAAACCTTACTTGTTTTCTTTTGAAGAAAGAAAATACTGGGATACCTCTCACAAATCCTCATCAATTACCACCTGCCAGCTCTGCGTCAACTGCCTGGGGATGAAGTTATTCTTTCTACTGTCATACTCCAAGTTTTTCACAGAACTTTTTTTTTCTTCCTCTGCAGTGGGAAAGAGCTGTGCCTACACTGTGGGAGAAGTGTGCTCAAGGTCTCCGAGATGCATACTGCAGTCAGAACTGGATCGTACCATGAGACAAAATCCGAAGAAGCCTTCTAGTAACCCTCACAAACACTGAGAAGAAGACCTATTCCCCAGAGATGCCTCTTCATCTATACATTCAAGAATTCTTAAACAATTTTAGTCAGAAATGGTGGAATACAACAATCAAGATGCACAAAGGTTTTCCTATAGGACCAGGAATGTGAAGCACACAGTGGAATTCCTCCATCCTCTAAAATAGGCACAAGTCATGTCACCATGATGGCCATGATTTTCACCTCTATTATTGTTTTCAATTTGACTGAGGCCTTAGGCAGATATTGTTGTGAAAAATAGGTCTATGTTTAGTAGATTCTTTGTGATACACTATTTCCTGAACATTTTTAATTTTTAATTTAATTTTTAATGTTCATGCTCTTTAGTATGCTGGTTTTCATAATCTTCTTTTAGTAATTTAATATCCCTATATTTTCAACAGAAATCAGTATATTTAGGTTTCTCATAAAACTATATTTTGACAGGATGCCTTTGCAGTGCATCTATGTTGTCTCATTATTCTTATGAAACATCATCTGTGTGATGGCAACAGAAAATACAGTTATAATGTCACATCTGACATGGTGGTTACAGAATTGGTTTTAGACCATGATGCTAATTTTGTTGCTCATGAGTCACAACCTGATGAGTGCATTTTTATCTGTGAGGCAAAGACTGGTGAGATTCCTCAGCAACTACTAGTATTGGTGCTGAAGCGAAAATGTCAGCAAATCTTCAGTTTCCAGATAGTTTCATGACATACAGCTAAATGAGGCTTACCTATAGGGATTAGCCAAATTTGGAAGAATAACAATAAGAAGATGAATGATACATTGGGTTTGATTAGTATAAAACTTTCTTCAGGATTGTCATGCTACACAGAATCCGTTGAGTGACGTGATTGTACCTGATTGTACTCCTTCTCATGGGTTGGATGGGGGGCTTAAGGGAGCAGAGGAATAATGTATTCTTTTTGGATCAAGTGAAAAGAGATGATTTGATTTTGAAATGAAAAAAAAATTGATTCATAATTTAGTTTAAGATATTACTCTTAAATTTTTGCCATTTTCAGTGGGAAATCTATCTAATTAGACAGTGAACCCACCAAAAAAATTATGCAAACACTGATATGAAAATAACATAATCAGGAAAATTCTTGGAGACTTTCGCTATCTATCATAAAAATGCTTAAAATTAACACAAAAATATCAATAAATAAATATCAAATGGAAAATTATCTTGTCTAGACAAAAGTTAATGCATTATGTGAAAGTTTTGTAATATAGGAAAATTTTAGTGAAATATTGTTACATGGCTTGGCTAAATAGAATAGCCAGAATGGTGTCTGAATATACATGTTGGTAATAGCAGATATCTGGTGCTGCATTACTACTTTTTAGCACTTATAGTGTACGTTAGAGTACTAGGGGCTTACTGCTCATCATATCTTTTGGTGGTTGGAGTAACCTTTTCTGTGGATGCTCTAAAGGCTGGCACATCTCCAGCTCTGTTTTAAGTCAACTGTGCCTGAGCTACCTGTCATCAACACAAATATATCTGTTTGATAGGCATAGAGATTAAGACTTTTCTTGTTCTTTATATATATATAGTAGAAGTATATACCTATCTAGTATGTACTATCATTTTTTTATTTAGGAGACAGAGAGCAGAATCTCTAAGATAGGATGTAATTAATTGATTTCACTTCCATTTAGTTCAGATATTTTCAAGACACTTTTCAAGAAAAGTGATGTGTTTTTCATGTGTTATACCCACAGTCTGACTCACACTCTTTCATGAAGTGCTGGAAAGAACAAAAGCCTTTGCTCAAAAACCTTGTGGGGAACAGTTTTCTTTTCTGTTAGATTCATACATTGCATGAACATTACCCTTTTATTTCTATGCCTGTTGTCAAATTTGAATGATCACTTTTCTGTTCTTCACCTTCTACAGCTTCTAAGGATCCACACAAGTGTTGACCAACATTGTAGGGCATTTCATAGCTTATAGGGGGTAGTAAACGAGAAAGTAAAAGGGCTTGTCATCTGTAATGAAAGGGACTGTAGTGCTCCCACCTTTAAATTTGTTGTTTAAATTTTCTCACAAATTGCAAAATTTGTAGTGGGAGCCAAGGTTTTTTGTTTCTGATACTGATTTAACACTGGTTTTATGAGTACCTATCAGATCCTGTTTAATTGTGACAGCAATTCCAGAGTCGTACATTCCTCTTAATCTGTTTTCCGGAATAAAATACTTCAAGAACACTAAAATTGATAAACTGCAAGAAAATTAATTAAGGAAGGACAAATATCCAATCCTCACCTTCATTTCATTTCCATTGTACTGGCATTTTAATCATCAATTCATTCACATCTACTGCTAAGAGTTACAGAATGTTTCTGCTTACAAATAATTTTGTTTACAATGACAACAACAATTTTGGACAGCAGGAGCAATTGCAGCTACAAGGAAGACACATGTTTCTGATCTCTTTACAACTGAAATAGTTGGTTTCAGAAGTAGACTGATCTAGTCAAATTTAGAGGCCAGCAATCTAAAGTGTTGAGGTAGTAGTTTTTCAGGTGGTAGAGAAATGTCAACCAGTCTCTAGACAGATGTGGCATCTAGAAGTAGAAATAATTCTGTTAGCTCTTCCTTTCCTCTTCTCTTCATTTTCTTTGCCCCAAATAAAATTATAATTGTTCAGTGACAATAATGAACAGGATTCATGAATCAGTTAATGGTAAGTTGATTTTTTGTTTGTCTTACAAACCAGTAGTTTTGAACCACTACATTCTTTAAAAGGAACAGAGTCTCTGTGTTCCAGTGAAATATGAAGCAAATGCTTAAAGCACAGCCCTAGATACTAAACTTCAAGTTATGACATTTTTCTACTTAGAGAGATTTTCTTGAGTCTCTTTTGGACTGAGAGACAGAAGAATGCACTGCCATACTAAACTCATCACAATAAAACATGCATTTTATTTTCCATGTTACCTTCTTATATTATAATTTTTTTAATATAATTTTAGAGTTTCTCATAGATTGCCCATAAAATTGCTTAGAATATTACAACTTCAGTATATGTTTCCTTTGTTCTCTTCATCAGCTTTCTTTAAAATAACTCTTCCCAAGATGATATATTGTGGGGACCTGTCCTGTTTTGGTGAGTTTCATTATAATTTAATTTCAAGCCTTTTATATTTTTCAGTATATATTGTTGAATATAAATTTTTTTTCATT
>VWZG01000752.1:20045-53018 GCA_013396735.1 Grallaria varia
CTGATCAAGGGGGAGTGTATTTGGTGTCTTGCTTACTGCATGTGAGTTTCTTCTGCATAGTAACTGCTTATGGTACCATACTGGAGAGGGATTAAGATGTTTTATATTCTGTGTGTGCATTGGAGAGGATGTGTTTTACCTAATCTTGTTTAGCCACCATGCAGACAGCTTTGAGGATTTTTTTTTTTTTTTNCCGTATCCTTTAAAACCTGCAGATCTTTGGAAAGGGAAAGTATTTCCATTTCTTTTGCTTGCTTTTCAAAAGTGCAGAGCTTGGCCTTTATCTTGAGGAGCAAAGAGGAAAATACTAAGCATGTTGCTCCTGCCTACAGGCCTGGTGCTTGTTAAATGTTTTGGGTAATTAAATGTAGGTGGGAAGGACTGAACTGCTCTCAAAAATTTGTCTTGATTTTTTTGTATGAAAGCAAAATAATACATTCTCAAGTTCTTTGATGCTAATTGAATAAAATATAAGTCTACAGATCCAGTGTCCTCGAAAGTATAGCAGATGTTCATTGCTTTGTCTTCAAACAGCCACGTCTGGCTTCTTTTTCGAAGCAGTGTCTTAATGTTGAAGGACTGACTGCTGCTTTTTTTTACTAGATACCATGTGCATGTAGAGGTAGAAAGACAGGGAAGGAAGAAAGCAAAATGATCACCTGAAATGATGGGATTATTTTTGAAGAAAGAAACCTGTTGCCGGTGTCTGAGATCTTTTAAAAATCTTCAAATGCACCACCACTATTTGAGCAAGGGAAAAATCGCAAGCATGCCCAAAGGGTTTGCAAGGTTTGAGCGATATCAAGGTAGCAAGTTAAAGAACTTGAAAGTTTGGAAGGATGCTAGAGGGCTACAGATGCACTAAGAAAGGCAATATGATTATTAGAAAGCAAATAGATAACTAGGGTGTTTCATGTCCTGCTAGGTTGATATTACCCCAGTAGCATTTTTATTTTTCTCATACCAGATTTTCACATTTTTAATCCTTCCTTGAGACCTGGTTCTGCACTTTTGTTGTCTTCATGTCCCTAACAAAAGGTGCTGCCCGTCTTTGTCTGAGACATGCACTTATAAGCATGTTGACTTCATAAATTCATAATGAAAGTAACAGTACTTTTAGTTACAGTGTGTCAATGCTACAGGCAAGTGACCAGGACTAGGTGAAAGACTACGCCACCAGCTATTCCCTGGTCTGAGGTTAGGTTATATGTAGACAGTCTAATAAAAGCTGCAGGAATTAGAAGATGCTGGACATGACGTATTACAATGTTAGAAGAAAAGATTGTTTACATACGTCTTGATTTAATGATTTATAGGTACTTGAGTGAGAAATGGCACAAATATAAAGAAAACCAAACTAGATTATTTGAGACTTTCTGGGTAACAGAGTCTTTCAAAGTCAACATGCCATCAGTAGGTAACACCCCCACATAAGGCAAAGATCACTTAGGTAAGAACATCAGAAACTTGGGAATGGATGTAGCAAAACTGGGATCAACAGGGAAAAGGTAGTTAAGGATGGGTTGTTTGGAGAAGATGAGACATTGGAAGGGAGGCTGAATGGAGGTGAAGAGGAAGATTAAGAAATAGAAAAAAAAGGATAATAAAGCACTTGATAAGTTTCATTGATTCCCATTCAAGGTGGCTTGTCAGAAAAGGCTGTACTCTCTGGGGAATGTTTATATACTGAAACACAAAAACAACAGATATCCACAGCTGTCAATGAGTCTTTTGAGTTTTAGCCGAATCCTAAATTAATGTTGCAAAAGTGAGGGAAAGACCTTACCCCATGTATTTTGTCATGAAGTTTGCAACTTCTCATAGATTTTGTTTCTGTCTTAGCAGATGTAGGTTAGAAACCCAGCTGTTACTCTAGTTTGAATAGGGTTAGGGTTTATTTTCATCTAAGAGAATATAGACAAAACTATTTACTAAACTGCTGGCTTATTTCAAGAAAGTTCTATTACTATGAAGTCATTCACCTTTACCTTTTATTTAAACACTGAAAATTATAAACATTTGAAAGAGATCAATTCAAGAGCCAAAACTCTTTCTAACAGGAAATCAGTGAAATCCCAGATAAATGAAATCTGAAATGGTGCCGTGCAGTTACAGTAGGAAAGTAACTGCAAGTTAGTAAAACTATTAAATACCTATTGAAGAGAAAAACAACATGACTGAAGAGGAAAAACTACAAGCAAGTTTAACATGGTATTAGGAGAAAAAGAGTACAAGAAATTCTTCAGTTTCAGAAATGAGGATAAAAAAGAAAGAGTATTTTGGGGCTGAAAATCACTGACTAGATTGGTAAGACCAGTTCTACAGCATGACACTATGTCCTAAATTAACTCTCATAATGGGTTTCAACTTCTTATTTTTTTGTTCAAATAAAAGAGAGACTTTCATGCTAGATGAGGATGGGCAAACATTGATATAAATTGTCATGAGAGATTGTGTATATTTGTCCCTCAAGACACTGAAAATCCTGCTGGACAAGGTTCCCAGCAACCTGTTCAAGCTGACCTTGAGTTGAATAGATGGGTTGGACTGTAAGGTCTCAAGAGGTCTCTTCCAACCTCAATAATTCTTTGATTAAAATTTTTTATGTCTTTTTTTTTTTTTTTTGTCCTCATTATTCCGACCGTTCCAGAATAGTACCAACTCAGTTGAGTTGATGGTTGTGGTTCCTTTTCTCAAATTATGCTGAAGTGTCTACTTTTTTTCTGAGTTGTGTTAATAGAGAGCAAGGCAAGAACATCCCTCACCAGATTTGTTTTGATATGTTAACACACTAAGCTCTTGTAACTTCCTGTCATGCAACACACACAGCACTATCTTCATTGTTTGTGCATCACTTTTAATTCCTCTTTCCTACAAATGCATATAAATTACAGTAGCTCAGTGATGCAGTCAGTCTGGAAACTCTGAGTCAGCTGCCAATGGTGCCAAAGCTAGGACTCCCTCCATTAACAAGATGAGTTCAAGAAGTAAAGATAGAGATGTAATTCCAGCTTTTAAGAAAATAAACTCTCTGAACACCTATTTTCCTGAAAGAAAAACAGCAATGTTCTCTTCCTAGGAGACCAAACCAGCCTCAGAAACATGTCATGATAATTGCAACAAAGGATATCAGAAAAAATGGCGAAGAATTCAAAGAATATGAAGCATATAATGACTAAGTATGAAAAAGTTCAAAATGATTGGCACTGTATGATACTGCAAACACACTCATACAACAGAATATTACTGAAAGAAGGCAAAAGCAGGGGAATTCGAACCCAATATGTATGAAGGAAAAAGGTGGTGCAAAAGGCTAGAGGAAATAGCCTTAAGCTGAGATAGGGGAGATTCAGATTAGATTAGAAAAAAATTTTCCTATTAGAGTGGTCAGGCACTGGAAGAGGTTGCCCAAGGAGGCTGTGGAGTCATCAGCTCTGAAGGTGTTTCAACAGGCATCTGGATCTGGCCCTGGGTGATGCAGTTTAGTGGTTTAGGCGTTACAGTGGTAGTTTTGGGTTGATGGTTGGACTGGATGAAACCCTCTTCCAACCTTGAAGATTTTATGATTCTATGAAAGTTTTTGCAAACTGTTATTCTATGATGCTGTTTAGCAGCACTTCCTCTTTAATATTCAGAAATGGGCTGTAGGAAATTCCTTTGTTACCCATCAAGGGAAAATTAAGTACAACACAAGAACTGTAAGAACTAATTAACACAAAAATTTTCATTTATTTGACCTTTATTTCTGTAAAGTCCCATATATATTTAAACTACTTCCGACCCAACCCCCACCGTGCTCCTTCTCCTGCAAGTTTGAAGGATTTAACCTGAGAGAAAAAAAGTGCATTGAAATGTCCAGGAGAAAGAAATACAAAGCACAGAAGACAAGGGAAAACACTGATTGAAAAACAATGGATTACATGGAGTGTGCTGAGAAACCTCCTTTCAACATCTATATCTCGAATTTGAAGCAGTCTTCAGGGACACCTACACAAAGGTGAGGAGACTGTAGCTACGCTTGCCTTGTGCAGCAATCAGCTTTTCTTTTCTTCTTATGTTGTCCTAAGATGTTGATACCAAAGGGCTAAACTATTAAGGAAAAAGGAAAGTAGACAGGATGTTGCCCTGAAGAGAGAAAGGAAATATAGAACACAGGTTCTGCCTGACACATATGTAAGGAATTTGGGGTCCTGGCAGGCAAGTATACAATACAGAATGTGGCTTTCTAATTGTACATTTTTAAAAATTATTTCCTCGGGGATGGCTTGTGGCTTCCACTGTAGCTTGTGGTATCCTGATGAAAAAGAAAGGAGGTGCAAATACAGCATCTCACTCTTACCCACTTACACAGAAGGAAGGGTGCAGATAAAGGAATCTGTTGTATCTCCATAAAGACACACAATAATAAATATGCTTTTTCAGCACTTTAAGGCTCTGAATCTCCACAGGTCAGCTTGGGAGAACCAAAACTGTAATGTTAGCAGCAGTAATACTATTAAATTTATATATAGTAAAATGGAAATCACCTTAAAGGACAGTAAAAACAGTCCTTCCCTGGATCAGCACAAATTTTCATTTTAGTAGGACAGCAAAAATACATTTAATATAAAAAATAATGTCCAAGAAGCATGAGATTTAGAGAATATTAGAAGAGAGTTAAGACAGTATATAAATCTGAGACTATTTCTTCCTCCATAATCTACTTGAAGAATTGTAAATAGACCAGAGAAAAGTCACATTTCTTTAGATCAAAACCAATGGAGGACATTTTGGCTACCCACGAACAATTCAGTTGGTTGACACATTCTGGCAGTGGTAGAAACAGAGATTTAGCTTGTATAAATTGGCTTTGATTCATCTGAAATTGCTGGACATAATAGCACATTTAAAACTACTCATATTCTTTCCTCTCAGTCACAAGTGTGTTGAGAACTAGGCTTTAGGAAATGTTATGCTGCAAACATTTCTGGACTAGTGGGTCTGTCTGACATCCTCCAATGATGCATTCATTGGAGAAATATAATTATACACTTACGGTGATGAAAATAACATTAACACTTGTCCTGAATAGGCTAAAACTTTGAAGGATGTTTTTCTTGCAGACCTGTATGGTTTCCCGAGTGAATTTCTGTCAAAACACATGCAATAATATAAAGAACACTGTAATGTTACTAGAATTGCCATAAGTCCTTTCCATAACAGCTGTTCATTATTCAATTACAATTTGGCCTTTTGGCTACTCACCAATTTAAAGAGAAAAATAGGATGTGCTCAAGGAGTGATAAACTACACTTTGTGGTTTGAGCCACTTCTTGGAGATGATCAAATCAAGTTCTAGCTACACTGGGAAAATAGTTAAATTTGGGTGCTGCAGAAGAAGTTCATCATTATCATGTACATATGGTATATATGTTACTGCATATCCCTATCAAAACATATTGTCCTTTAGTTACTGTAAGTCCAGTTCAGAGTTGGCTCACATCACATGCCTCACAGAAACATATGGTGTATGTCCTTGTGAGACTATATGGCAGAGAATTACTTCATCAGAGAAGCACAATTAAGAGTTTAGTTTTTAATCTATCTTTAAAACATACTAAAAGGTTATTTGCAGATCATCATCTAAATTAATAATAAGAAAGTTAAGAATATTTTCTCAAGAAAACAGTAAGTAGTAGAGATTTAGTGAATTGCACCTACATCTTCTTTCTGCAGTCAATGGTTTGTGGAAGATCCGATGCACGTCTGTGAAGGTCTAGAAATTCAAATAAGATCAAGCAGATAATTAGGGCAAAGACTGTAAGCAATGTATCAGAAGGAAAGCTGCTACAAACTATAAAAATGATTTACTGGTTTACTGGCTACTCTTTCCAAAATGTTCACCTATTTTTTCAGTTTATCAAGTGTGATACTTTTTTCATTTTTTTTTTAACCTACATTGACAAATGTGAAAATACCATCAGTATAATTCTCACAGAACGTGAGCTTTATGTATTTTTAAGGTATATATACCTACATTTAGTCTAATTGAAGTTAACTCAAATATAATTCCAGCTTTTGAATTTATTTGTTATTATTATTATTTGCTTGCTGTCTGTCACGTTTTTCTCAGGAGTACATATTTTGCAGACTAATTATTTTGATCCTCTTATTCCATTGCAAAGTCTACATCAAACAACAAAATTTTTGAACATCCCTTACACTGCAACTCAAATATTTGTAAATGTCAACCACTATTTCACAGCCATAACAGCTAAAAGAATTTTTCACCAAAAATAATGTTAAAATAGTCAGCTCCCAGTTCCATCTAACTCTCCTTATCTGAGTACACTTTTTGCATACATATATACACAAGAAAATAGTTTTTTTCCATGGTTTATGGACATGTTGGCAAATAATTTCTTCTCTGCATTAATTCTGGGTTTGAGAATAATTGAAAGATGTAGAGAACGAAATAAGCTGCTGCATTAGTTGGTTCTGAAGAAAAAATTCACATTATTTCCTCCTTTTAAACTGGTCCAGAAAGCCGGACCAAGATTCAGCCTCAAGGAGAATTTGAAGGTTTCAAATTACGAAGTTATCTTTCTAGTAAAGTTAATGTTGCTGTTTAGCCGAGATCTGCAACAATTTGAGACTTCGCCTTACAGTCTCTCTGGAAACTCTGCCATTCAGCTGCATTTAATCCCTAGGTCAAGTCATGTAGACCTATTTGCATCCATTCTGTTCAACTCTTATTCTGAATGCATCAAGGTAGACAGGATGTACAGATCCAAGAACACTCTCTGGGATAAAAGTTGTCTGATCATTGCTCCTGTCAGCACATGCTCTTTTAGTGTGCACCTCATTTCAACCTCATCTCAAAAGGTCTAAACCTCTTGGAATACCAAATACAATGCGGACCACGCTCATCCTACATGTACCACAGAGCAGACAGTCTGTTTGCCAATAGTTGAGTTCTTCCATCAGGATAAGTATCTAGATCACATGGAAGCACAATGTGGGGGCAAAGCATTCTGCAGGCAGTGTGGATACCAGTGGGATATAAGTTCTGGCACTGAAGATTCCCATAAGTAAGAAAAAGAGGCAGAGCAATAAAAAAGGAGCCTTATATGTCTCCAGCACACAAGGATTGCTGCTCAAGGGCTGCTTTTCATCTGGTTTGACCTACAATTGAAGCATTTCTTATACTATGAACAAATGACAGCTGAGGTCTGCAGACCAGAAATAGGATGAAACTAATATCCAGTGGCACTCCTTTGTCTAAAAGCTTATCCAATTTCCTTTTCTTTTAGAAGCAGATGCTGCACTGAGTAGTACCCTATTAGTTGGTACAACAACAGGCAGTATCCTGGTAAAAGAAGGTGTATTTCCAGGTCCAAAAGTCCAGGTGGGCCAAAACTTGCACTTAACCCCACAAATACTTTCAGTCTTTATCCTGTACAATGTTGGCTGTCTTGCACTGCATGCTGTGAAGGTGGGACAGTCCCTGAAAAGTGTGACTATCATTGTGTAGCCTCATGTATTTAAAACGTTCATCCTGTGCTGGACTTCTAAGTGGAGAGGCGAATAGAATATGTCCACAGGAATGGACATACAATGATCAGCTAGTCCAACTGCCTGACCAATTCAGGGCTGATCAAGTTAAAGCATGTTGTTATGGGCATTGTCCAAACACGTCTTACACAGTGCCAGGCTTGGAGCATCAAACGCCTCTCTAGGAAGCCTGTTCTAGTGTTTCTTTAGCTTCATGGTAAATAAATGCTTCTTAATGCCCAGCCTAAACTTCTCCTGGTGCAGCTTTGAACCATCCCCACTATTACTGAATACTGGGACTAATCAGTAAAATGGACAATTTCCTACCTTTCAGGAAAAGAGACTGAATGTAGACACATCACTGTCTATGCAGGACTGCTTGAATCCACTTAGAATGTTTTATTCCAGAACTTAGAGGGGAACATATGGTAATACACAGTAACAGTAAGAGATCTTTCCATCCCACACCGATGGCATTACTAGCTTGAAACCCAACTAATATGACTTTGAAAGCTTCTCCTTTGGAGCTGGAGTGTCTGTGGAGGTAGGTGGTCGTGCTGGTTTAAAAGTAAACCCAACTCAAAAGAGTTTAGAAGTCAGAACTACAATTTAATAAAAAGATTACAATAAATATACTGATACAAAAGAAAATTGGTTTTAGCCCTCAAAACCCAGCTGTACAACCCAGCCCCCTGGGGCACAAACAGTATGGTGCTCACCAGCCCCTGTGCTGAGCACCACGTGGTCCCCCTGAGTCCAAAGCAAAAAGAAAAGGAAAACTTGCTTTCCTTCCAGAAGGTTGGTGGTCGCAGTCTGGTTGAGAGTAGCAGTTGGACTCCTGTTGAAGTTCTGGTCCTCCTCTCAACCTGGCAAATGAGTGCTCCAGTCCCCAAACCCCAAGCTTNGAACCCTCTTATCTCTGTTTTCTCATGCACCCAGTTCATAGCCTGAGTTGTCAGGTGTGTCCTGGGCAGCTGTTGCAAACAATGCATCATTAACAGTTCATGATAAATGGCAGAGAGGATATAGAATACACAGTTTCAGCTACACCCACACAGCGATAAACTGGTCCCAGCCACTATAACTAGGACAGTGGTCAATGGATTATGGTTGCTACAGCTGACATTTCTTTTAGTTCATTTTAAAAATCAGTAATGAAGTATATTTTATGGAATAACTCATTGAAAAAGATTTTTATTGTCCTGAATGAATTGTTGGGGGTCTTTTGTTATTTTCTGATTAGTGAATAATAGGAATATTTATTTCACAGTTGTACTAGTCTTGGCAGAGCAGTATTAGCATTTCATTTTGGTTAGCAGCAGACAGTAGTTCCTTCAGTCTATTTCCATGGGACACCAACAGGAAATATGTGCACAGTCAATGTTATATAGAGGAACTAACTTCCAGAGCCTGAATTTCTTTGGATTCCCTTACAAATAATTCTGAGTTAATATTTAATACTTTATAACATTGAATGGGAGCTGGATACTAACAAGGCTTTCCTCATATTTTGTTATCCTGGATAGAACTTGTTGAAATTTTGCTTTACGACATCTCAGGGTTTCATATAAGCTTGCATCGTACAAACTGTAATCATTACAAAAATATTCAAATCCTCACATGGTTAATTTTATCTTAGTGCTTCTTCAGTCATAACTCCATAGCCTCCTGTCCTGGTTTCAGCTGGGATAGAGTTAATTTTCTTCCTAGTAGCTGGTGCTACAGAGCTGAGTTTTTGCGTTTAGTATGACAGTAATGTTAATAACACGCTGATGCTTTAGTTGTTGCTCAGCAGTGCTAACCCCAAGTCATGGGCTTTACAGTGTCCCACACCCTGCCAGTGAGGAGGTGCACAAAAAGTTGGGAGAGAGCATGGCCAGGACAGCTGAGCCAAACTGGGCAAAGGTTTATTCTATACCGTAGCATATCATGCCCAGTATACGAACTGGGGGAAGCTGTCCAGAAGGAGCTAATTGTTGCTTGGAAATGGGCTAGTCATCAGTCAGCAGGTGGTGAACAACTGTATTGTGCATCACTTGTTTCTTTTGGGTTTCATCTTTCTCTCTCCCTCTCCTTTTTTTTTTTTTTTTAATTTTTTAAGTTATCACTATAGTTTAATTTTTTCAAGTATTAAATTGTTCTTAACTCAGCCTACAAGTTTTGCTTTTTTTCCTGATTCTCCTTCCCATCTCACTGGGGGCAGGGAGTGAGGAAGCAACTGGATGGTACTTGGTTGCCAGCAGGGGTTAAACCTCAACACCTGCACACAGAAATGAAATCAATGGAAAAACTGCAGCTGAGATTTGCAGGACTTTTAGGACATAGGACTTTTCAAAGGACAAATCTGGGACACTGTTGTGTTTTGCCATCTGATGCACTGTATCATTGCAACCCACTACTAAAACATTCTAATTACATGTCAGCATGCTATGCCAGAGAGTGAGATATAATTATGCTGATCCATCGCTAGCTAAGTTTAGAGTCTTCTCAGTTGTCTGTAGCCCTTGCTGCTTCAATAGACAAGGCTACTCCAGTGATATTGGATTACTTGAAACAGGTAGCAGCAGCCAAGAATTTCTAAGACTTGTACAAATTTATTATAAATGAAGTACTGGATGCATCCATTTTCTATCAATTTTCTTTTTTTTTTTTTTTTCTTTTTCTTTTTTTTTAAAAATAAGTCACTTAGCCAAGGCTAGGTTTGGGGGAATAGGTAGGAAGAGTCACTATTTGGGAAGACATCTTTTGAGGCAAAGTTTTTTTGTTCATAGGATCCTAGCAGGAGATGTCTACATAATTTTATCATAAACTATTGAAATGGAGTCTAAAGTCTTTCTGTCCACAACTTCACCAGGGTACTGTGAGTGATAAAAAAGAAAGGATCAATCCAGGTGCACTGGACTCTCCTACTTAATAAATAATTTCTGTCTAAAGCAGCAAAAGACCAGTCTATATATTCCATACATAAAAGGGGTCCCACTACTTTGTTCTCTGACTACATTTTTGATGATTTCAGGCTTGCAGTTTTTGAGAATATTGAACATTCCACATTGCAAGATAGTAAGATTTCAGAGCTGAAACTGGGAACCACAGACCAAGTCTGGACTGCACATCAGGCAAGAGTTTTTTATTCTGTATTCTCTTTCCCCTTCCCTTCCCTTCCCTTCCCTTCCCTTCCCTTCCCTTCCTTTCCCCTTCTTACAGGAGCAAGAAGAAAGTCCTTGAAGCACATACATCACAGTGCATTCAGTTGTTTTACAACATAAAAGACACTTGCAGCACTGTAGCAATAGACAGTTTGGATTTGAAATTATTTAATAATAACAAAACTTATTAGTTAATATGATTATATATTTTAAACAATTTAACATAACATATTTAAAATATTACAGATCCAAGTTTTGTTCTGATAAATGCATCTATAAATAAATAATAAAATGCATTATAGATTTTAAAAATTCCCTAGTTTTATCATATCTAAATAAAAATATCCTCTGATATAAATCTGGGGTAACTCCATTAAATGCTTTTACCTTCAAAGAAACATTGCAAAGGGAATGAGTCCACACTTATGTCTGCAACTCAGATCTGTAGCTGATGTGTCTGTAAGGCTAGATTCAGAGCTTCAAAGGCCTTATGGCCTAAGTCATGCTCATGGACAAAGAAAGATGATGTGACTGTGATTTTTCATCAAATAGGCCACCTCAGTCTTTTGTTTCGCTCATATCCTGAAAGCTCAGCAAGTCCTTAAATTTCTTGCTTAATTGAGGGGTCTGTACCATATGCTCATGAGTCAGATTCACTCAAAAAAGTGACCAATATTATCAAAATGATAAATGGCTGGAAAGCTCTCAAGGAAGAACATTTATCTTTTCAGTTGCTAAGAGGAGCCTTTTCAGAAGATACGTTTTCAAGATATACATCTACATTTTTGAAAGTTATGCCCATTTTTTGTTGAGAATTTCTTTGCTATTGTTTACTCCACCGCTTTTATAAATTTTACATAACTAAGTCAAAGATGAGGGTCCCACCATGCAATGACAGGACCAGGAATGTATTTTGTTCCTTATACAATTTATATGTACTTTAAAATATTGTATTTCATGGTTTCAGTAAGAAGATGACACAGATGTTTCAAAGAGCTTGCAAGTGAAGATTCTGAGCAAACTGGTTTTAAAACAGAAACATAAACTTTTCAAGAAAAATAATTCAAACGGAATTTCCAACATTTTCTTATTGCAATTAGGCATATAATAAAAGGAGATTTCTGTGTAAATATTAATTTGTACTCACAGTACCTAGTACGGCTTTTTCTCTTTCATCACTTCAAACATTGTTTTACTTAAATAACTCTAATTTTATTTAACAATATTTCCTTGTATACAAAGAAGTTCATGAAATATATTACAATCAGATAAATATTTTAACTTTTCTTTGAGTTTTAGAGTAAGTTTCTTTTATTTTGATCAGATTTACTGTACATTGTACAATCACCATAACACCCCAAAGGCATGCAAACCTTCTTCCCCATGGGAGTGGGAAAAAAAAGAAAAGTAATTCAATCAACATGGAATTTGATATAGATCAGGATTAACTTTTTTAAAAACAAACCAAGTACAAATAAATATGAAACTCTTTATCTCTTCCTTTTCATATTAGCCAAACCATGCTTCATAATAAACACTGCTTATATAAGGCACACTATGCAAATTCCCATGCTCTCTGGAACCACTGGAGACAAACAGTGTCCTGTGGCTTTCTTCCCATAAACAATTATCAGGCTTTTTGTCCTGTGGCATTTGCCTCTTATTCTTTCTGTCTTCTATGCGGTGTTGAACTCTCTAGAAGTCTTTTCTGTTACTAACACAAGTATCTTGTATGACTAAGACCTGAACTATGAAAGAGTCTTTTGCCAGTCATGGGGGTAAAGGGAGAAGGGGAAGAGGCAAGTAATTGGGGTAAGCAAGGCAGTTGCTTGATTCTGAGAACTGCAAGCCCTGTTTCCTACCATTGTTTATTTCACCTACTTACTCAAACATATCAAGAGACAATCCAAACAGTCTGAACTAATCAGGAGTATTTACATGATCTTCTTAAAAATACAGTTACTGCCCCAAGCACATTTGAAGTAGGTGGCCAAAATGAAAGCAACATTTTTGAAAAATCTTACTGTAAAAAAAGAAAAAAGCAAAATCATGTAAATCTGCTTTTGTGATGGTAATGCACGGTGTTGCGGGGAAGAAATGTGCAGCCCTTATATAATATGATTCTTGAAAATATAAATCCCTTCACTAAAGTGCGTAAATAAAGTACTAGAGATATATATATTAAAAAAACAAACAAAAACCAGAACCAAAGCCTACCAACCAAAAAAACCCCCAACAAAACAACCAAACAAAACCAACAAAACAAAACAAAAACCTGCACAAAAAAAACCCCAAAAAACCCAGATGTATTTGGTAGGAAAAAAAAGAACCTTTCTATTTTCATACAACTTTTGCTGAAAATCACCAAAACTGAAGCATTCTGTTTCTGTTAAGAATCACAATGCTAATTGCCATTTAAATTTAGAAAGGGAACAAGAATCAGAAAAAACATTTCCTAAAACTTTAAAATCTTCATATTCTATCAAGTACTGTTACTTGAATGTGATGCCATTATTTCATCAGTCCCATGGCTCCTCTGTTTTGAGAAGAAACAGTGGTTCCCTTCTGTGATCTCGGTAGCTTCGAGTTTCCTTTGCAGAAGACAGAGAAGAGGTTTCCAATTATCCTTCCATATGTTTCTGGCCAAAGTGTCCAACTTGCAAAGAGCACAGAACAACTTTGTGTGATATGTGCCCTGTTGTTTACCCTTCATTCCCTCTCTAGGTGAGCACTGAAGAATTGTTTTGGGTTTTGTTTCAAGAAGCCAGAAGTCTCCTGGGGCTCTTAATCTTCACTATGTTAAACTGTATGTAACTTCCTCAGGTATCTCTTTAGGTCTTGCACCAGCATAATCATTTTCAGTCATGCTCTAAGGGTTAATGAGTGTGCAGCACATCACGTTGAGAAAGTACAATCCACTAGATGCCCTGCATGGAGTCTCAGCGTAGACTTTGCACAGCAAATACTGGACATTAAAATGTTCACTACTTTGTGCACTATAAGCAGGTACTTTTCTTGACTATGCATTGATTCCTAAAAGAAACACTAGAAATTATTCATGTTGAGCAGTTAATCGAGGAATTGAACTTGATGTATCTGAATCGATACTGCTTGAAGGAGAGTTTCAGTTGAGCACTTTGAGCACACCCACCAAACCAACTCTCAGACATTAACTAAGGTCCTTCCATACCCAGCACCTCAATCTCCTAATGCAGAACCAACTCACCGTCTTCACAACAATTTTGCATGCAGGATGGTTTGAACCACTGAGGGGAATACTCTATTCCATGTTCTAATTAGATGAATAAGAAAATAATTCACATTCACCAAGTTCAGAAGCTGATACTTAGCAGCAGAAACACATGGGAACATGTTTGCTCAGTCAAAAATGTGTCTGTTAATTGTTCTGAGGGGACACACCATAACATTGCAGTCATAAAGGCTGTTTCTAAAGCTTCTGGTCAATAATACCTGTTGCATGAAAATCTCTGTGTGTGTCACTAGGTGTCAGCTCATGATATCAAAGTACTAACAGAGACTTTTGTTAGGTTTTTAATTGTGATTAGCCTTGTTGTTGTGCTCTGATCCTGCAGAAGCCAAGTACTGATATCATTATTGATGGGTGACACTTGTCTATAAGTGCCACTTGTTAGCTACACATTCCACAGATCTTTCTTGGGAACCCCAGTGGAAATTTCAGTAAGTTGATGTTGATCACAAAGGGCCTATGGCATATATCAGTGATACCATGTCTATACAAGAAGCCACAACACCAAACTCCAGGAAGTTTTCCATAAAACAGGAGCTACTACCTCACAAAATGTGAAGAGGGTATCATGCCTCTGAGATCCTCACAGTGTACAGAGATTCCTGTCAACACTTTGAAATTTCAATTTAAATGGCTGCTTTTATGAGGATCTACTTTTTATAGAATGATCATTATTTTATATCCTTTTTACAAAATAAGAACACCACATTTTTTCTCCTCTGTTTCGGTACCTCCCTGTTTTTCTGCAGATCAATGATGAAGTGAGTTTCTGATCACAAAAAGGGGAAAATTAATCTTGCTAACTAACAGTCCATATTTTTCTAGAAGACAAAATAGTGTCAATAAGACCTTCAGTCTTCTCCTAGGTTCTGTCCCATTGCTGACTAGTGGGAGCTGGCAACCAGCAGATGCAGAAGAGTAGGAAATAAACTATTGTTGCCCAAGGGTTTTGAACATTGTAGCTCCTGGCATAACAGGGCAGATTAATGAGGCCAGTGGCAAAGTGAAATTCTAGGTTTTTTTGGCATTTTACTTGTGATAAACATTCCCTCTGAGCAGGATAGCCTCCTGTGATGACTTAGAGACATATTAAAGATGTTAAGAACAGCTTTCAGGGTGCAGGTGATCATTCCTTTGTAAAACCTCAGAAGACATTTTGATTTTTCATGAGAGCACCACCATAAGATGAAGGCACCCAAGGCTGCAAGAATTTTTTGAATGTAGGCCAAGTTTAAACAGAAGCAATAAGTTTGTGCTTTGTTGGTTTTGCCATATATTTCGTTACTTATTATGTATCAGTATTGTTTTCACAGGATTTTGATTCAAAATACCCAGACACAATGTCTTTTGAGGACTTCCACTGACAGTAGTGATGAAACCACTAAATGATCACGCGGATGAGATCCTCAATAAAGAATGCAAGTTTTGTTGCCATTAGCAGGCTCTTGGAAAGGAGAAATAAATAATATTTTTGAAATGGACAAATAAAGTAAGATCAATGTTTGCAGATATGTAAGGATGTTGAAAAAATAGCCATAGTTAATAGGTATATTATTTAAAGTGTTTCACAGCACCAGGTCACTTACACTTGGCCTGATTTATGGTTTTCCTCAAAACATTCTCATTCATTTTGAGCTTTAACATGCTCGTCAGAATTACTTAAGCTAATCTGCTTGCTTGCTCCTCTAGCAGCTCTTGGTTTGATGTCTGCTTAGTTTCAGACTTTGTATTCAACAAGCTCTCTAGTTGCCCCAGCAGTATGACTCACATACAGTACAAGGCAAATGCCAAGATGCTGCCAGTCACAAGAAACTGATAGAAGTGGAAGGGAAGTATTTGGTGGTTTCTTTTTCTGACCACAGGGTGTTGATGGAAAGAAACAAGGCAGGACAATCATGCTGCTTTCACGTTTTGCTCAAGTGCCAGGAGGCGGTTCTTTCACAGTCACTGCAATTGTTCCTGTTTAACATGGAAGCCTTAAGCCAGACATAATTAGACTTTTTCTTGACAAATCATTTGTGCAAAGTCTTGACAGGTTGAAAACTGAAACGGTTGTGCTGCATTCTTCAGGGTCTGAAACAGACAGGATTACAGAAAAATGAAAGCAAGTACTGTGAAAGCAATAACTTGCAGAAATATGTGTCTAGCACGAGTACAAAGTCTATGTCATGTTTGATCAAAACAATTAGACAGAATATTGTCTCGTGCTTTCCTGGTGTTATACTACAGTATATTAGTAATATATAAGGGCTGTATTTCAATAGATAAATTCTGTGCCAAACGAGATGCAAGCAAGCACATGAAAAAATATAATATGCACATATCTGATACTACTGCAGAGCAAAGTAAGTGTGTAACTGTTACATTTTTCGCTCATTTAACAACTGAAAGCTTCTCCTAGTAAGATGAGCTATTGTGCTGGAAAAAGAAGACTCCATGAAACTGTTATCAGATAATGTCAGTACACTTGTGGAAATGATCAGAAAACTACAGAATCATTTAGACTGCAAAAAAAACCTTAATGATTTGCTGCATGTAAGATATTAATTTTCTTCCTAAGAAGGCTAGTATCATCAGTATGTAAGACTTGCTCAGTTAAGTCATAGTTAGCACAGATGTAAAAGTTTTGAACTATTTGAAAATTTTTTTAATCAGTACAGACTGAACAAAATCCTCAAACATCTTAGTTTGCAATCTTGCTTGTAAATACCATGACTTTTCAGAAAATGTAAAAAATTAGATAGAGTTTAACAGTAGATTTATAGTTATAAGGAAGACTTTTATGAAACATAAAACAAGAAGCTCCCCTAGTACATTAGAATGCAAATAATTGAATCAGTGCTTTTCATAATGCATACTGAATGTTGGGTGAAACAGAATTACTGATTATTCCCTGTAACATCTTTTCATGTTATTTCACAAAATGCAGCAATTTGTAATGAAACTTTCTGGTAAGCTAGTTCTAAAGCATCATGCAAGATCTTTTCCTCTAGTATTTTCCAAGATATTATCAAGAACTCTGTGTAATATAAATGTAGGAAAAGTACACTCTACAGTCACAGGTGAACTTTCAGCTTTTTTGTGGATGAACAAAATTCTCTTAGATGTTGTCAAGTCTGTGTCATGTTCTGCACATTCAAACAATAAAAGAATGTAATGAAATAAATTATCAGCCACAGCTTTCAAGTTGAGGTCAAATTTTGCAATTGCACCATGATATGGTTCTGTTGTACCATCGTATGTATGTGCCAAAACAAAACAATACTGCCATAATAAAGCTGTAATGTTCAAATGTAAGTCATCTACGTCTCGCATAATATATGTGTATTCAAATGATCCCCAAAGAAATGTTCTTGCAGGAGTAAAAATGCATGTGCAAATTCACAGGTCTTAGAGATCTTCATGTTCTTAGTTCTTTCACCAACTATGGTGAGAGGGAGCTTCATGTTTCTTTTTTTACGTCTTTCCTTAACAGCCTATATTAGTAATCACATTTCAGAATTACCTGAGGTATCAATATAATTTTTTGTCGAATATTGAGACGAGTAACTTCTTTGTATCTCAGTTCATCTTTCTGTTGTCATGTCCTCTATCAGTTCACTGAGTGGTTACGATATCATACTGATTTGTGCCTTCATACCTTTTGTCTCACATGACTCTGCCTTGCTCTCGGTAATCAGCACTTCTTAAATATAAATTGACCTAATCCTCAGAAGATTATAGTTAGTAACAAAAATGTAGTTAATAACCCAAGAAAAATTATTTCTGCCATATATATTTTGTTTTTTCCCCTGCAGCTACACAATAGTGTAATTCTTGTTCATCATGAATATGAGTTTTACCTTTGGCAGCTTGGAAATGTATTCTTTTAATTACTGTAATCTAAACTGGTTTAAAAAACCAAAAAATTTTGCTAAATCTGTTTGACTCAGAACATATCCTTGTAGTTCACTCAGGAGTGCTTTTGCATGGTATAGAATGGATTACTTAGATGTAGCAAAAGTTAGAAATCAGTGAATGATTTGTGATAATATGTAATTTATTAAAGATTTACTTACAAACCCTGTGTTAAAGAGTGTTAGGATAATCTCTATTTTATTATTTTAAGCAGTGCTTTTCACTTTGATTGCATGTAGCAATTTCTCGCCTCCAGAGGAGGCCTAATTCTTTTCTTTTTTTTTTTTTGGCCATAATAAATCCCTCCTGTATTTTTCCTATGAATGTTGCCTTCTTCTAGCTGTACTACATTTCTGAAGTTCAATCCTGCAAAGTTTCACTTCCCACTCCTCTTTCTAATGTTTGTTAGCATGGCTGTTCTTAAACATGTTGAATTATGGAAACAATGAAAGCAAGGGTGCCTATAGGCAGCTCAGTCATGTGTGTCCATGTGAAAGTTGCCAGCACACTGCCTGGGGGAAGCAACCTTTCTGTCTTGAGATACCAAGACATGCTGTAAGCATTTTCTAGGAGAAAATGTGTCTCTGTTTTAAGTGTGAGAATGAAAAGAATAAGAAAAAATAATATTAAGCCCTGAGAATAGCATGGGTGCATGTTTATAAGCCAGGTCCCTGGTAAGCCATGAGAGCTCTATTTTTTGAGTCTGTGACAAATACTGTAACTTTAAAATAACTGAAATATTTTTGTGTCTAATGATTGACATTGCGCCTCAGAGTATCTGCCTAGGTTGGGGCAGGTGTAAAGGTTGTGAGATAGGTTTTTGAAAGGAAAGATAGGAGTGAAATCAAAGTGGTACTGGCCAGGGTTGTAATTCATAGTCAAATGGTGTCTGTATATGAAAATTTTCCAGCAATGACACCTTCTTTCTGAAAGACATTGACTAAATAGGAATAAATACAATAAATTCTGCACTGAGATGTAGATATCCTCTTGGTTGTTCATAGTAGTTAAAATTTTCTTGCCAAAGTAGCAAAAACTAAAACCAAATTGCTTGGGTTAATAAAAGAGCCAATTACAAAGCTGTAAAGGTCTTGCTTGATATTATTTTTAACGTAATTCAGTATTATAGCCAGTCAAATACACATCTGGCCACGGCCATTGGAGAAAAAAAAAAGTTGCCATATTCCAGTACACTCTGAGAATGACAACTGCTGCCACTCTTCTGCTAAGCAATGCACATGTGGATGCTTAACACCAGCACACAAATCCATGGGCTACATCCCTGGTCATGTGGTTTTCTCTCCTCCTCAACCAGTGAATTCTATGTGCTATAAAACTTCTCTGCCATTAACCTGCTGTCCCTGTGCAACAACAATACAGCAAGAAGAATGATTTTCATTCCTTAGAAAGCTGCCTAAAATCTCATTTTTGTCTTCTATCACAGCTCACTTTAGGTTGCCTGAACTTGCATTAAAACTTAGCTGAGAAAAATTGGATCTCAGTGATATTCACTCATTGTATTATCATTTATTTTTGTGATCCCAGTGCTAGAGAAAAACTTTTTTTATGTAAAATGATGATATGGTTAATGTGAATAGAAAAGGCTGGAAACAGACAGCAAGAGTAAAAAGGAGTAAAGGAAATTATATTGTTTGAAATACAACCCAGAAAATAGGCATACTTAAGCCTGGTGCTGCATGAAGACTCATCCAATTTTTCTCATATGTAAGCTTAGGAAAATAAAGACATAAACACATATGAAATTTTTATTTATATTCCACAGTCACCAAGGAGAAGGCAAATTTTCAAAAACAAAGTGAACACCCTTGTAAATAAAACCAAAATATCCTGAAATTAATTGAGACAACAGGAACAAATTTCTCTTGATACTAATGGATTTGGGATTAAGCTGTAAAAAACAAACTGGAGAGCGTACTCCATAAAAAAACAGGAGTATAAAACACCAAGTTTGACTCTTGGGAAAAATAGCCAGTGAGCAATCAGCTCTGGCATTGATGGTGTACAGCACCCTGAATAAATGCTGATGGCAGTGCTGGTACGCACTGGGGAATGAGTAACACAAGCTATCCACAGCGTAAGCTGGCATGAGTTTCAAGACAGGATAATACAGCACCCTAGAATAAAGGGGATGTTGGGGGACAAGAGTGCTTTTGCTGCAAGGAGAACATTTAGTTTCCAGTAAAAACACAATAGGAACCACCTCAAATCCAATTCATTGAAAAGACTGAGCAAGCAAATCAACTTTGCACCATGCTATGACTATCTACTGACTTGAGCATCATTGGAATAAATTAATTTTACTAAAAATTTTGTTCTGCTGTCAATAGAAATGTAAACAGAGGATCTTGTCAACATGAATGTCCCAACAATGCTACAGTAGATGAACAAATCAGGGAAAGATGCTACTTATAAGACTACAAATGAAAACGCAAATTTCGTGAATAATGCCTGGAGACCCCAAAAATTTTCAGAGGTCTGGGACAGTATGGTGTGAATAATATCGCTCCATAGCCAAGCATTCACATGACAGCCCAGCTATTTCAAGCAGTCTTAGTGTAGAATAAATTTGATAATTCAATCTACAAGTTACAACAGCAATGTCTGGGTGATAGAAAGAAAGATATACCTTGTGTTTTATAAAGATGTGTACTGCCTTCTAACAGAGACAAGAAGGCAGTACAGACTTCAGAAAAGAAGAAAATACTTTTTTGAGCAAAGAAAACAGAAAGGTTTAAGAGAAGAAAGCAGCCTTAGAAGAAAGTCTACCTAGTAAAAATGATGGTGTCTTAATTTCCATAAATGAAATGTTTACTTAGTGGGTATGCTCTCTAGTGGCAGTAAGTTGTACTGGTCTTCAGCACACAATACTGGAGTGATTAATTTCTACAAATTTAAAATGTAAAATATGAAAAAAAGGAATTATTTGTCCATGACCGTACATCATATGACTATAATAATATCTAGTTGGACTGCTGGACTCCAGGAGATTCCACCAGAAGTATAATGTCCCAGAACTCCCATCATTATGAGTTGCTGAACCGGGGATGGGGAAACCCCGCTCAACATACACTGCAAGAAACGTCGCAATTAGGTTTTTGTGGTCCTTCCTCATGCTACCACCTCTGACACAAAGTCAAACATTAGGAAAGCAGTCATGCAACTGTATTGGTGACAGAAAATGAGACAGAGCAGGGTGTCATCTGATTATTCAGTGTCCAATACCTCAACTCCATCCTCTGTATGAGCTCATACATCTGACTGCCAGGGAAATAAAATATGGAGATCCTTAGGGCTGCTAATGACAAACCAATGTTGCCTTCTCATAGCTCCTGCAGAAAAATTACTAGCCAAAAGTAGAAACACTTCAGCCTCAAGTCTGCAAATAAGGCAACAAAATATTGTAGTTATAGTTTTAGAATTCGTCAGAATTTTTCTTTCCCTACCAACATAGACTTTGGGAGCAGACACCCTTCTCAACAAAAGACCCGGCTAACGATCCAAATTCCAACCTGATGGCTGGGAGAAAAATTTTTTTGTTTGTTTTAGGAGTTGTTTTTTTTTCTTCACTTCTTCGGCGGCGGTTTGAAGGAGGAACCGGCTCAGAGGGATTGCTACAGGTTTTGGCTTCTTTCCCTGCCTCCTGTTCCAGGCCCAGTGTGTCCTGAGCTTCAGAAGGACAGACAATCTTCATCACTTTGGAGTTGCTGCAGTTTTCCTGAGGCACCGACAGCACCGAGGGAGCCCCCGGCCCTCTCTGCCCACCCCCTGGGCCAGCGCCGTCCGGATGGAGGACAAAGGAGGGAGAGTCCACACTGCCTACAGGAGAGGATCCAACCCGGTGTCTTCAGGGACTCATTTGTTTAGAGGTTTTAGTTACGGAGTTGCTATTTGTTCTGTTCTGGTGATTTATACATATATAAAAATATATTTAGTAGTTAAGAACTGTTATCTTTCCTTCTACACATCTTCCAAATTAAAATTTTGTTTTAAATTTAAAAGAGGAGTGGTCAGTTTTGAGAAAGGAATTCTAAATCATTTTAGCTTGCTCTAAACTAAGACAAGTTAAAATAAATAAACAATGGTTTACTGGCTTAAAATAGTTGATATGTATAATCTATCATTTTTCATCACCAAGCAATTGGGCAGGAGTGAAAACAATACAGTGTTCAAGGCTTTCTCAGGCCAAAAATATGTTTGGAAAAAATTAGCATATCTATACAAGATGTCAAAATTTTGCTCCAGTTGAATATGTTTGGTAAACATGATGCTCTTTATTAGCAAGTTAATGTAGTTAACTGGTGACAGTACGGACATCTGTTGATCTGATCAGTAATGATGCAGAAATTGCTAATTCTCCAGAGAATGGTTTATACCAGCCTGTGGATCTTCTTGCATAATCAGCGTGATTAGCCTTTGATGAACAGTTCTACTTTCCCAACCTTTTAGCAGGTAGCTTACACAACCTATATACTGCCTCCTATAAACACTTCAATCTGAAACAATTTCAGGAAAAATATTATTCCCAGGGTAATATCTCACTTTGCATTGTTTCTACCGAATGTTATTCAGAAAGGCCTCCCCCGAGTTTAAAGCAGTCTGCTTGCAACATTTCAATTGTTTTTCTTCCTTTTCCTTTCTTTGTTTTTGTTCTAAATTAAATTCTATTGGAGACTGCAGCTTTACATATTATAACAATGCCTGTCAGAGTTCTTTACTGTGCATGATAAAATGTAAACTCTTTAATTAGCTTTTTTGTAATAAACACTGGAAACTACTTTAGCATCTTAATCAGTAGAGTTTCAAAGTTATTCTCCTTTTTACTTGCCTCTGCTGCTCTTGTCTGTTTGCTATGCTCTATTACTCTGTTGAAAGCTATCATTTAAAGTTTATCCCATTATTGATGAGCAGTGTTTGCCTTTGCTATTTTTAACTAAAACTGAATATTTTATTAAAAGTCTCCTAACATTGTATCTCAAGCATTTTGACAAGAAAACATTTGTTGGAAGCACCTCACTCACTTTAAGGTGAGTTTGCTGGAAACAAGTTGCTCTCATTTCCTTAACCTGACAGTGGCAACTAGATATCCCAAAATACCTCACATATTCCCAAAGCAAGCCTTTACAGAGGGGCTGCTAAGTGGATTGCTGGCAGCTGAAGAGTATCTTACATGGTTGTCTTATACACAGGTTTAGTAAACTAACCTATTTTTAGTATGAGTGGGATTTGGAACACAATTACATCAGTCTTCCATGCTAGCACCCAAAGCAGCAATATGGTGTGAAATAGGTGGTTCCCAAGGGGCAAAACTCAAATAATGCAAGGAGTTTGGAACAGATCACGCCCTAGTTTTCTTTGGCCAGGGTTTTGTATTTCTTAGTAGCATTTTTTTTCCTCCTTTTCCATTTCCAGGCTTTAGAAGTAAGAAAAGAAAAGAATCTGAGTTTGTTACAAAGGCTGTTCTGATTGTTGGATGTTGTCTCCAACAATCAGCTGTTCAGCTGCTGAGATCCATTCATTTCAGAAACCCATGGCAGGACCCATCCACCTCGAGATGCTCCTCCAACCACCTGCTGGGCAGACAGGAAGCTGCAGCTGTGGCTCTGGTCTGCAGCTGCCTCAGAGGCAGCTATAGCAGTGTCCTCTTGGTCCTTTTCCTGTTCTGTCTGAATGCCTGTGGAGCAGGAGAAAGCTGGGCTTGAGTAACAACTTCCCTTTCACTCCATAGCTTAGCAACAGAGGTAAAAAAAAGTCTGATGCCAAAGTAAAAGTATTAAAACTAAAATTGCATCTTTTGGACTCTCATGATTTTTTTGTGTTCTGCTACCCAAAACACCTGGGAGAATTACGGCATTTCTAGGTTTTGAAGCTTTTTTTTAGCTTAGGGTTTTGGTTTTGGTTCTGGTTTGCTTTCATGGGTTTCATTTGTTTGTTTGCTTTGGGTTTTTGTTTGGGAGTTTTGTTTATTTGTTTTAATGACGGTGTATAATATGATGTATTTGGTGCCTCCTGAGGACTGATTTAAAAAGCCCAGCTGAGATCAAGTTCTCCAGGTCTTCAGAAACTGATAATTGAAGAATTACAGTTGAGAAAGAGTGTTCTTTAATGTAATGTATGATAGTAAGTTTGAATTTGACAGTGGGAAATGATCTTCACCAAGTTCATCTCTTATGAATTGGAATATCTCTAATGCCTGCAGAGTTGGACAGGCTGAAGACTAGGGGATCACATGAAAGAGACTCTCTAGATCTTTAGCAGCACCGGTGTGCCACTTAATGCTCCAAAAGATCCAATATTAAACATTTTGGAATTGTATATTATTTTTGAGGAGATAATATTATTTATTTGTGTCTTGAATATTTTTAAGATAGCAAAGGCAAGTTCTTTCACTCAATATAAAAATTCCCTACTACCTAAGACAGAAGCATTTTCTTATTAAGGGTTGACTAATAACAAAATGTTGTTGGTCTGTGATATAAGAAACATCTTAGCATTATATCTATCTGTTCACCTATGGATGATGTTCTACTGTGTGGCATTATTACTTTAGCAGGTCATTCAGAGAAGCTGAACAAAATGTGATACGTGAACAAACACTGTATTTTTTGAGAATGTTATTTCAAAAACAGAGTTAAAATTGCCACAGCTACAAAAATACTGATGTTAACTTATAACCCTAGTCGTGCTATCTACTCTATCTACATTATTATCCATTTTTTAATTAGATGTTAACATCACAATTATTTGTTTTTATTTTTAAAAAAAAAAGACCTAGTGAAAGCTAACAGTCTGCCAAGTGGTCTGCTTTTCATCAGATTCCTTGTTCTCAAAGGGACATATTTACTGGTATATATACTGGACTAAATAAAAGGTCATCAGAATTCCAAAAATTGTTTTGGCTGAAACTGTCCAAAATAATTCAGTCTGAAGCAAATATTTATATGGATTCTTTTGGTCTGAAAATATAGTCAACTAACTGAAAGACATAATATCTGAAAAGCTTTTCTCTCAGCCTGTATTAATAAGCAGTGATGCACTGCACTTTGTATTAACTAGCACTTGACTGTCAGGAAAAATTAACCAATTCAAAACTTAGGATTAATTAATGAACATCATCCCCCACCTTCATTCAGAAATCAGATGAAGTGAAACTGAACTTTCTAGTATTCCATTTTCTCTAGTCCCAAAATGAACATCATAATTTTTGGTTTAGTTATGTTCAATAGTTTCACTGAGAGCACTTGCTGTTTTGCTGTTTTCACTTGTCAGTGAGAGCATGTAGCACGCAGGCACCAGATGTGGGTTATTCAGTTGTACACAGACAGACATATTTGCCACTCCTAAAATATTCTTCAACAGAAGTTTTATTTCATTTTCCCTGCAGCTTTAATTCTTATCCTTCAAACTGGCATTTAGCTCTTATGCCACCTGCTACCTTGAGGTTAGAGTGGCTCCTTCTCCCAGGCCTGTTTAGTATTGGTCCAGACATTTATATGTTTACAGTTCTAACATCTCCCCCACTTCACAGCACATCCTCCTTTTTGGCAGGTGTGTCTCCCAAACACAACGAAGCAATACTTGTAAAAAAAATTCATTTCTGCACTGCCTGTTGCTTCCTGTACCCAACTCCTCACTCTACTGCAAGTCAACACAGCAGTCCCACAGAGCTGGGGGCAAAGGAAGTAGCCTGATTTCTTATTTCATCCTGATCTTTCGGGTGTATGCTGTGGTTTAGTCCTCCAAGTACAGACTCAGAAATGTTACTTCCATAGTAGCTTTAGCATCAAGTTTGAAATAAGTACTCTGCTATATTCTTCTTTCCATTCCCTTCACTCCCAGAAGGGATATAAGGAGCCATTGTCTCTAGAAACATAGTATTTTTATAAACATAATAACCACTTCCAGACATGTTATGCTTGAAACCTAAGGAAGGGGACACTGATACCTTGAGATAAATCTTCACATCTCTTATACTTATAGCATCATCTTCATAAACACCCTTCCAGAAGTCTGACTGCCCAAAGGTGACAGAGAGCCATTTTATGCCAGCTGGGGTTGTACAATGCAGGACACTTCATTGGAGTAATTAGTCAGTGTTAAGGATGTAGGCTGTGTTTTGTTTTAGTAAGGACTAGAATTTTATTCTGAGTTTTATACTTCCTTAATTTACAGATGAAAATTGTAACTTATCCCTTCTACATGTGAAGTTTAGATTAATAGCAATTGGCTGTGAAACAGCTAGAATCCTTTTTCTTTTTTACCAGTTTTCTGTCTCTTGCAGCTTTTAGGATACATAGGAATATCTTCAAGGAAGGGACCCTGAGTCAACGAGAGTTTTGAGACAGGTATTGTTCTTACAGCAGGCACGCCAAAAAACATCAAATGTACTCTGAAGTTCTAGTTTATTTTAGCTCAGTCTAAAACAATGGACTTTTATAAAGAGACAAGTAAGGCCTACTTTGTAAGACAATACAAAAAAAAATCTTCCCTTGCCCACTGTATCCTTGCTTCTTTCCAGCCTTGCTCTGAATCCCACAGCTTTCAGGGGCTTCTTGAACCCAACTCAGTGCAATCCTCTCTGGAGGAAAAGGGAATTTTGTTTAGGTTTCTTTCTTTCTTTTTTTTTTTTTTTTTTTCCTGTCCTTTGGTATCAGTGGCCCTGATCTCCTCAGGACCACTCCTCCTGCTGCAGGCTCTCTGCTTGCTGGGTTTCTCTCACACCGCTTGCCCCTCAGATTTCATCACAGCGTTTCCCATTTGTGGACACTGACTCTCAGGTAAGACACAGGAGGGAATCCCTTGGTCCAGAGAATTCCTTTGATTCATGTGAGTCAGTGATAACCAGATAAATGACAGCTTGTCCCCGCTGCCAGCCATTGTGGTTTTTAGAGACCATAATGCACAGTAAATCATGAACAAATCTGGCACATTGTTGCATCTGAGTTTTTTAACTCTCCAAATTCCACACATGGGGTTCAACTTTACATTACCATCAGGGGCCTGCTCACGTTAGAGACAAAATTGGAAATTCTCATAATGAATTAATACAAACCTGGAAGAGAAATTATCTCCATTTTCTCTCATTAAGGGATATAAGATAAGGCAGGAAAAGCCCAAACCAAGTGCTTTGGAGGAAGTATTATTTTAATAGAGTGAAGCTGTAGACATGACAGAGTGCGCTTGTATTAAAGCTAGAGGGTGTTTTATTTTGCACTGCCATTTCTGGGGTCTAAATTATTCTGCTGCAAATGGTTATTTCTAAAACAATGATGTTGAAACAATATTTAGTATTATTTATTGAAGTGGTTGATCTGACAATGAATTGATTGATGTGCTTAGGCTGTAACAATTGTAAACAGTCATACAGATATAGCTAAAAGAGTGTGGCAAAGTCCAGTTCTCATTTGAGAAGGTGGATGTTTTATAGCATGTTTATGCAGAAATATAAATGTATGTAAGCAGGGACCACTTTGCTCTTTGTAATTAGAGCTAGATTGGAGTATCTCCTGTTCTGAGCACTTGAAAATCAAAAGTCATACCTCTACACTGTGCCAAGGGATGAAAATCAGAAACTAATTTAGATATTAAAAATGATATATTGTTTTGGGTTGCTAAACTGAGACAAAATATGAAGCTATTGCCTAAATATGAAAACATAGAGTTAAGGTTAAAAAAGCACCACATTAAAAAGCGTGAGACAACTCAGAATAATAGCACTGTTGTTATGCACCTGGGCAGAAAGGTAAAAGGGCAAGACTTTGCCCAAAGGGCATGGCACAGAAGAAATCTGAGAGTAAGGCTTAACACTATTATAGTGTCAGTACTCAGAGGTATAACAAGATCTAAGGCTGGCAGGCTGCTCACAGCCTAAAGGACTGTAACATTCCCAGAGGAAAGGCAGGAAAAAGGAGTGTGAAATATATTGGTTGGGCAACCTGAGAGAAGAGCTAATCCTGATGCATGGCCTTTCCTGAGATCCTTGGGAATGTTGTGACTGTTTTGGTTGCATCAGGCCATGAATAAGTTTACACTTCCTAAGGCCAAGTTCCTTTAAAAATGCTTGTACTGCTAATCACATTTGACCTAGCTTCCAGAAGAATTGGAAGAGCATTTGACCCTGCATATACACTTTAGACTACCTCAAGTTTGGCCTTGCTTTGTTAATGGCTTTTCCTTGTGTGAACTAATCAGATTACAACAGTCTGTTTTGCTTATAATGTCTGTGTGGATAAGCATTCATACACATGCACATCTGCTAAAGAAGATCCTATATGCATGTGGATATAATGCAGAGGAAGGGTAGGGTACCTTACATAGTGATCTAATGCGACATGTTACATTTAGATCACTTTTGAAAGCCAAAACTAAACAATCAGGTTATTGTATGGAAATGTCAATGAACTACTCTGCCTGTGGCTAGTTGCTAGCATTTTTTCATTATGTAGTCATAACTGCAAGCATACGTGAAACCGTAGATGTAACTTTTGATTATTCATATTATTTCAAAGACAAAAACACTGATGTATAGAGCCAACACTTAGGCTCATATTTATAACTGTAATAGAGGAGAATGTCAGTCTTATAGCTCGCAATTTAACATGTAATACCAATGTCTTAATGCACTGTCAGCCTGAACTCAACCAAACTTCTTGAAATAGACAAGATCTTATGATACCAGTTCCCCACACATTCTTCTCTCTTTTAACAAAAGCAGAATGAAAAGTGGGACCAGATCAAGAAAAGTCACAATTAAATAAAAATAAAATAAGCATTATTCTTGGAAAGGATGTCTCGTTTTCGTCCTTCCTTTTGGCAGTTTCCTAGGCTGCTGTAGATTGAAGAAAATAGGAATAAGCATCTTTCGACCACAAACAGATGTGCTTGATAAAGAAAATGTCAGCAAAAATACTAAAGCAATGTGTCACAGCAGCTTTCTGACAGATAGAGGGAAAAGGTAAAAAATGTTCTATCATGTCCGACAAGGTGTTCTTTTTGAGATTTAAAGATCACTGTGCAACTTTAAACATGTTTGTCACTTTGGCTCTGACTGGAGCTATCTGGAGCTTCACAAGAACTTTATCAGCTCAGCATAGGGGGGAAGAAAGAAGCCCATTCCCATTTATCTCAGCCAGGTTCCCTTCAAAGCCAACAAATAAATTACAGTGTACATTTGATACAAATTGATTTCTTAACTCAAATAACAATGTTGTCCTCCCAGTCAGGCCATGTGTCACTCATTCGCGATCCTGAGTGAAAGGCTCAATCTGTCTGTGTGACAGAAATAGGCCTGACGCATCTCACCGCGGAATGCTAATAACCCTGGCCTGGCCCGGGCCTTTGTGGGCAAGCTGCGATAAGGAAAATCAGCCCGTCCTGTCAAACGCCGCGAAGGCCTGATAGGTGTTTGTTCCAACAAGCTGCAGAGGCCTCGGAGTCGCCATCCTATTTCATGTAGTAAATGAGAGGAAAATAAGATCCGGCTACCACGGTTAAGGTGCCGGTGACTGTGATGAAGCCGAAGTGAAAGGAAACCCCATTGAATATCTTGAACCGATCTTATCAGCTGCTGGAGAAATGAGATATTGGCAGGGGCTGTTGAGTTTCTCACAGCTGAGCAGGTTAATAAGGTTGGGAGGCAGGCCACAGGCTAATTGGATTTGCCTTGGTTTGATAAACAGTGGCAGGCCCATTGCCAGAAAAACATACACAATGTGGCTTTTTCTCTTTGTTTCTCTTTAAGCCATACGGGGGAAAAAACACAAAAAAGCTGAAAAAAAAGCTGGTGTGTTCCCCCCCCTCCCCCTTTTTTTTTTTTTTTTTGAAGCTAAAGGTGTCTTCCTGAATTCCCAGATGAAGAGGCCAACAAAGTCAAACTGTGCAACAGTAGTTGTTGGGTGTTCTGATTTTAATCAAACACCATTTAACCCGCCTGACCTCGCGAAGTCAGCTCACATCAAAACAGCACAACTGTAAGGGCTAACTAGAAGCAGAAGGAAATAACAACCTATTGAAGCTTTCCAAAGGCTTAAAATATTCAAAAGGAACCAATTTTGCAGCCTCATCTCGGGGCAGATGCAGCCTGGGTGGAGCAGACAGCCCACGCAGCCGTGTCCATGGTGCACCCGTGGCTGCTGGGCAGGGTGCCAGCACCCCTTCAGCCCTCTCACTAGGGTTGATCCCACGGTCCTTCAGCTCTTGCCATCACCCTGCTTCTTTCCACGCTGTTACTTGGCAGGATCTGGCCTGGAATTTGCAAGAATTTGAGGGGCATTTTGATTAAACGTTGCAAAACTGTGCCCTGCAGGGCGGACAGAAGGCTCTGTGGTTACCCCTGTGCTGCTGCACTGATTGCTGTGAAATTCCACCCACACTGTCCAACAAAACCTGCAGTGCCTGCTGAAATGCGAAGACCTTTATGTGACCTTGGAAATGTAGTATTTTGAAAATGTTTAACTGTTGATGTTGCTTTTGAATGCCACCACTTAAATCCTCTCCCTACACATTTTTTATGCATTTTTGGTTATATTTCCTCCACTGACTTTTCTGAATCTTGGGACTATTTTCACTGGCAAGAACTTCGTATTGGCATTGCAGGGCCAGTGCAAGAAGACATCACCAAATGAAAGTGGCACTGCCTTATTCAGTACAGATAAAAATACAGAACCAGGGCAAAGCATTGAGAAATTATCTCTATCTACAGCAAAGGAGAAATAGTTTATTTTCTGATATTGTATGTGCAATTCAACCAGTTTCTATTCAATTACACACACTTTTAATATGAGTGTGAGCACATGAGCACATTTTTCAATGTGCACAATGCCCCACACTGTGGCATCTGAAAATCAGAATCTTTTCACAAACTTCTGTGACCTCATCTATAAAAGTCATCAACAGAACCAATAACCAGTGGGAAAACACATGCCAACTTAGTGGAAAGCTTCTAAGTAACCTAATTTTTTTGTTTTATTTAGTTTCTTCTGCTTTCATAAAACATGTCTGTGCACCATCAGATTCAATGAGGCAGACAAGATGAGAAGCTAGAAAGGAAACATTTCCAAGCTTACACCATGTTTTATTTTTTTTCATTCAGAATGGGGACTTTGTAGTTTCTTGAAAGAAAAGATGAATTTGTCTGTGGAAATACTGTTTCTCGCTTTGGCGTCTTTTCAAGTCTTTGTTAAAATATGACCCCAACAAAGAGTTTCCACTCTCTTCATCTCCATTCTTTAGAAAAACAGTTGTATTATATATAGCTTTATTACTTACACTAATTTGTATTTAATTACTTTAAAACATACTTTGCATTTACATAGCATATTTTATCAGACTATCTCAGAATACTATGTCCAAATGAATAGTATTGTACGTCTCGCTTTTGAAGCTGATACACGAGCCGAGATTTCCTGACCAAATCTTTCCCCTTTAAAGTTATCAAGTTTTTGAAAGCGATGCTTTTAGGAACATATCATTTTCGACTAATATTGTCTGTGCCAATAGCTTAAAATTTTAGCAAGTTCAGAAGTGTCTCTTTTTGGGGCAGGTTGGATTCCTTTCCCAGGTTGGCTACTCCTCCTTGGGACTTCTCTATACATTCGCCAAAATGGAAATATAACTTGCCTGATGAAGCTGATTCATTTGTTTAGAAACAAGAGCTAATATTCTAGCAAGCGATGCCAGTCCTCACCTGAGATGTGGGCTGTTGCAGAACATAAAACTACCTCTTCCATCTGCTTGCTAGCTGAACACCAATCTGTTGCCTTGCTGAAGATGAAATTCCCTTTTATTCTCTTGTCCACAGAATATCTAATTATTTATAGCAAGTGAAATGGTTTGAATAGAGCAGAAAGTAGATTTTTTTTCCCCCAACAAAATGCAGCTAGAAACTGGTCTCTCACCTGCTTACCACATGTCATAACTGCTGGCCTTCTCTAGAGCAGAGAAGGTCCAGGCAGTTCAGAACTTACAATGTCCTTTGGCTCTGGAAGAAAATGTAAGAGAGGGGGAATGATTTGCCAGCAGGAGAGTTTCTCAGATCAGGATAATCAAAGAGATTTTCTTTCTTTATTTTTTTTCTTTTTAGTTTTGGGCCTGGAAACATTTAAGAGGACTTTTGTTTCACGGTAAATAAGAACAAAACCTGTAAATAGTACTGTGACTGAAAAAAAGAAAGAAAACCCAATCCCTGTGTCATGATGGAAATTAAACCATTTGGGGAAAATAAAGAAAAGAAAATAATTTCAACTACACTTTGCTTAAATTAAGATTCAGGTTTGTTTTTAGTGAAAGAAAACTCTTTCCTCACTTTGAGTATGTTTCTGGACACCATCCCACAATACAAAATTGGCTTTGTACTTGCAATGACTTATGCATAATAGTTTCTTCCTTTCACATTTTGAGTGTTTTATTATTTTTGGATGCACATCAATACAACATGTGGCACATGTATAAGGCATTACTGGGGTAATGGAAGTACATTTGCTGCAGTATACATACTGTCTAAACTAAGCTGACAAAACCCCTTATTGAAAATCCAGCTCCACTACTGGTGAAATTAATAAAATTTACACCTTTCAATAATAGTACGATCAGTCTTCAATGGTTTTCCAGACTCATATAAAGTTTGAAATAATGTATAAGTCAAAAATGCTTCACTCATCTTAAATTTGCTGTAAGTTGCATTTGGAATCAATAATTGGTCTCGTTTCCTGACATCCCAAAATAGCAATGAACAGATGAATATGAAAAAATATATTTCTAAAATCTTGAAAGATAACAAATAAAGTACATACCGACTACTGATTTTAAACTTGCATCAAACCCAAGTACTTAACAGAGTAATATAGCCAGGGACTAATTTTATTAGTTTGCTATATTTCAGAAATATTTCAATGAATAACTGACCAACTAATGTTTTCTATTAAGATTCAAAATTTATGATTAAATTTTATCTTTTATTAATTTTTTTTTAAATAGACAATACATAAATCAAAGCTAATAATAGCAGCTCCAAACTCATAAAGATTAACATGTGCTTTTACCTTTAATCTCAGTAAGAAGCCCCTTCCCTTTAATGGAAGCATTCACAGAATATAAGTGTGGTGGGTCTGGCTG